>CAKAOJ020000357.1:0-537500 GCA_916701645.2 Sebastolobus alascanus
ATTTTTTTAGAAAATTTTAAAAAAATTTATGAAAAAAGCAAATTTAATGGTTTCAAAAAAATGTCATAGTATAGAATGTCGAAAATTTTAATGAAAAAAGGCATAGTATAGTCTGTCGATTCATTTGGTGGAAAAAAAACTCAGTTTAAAATTTGACATTTTCATGAAAAAAGTCATAGTATAGTATGACTTTTCATGAAAATTGACGAAAATTTAAACTGAGTTTTTTTTCCACCAAATTAATCGACAGACTATACTATGCCTGTTTTCATGAAAATTTTCGACATTCTATACTATGACATTTTTTTACGAATATTTTCGAAAATGTTCATGAAAAAAGTCATACTATAGCATGTCGAAAATATTCGTAAAAAAATGTCACAGTATAGAATGTCGAAAATGTTCATGAAAAAAGGCATAGTATAGTCTGTCGATTGATTTGGGGGAAAAAAAACTCAGTTTAAAAAAGTCGAAAATGTTCATGAAAAAAGTCATACTATAGCATGTCGAAAATATTCGTAAAAAAATGTCATAGTATAGAATGTCGAAAATTTTAATGAAAAAAGGCATAGTATAGTCTGTCGATTCATTTGGTGGAAAAAAAACTCAGTTTAAAATTTCGACATTTTCATGAAAAAAGTCATAGTATAGTATGACTTTTCATGAAAATTGACGAAAATTTAAACTGAGTTTTTTTTCCACCAAATTAATCGACAGACTATACTATGCCTGTTTTCATGAAAATTTTCGACATTCTATACTATGACATTTTTTTACGAATATTTTCGAAAATGTTCATGAAAAAAGTCATACTATAGCATGTCGAAAATATTCGTAAAAAAATGTCATAGTATAGAATGTCGAAAATTTTAATGAAAAAAGGCATAGTATAGTCTGTCGATTCATTTGGTGGAAAAAAAACTCAGTTTAAAATTTCGACATTTTCATGAAAAAAATCATAGTATAGTATGACTTTTCATGAAAATTGACGAAAATTTAAACTGAGTTTTTTTTCCACCAAATTAATCGACAGACTATACTATGCCTGTTTTCATGAAAATTTTCGACATTCTATACTATGACATTTTTTTACGAATATTTTCGAAAATTTTCATGAAAAAAGTCATGCTATAGCATGTCGAAAATATTCGTAAAAAAATGTCATAGTATAGAATGTCGAAATTTATGAAAAAGCTAGTATAATTGTCGAAATTTGGTGAAAAAACTAGTTTTAAAAATTTTGAATTTCAAAAAAAGTCATAGTAATATGACTTTTCATGAAAATTGAAGAAAATTTAAATGAGTTTTTTTACAATTTGCGACAATATGCCGTTTAAAATTTTCGACATTTATATATGACATTTTTAGAATATTTTCGAAAATTTTAAAATAAACTTTTCGAAAAATTCTAAAAATTATATATGTAAAAAATTAAGATAGATGTAAAATTTATGAAAATGGTAGAAAATTTTATTCAAAGTTGAAAAAATTAAAAATCTAAAAATTCATTAAGATAGAATATTATAAAAATTGACAAAATTTAAATTTTTTCACCAAATTACATAAACTTTTGACCCTTTTATAAAATTTTATTCTATACTATTGAATTTTTTTACGAAAATTTTCAAAATGTTCATGAAAAAGTATCTATAATTAAATATTCGATAAAAAATTTTATGTAAAAGTCAAATTTTAATTGAAAATTCATAGAAGTTATTCATTTTAAAAAAATTTTAAAATTTGACATTAGTAAAATCATAGTGAGAAACTTTTAAAAATTGACAAAATTTAATTTTTTCACCAAATTACAAAATTTGACCCGTTTTCATAAAATTTTATTCTATATATGAAATTTTTACGAAAATTTCAAAATTTTCATGAAAAAAGTATCGTATAAGTCAAATATTGTAAAAAGTCATAGTAAAAGCGAAAATGTTTGAAAATTGGAAAATTCTATTGATTGTGAAAAATTGAAAAATCGTCGAAAATGTTCATGAAAAAAGTCATACTATAGCATGTCGAAAATATTCGTAAAAAAATGTCATAGTATAGAATGTCGAAAATTTTAATGAAAAAAGGCATAGTAAAGTCTCTCGATTCATTTGGTGGAAAAAAAACTCAGTTTAAAATTTTGACATTTTCATGAAAAAAGTCATAGTATAGTATGACTTCATGAAAATTGACGAAAATTTAAACTGAGTTTTTTTTCCACCAAATTAATCGACAGACTATACTATGCCTGTTTTCATGAACATTTTCGACATTCTATACTATGACATTTTTTTACGAATATTTTCGAAAATTTTCATGAAAAAAGTCATGCTATAGCATGTCGAAAATATTCGTAAAAAAATGTCATAGTATAGAATGTCGAAAATTTTAATGAAAAAAGGCATAGTATAGTCTGTCGATTCATTTGGTGGAAAAAAAACTCAGTTTAAAATTTCGACATTTTCATGAAAAAAGTCATAGTATAGTATGACTTTTCATGAAAATTGACGAAAAATTTAAACTGAGTTTTTTTTCCACCAAATTAATCGACAGACTATACTATGCCTGTTTTCATGAAAATTTTCGACATTCTATACTATGACATTTTTTTACGAATATTTTCGAAAATGTTCATGAAAAAAGTCATACTATAGCATGTCGAAAATATTCGTAAAAAAATGTCATAGTATAGAATGTCGAAAATTTTAATGAAAAAAGGCATAGTATAGTCTGTCGATTCATTTGGTGGAAAAAAAACTCAGTTTAAAATTTCGACATTTTCATGAAAAAAGTCATAGTATAGTATGACTTTTCATGAAAATTGACGAAAATTTAAACTGAGTTTTTTTTCCACCAAATTAATCGACAGACTATACTATGCCTGTTTTCATGAAATTTTTCGACATTCTATACTATGACATTTTTTTACGAATATTTTCGAAAATGTTCATGAAAAAAGTCATACTATAGCATTTCGAAAATATTCGTAAAAAAATGTCATAGTATAGAATGTCGAAAATGTTCATGAAAAAAGGCATAGTATAGTCTGTCGATTGATTTGGTGGAAAAAAAACTCAGTTTAAAATGTCGAAAATGTTCATGAAAAAAGTCATACTATAGCATGTCGAAAATATTCGTAAAAAAATGTCATAGTATAGAATGTCGAAAATTTTAATGAAAAAAGGCATAGTATAGTCTGTCGATTCA
This sequence comes from Sebastolobus alascanus, assembly GCA_916701645.2. NCBI lineage: Eukaryota > Metazoa > Chordata > Actinopteri > Perciformes > Sebastidae > Sebastolobus > Sebastolobus alascanus. The sequence continues at coordinate 3,199 of CAKAOJ020000357.1, forward strand.
TTTAGTGGAAAAAAAACTCAGTTTAAAATTTTGACATTTTCATGAAAAAAGTCATAGTATAGTATGACTTCATGAAAATTGACGAAAATTTAAACTGAGTTTTTTTTCCACCAAATTAATCGACAGACTATACTATGCCTGTTTTCATGAAAATTTTCGACATTCTATACTATGATATTTTTTTACGAATATTTTCGAAAATTTTCATGAAAAAAGTCATGCTATAGCATGTCGAAAATATTCGTAAAAAAATGTCATAGTATAGAATGTCGAAAATTTTAATGAAAAAAGGCATAGTAAAGTCTGTCGATTCATTTGGTGGAAAAAAAACTCAGTTTAAAATTTTGACATTTTCATGAAAAAAGTCATAGTATAGTATGACTTCATGAAAATTGACGAAAATTTAAACTGAGTTTTTTTTCCACCAAATTAATCGACAGACTATACTATGCCTGTTTTCATGAAAATTTTCGACATTCTATACTATGACATTTTTTTACGAATATTTTCGAAAATTTTCATGAAAAAAGTCATGCTATAGCATGTCGAAAATATTCGTAAAAAAATGTCATAGTATAGAATGTCGAAAATGTTCATGAAAAAAGGCATAGTATAGTCTGTCGATTGATTTGGTGGAAAAAAAACTCAGTTTAAAATGTCGAAAATGTTCATGAAAAAAGTCATACTATAGCATGTCGAAAATATTCGTAAAAAAATGTCATAGTATAGAATGTCGATAATTTTAATGAAAAAAGGCATAGTATAGTCTGTCGATTAATTTGGTGGAAAAAAAACTCAGTTTAAAATTTCGACATTTTCATGAAAAAAGTCATAGTATAGTATGACTTTTCATGAAAATTGACGAAAATTTAAACTGAGTTTTTTTTCCACCAAATTAATCGACAGACTATACTATGCCTGTTTTCATGAAAATTTTCGACATTCTATACTATGATATTTTTTTACGAATATTTTCGAAAATTTTCATGAAAAAAGTCATGCTATAGCATGTCGAAAATATTCGTAAAAAAATGTCATAGTATAGAATGTCGAAAATTTTAATGAAAAAAGGCATAGTAAAGTCTGTCGATTCATTTGGTGGAAAAAAAACTCAGTTTAAAATTTTGACATTTTCATGAAAAAAGTCATAGTATAGTATGACTTTTCATGAAAATTGACGAAAATTTAAACTGAGTTTTTTTTCCACCAAATTAATCGACAGACTATACTATGCCTGTTTTCATGAAAATTTTCGACATTCTATACTATGACATTTTTTTACGAATATTTTCGAAAATGTTCATGAAAAAAGTCATACTATAGCATGTCGAAAATATTCGTAAAAAAATGTCATAGTATAGAATGTCGAAAATGTTCATGAAAAAAGGCATAGTATAGTCTGTCGATTGATTTGGTGGAAAAAAAACTCAGTTTAAAATGTCGAAAATGTTCATGAAAAAAGTCATACTATAGCATGTCGAAAATATTCGTAAAAAAATGTCATAGTATAGAATGTCGAAAATTTTAATGAAAAAAGGCATAGTATAGTCTGTCGATTCATTTGGTGGAAAAAAAACTCAGTTTAAAATTTCGACATTTTCATGAAAAAAGTCATAGTATAGTATGACTTTTCATGAAAATTGACGAAAATTTAAACTGAGTTTTTTTTCCACCAAATTAATCGACAGACTATACTATGCCTGTTTTCATGAAAATTTTCGACATTCTATACTATGACATTTTTTTACGATATTTTCGAAAATGTTCATGAAAAAAGTCATACTATAGCATGTCGAAAATATTCGTAAAAAAATGTCATAGTATAGAATGTCGAAAATTTTAATGAAAAAAGGCATAGTATAGTCTGTCGATTAATTTGGTGGAAAAAAAACTCAGTTTAAAATTTCGACATTTTCATGAAAAAAGTCATAGTATAGTATGACTTTTCATGAAAATTGACGAAAATTTAAACTGAGTTTTTTTCCCAAAATTAATCGACAGACTATACTATGCCTGTTTTCATGAAAATTTTCGACATTCTATACTATGATATTTTTTTACCAATATTTTCGAAAATTTTCATGAAAAAAGTCATGCTATAGCATGTCGAAAATATTCGTAAAAAAATGTCATAGTATAGGATGTCGAAAATTTTAATGAAAAAAGGCATAGTAAAGTCTGTCGATTCATTTGGTGGAAAAAAAACTCAGTTTAAAATTTTGACATTTTCATGAAAAAAGTCATAGTATAGTATGACTTCATGAAAATTGACGAAAATTTAAACTGAGTTTTTTTTCCACCAAATTAATCGACAGACTATACTATGCCTGTTTTCATGAAAATTTTCGACATTCTATACTATGACATTTTTTTACGAATATTTTCGAAAATGTTCATGAAAAAAGTCATACTATAGCATGTCGAAAATATTCGTAAAAAAATGTCATAGTATAGAATGTCGAAAATTTTAATGAAAAAAGGCATAGTAAAGTCTGTCGATTCATTTGGTGGAAAAAAAACTCAGTTTAAAATTTTGACATTTTCATGAAAAAAGTCATAGTATAGTATGACTTCATGAAAATTGACGAAAATTTAAACTGAGTTTTTTTTCCACCAAATTAATCGACAGACTATACTATGCCTGTTTTCATGAAAATTTTCGACATTCTATACTATGACATTTTTTTACGAATATTTTCGAAAATTTTCATGAAAAAAGTCATAGTAAAGTCTGTCGATTCATTTGGTGGAAAAAAAACTCAGTTTAAAATTTTGACATTTTCATGAAAAAAGTCATAGTATAGTATGACTTCATGAAAATTGACGAAAATTTAAACTGAGTTTTTTTTCCACCAAATTAATCAACAGACTATACTATGCCTGTTTTCATGAAAATTTTCGACATTCTATACTATGACATTTTTTTACGAATATTTTCGAAAATGTTCATGAAAAAAGTCATACTATAGCATGTCGAAAATATTCGTAAAAAAATGTCATAGTATAGAATGTCGAAAATTTTAATGAAAAAAGGCATAGTATAGTCTGTCGATTCATTTGGTGGAAAAAAAACTCAGTTTAAAATTTCGACATTTTCATGAAAAAAGTCATAGTATAGTATGACTTCATGAAAATTGACGAAAATTTAAACTGAGTTTTTTTTCCACCAAATTAATCGACAGACTATACTATGCCTGTTTTCATGAACATTTTCGACATTCTATACTATGACATTTTTTTACGAATATTTTCGAAAATTTTCATGAAAAAAGTCATGCTATAGCATGTCGAAAATATTCGTAAAAAAATGTCATAGTATAGAATGTCGAAAATTTTAATGAAAAAAGGCATAGTATAGTCTGTCGATTAATTTGGTGGAAAAAAAACTCAGTTTAAAATTTCGACATTTTCATGAAAAAAGTCATAGTATAGTATGACTTCATGAAAATTGACGAAAATTTAAACTGAGTTTTTTTTCCACCAAATTAATCGACAGACTATACTATGCCTGTTTTCATGAAAATTTTCGACATTCTATACTATGACATTTTTTTACGAATATTTTCGAAAATGTTCATGAAAAAAGTCATACTTATAGCATGTCGAAAATATTCGTAAAAAAATGTCATAGTATAGAATGTCGAAAATGTTCATGAAAAAAGGCATAGTATAGTCTGTCGATTGATTTGGTGGAAAAAAAACTCAGTTTAAAATTGACAATTTCATGAAAAAAGTCATAGTATAGTATGACTTTTCATGAAAATTGACGAAAATTGAAACTGAGTTTTTTTTCCACCAAATTAATCGACAGACTATACTATGCCTGTTTTCATGAAAATTTTCGACATTCTATACTATGACATTTTTTTACGAATATTTTCGACATGCTATAGTATGACTTTTTTCATGAACATTTTCGAAAATATTCGTAAAAAAATGTCATAGTATAGAATGTCGAAAATTTTCATGAAAACAGGCATAGTATAGTCTGTCGATTAATTTGGTGGAAAAAAAACTCAGTTTCAATTTTCGTCAATTTTCATGAAAAGTCATACTATACTATGACTTTTTTCATGAAAATGTCAATTTTAAACTGAGTTTTTTTTCCACCAAATGAATCGACAGACTATACTATGCCTTCTTTCATTAAAATTTTCAACATTCTATACTATGACATTTTTTTACGAATATTTTCGACATGCTATAGTATGACTTTTTTCATGAACATTTTCGAAAATATTCGTAAAAAAATGTCATAGTATAGAATGTCGAAAATTTTAATGAAAAAAGGCATAGTATAGTCTGTCGATTAATTTGGTGGAAAAAAAACTCAGTTTAAATATTTGACATTTTCATGAAAAAAGTCATAGTATAGTATGACTTTTCATGAAAATTGACGAAAATTTAAACTGAGTTTTTTTTCCACCAAATTAATCGACAGACTATACTATGCCTGTTTTCATGAAAATTTTCGACATTCTATACTATGACATTTTTTTACGAATATTTTCGAAAATGTTCATGAAAAAAGTCATACTATAGCATGTCGAAAATATTCGTAAAAAAATGTCATAGTATAGAATGTCGAAAATTTTAATGAAAAAAGGCATAGTATAGTCTGTCGATTCATTTGGTGGAAAAAAAACTCAGTTTAAAATTTCGACATTTTCATGAAAAAAGTCATAGTATAGTATGACTTTTCATGAAAATTGACGAAAATTTAAACTGAGTTTTTTTCTACCAAATTAATCGACAGACTATACTATGCCTGTTTTCATGAAAATTTTCGACATTCTATACTATGACATTTTTTTACGAATATTTTCGAAAATGTTCATGAAAAAAGTCACTACTTATAGCATGTCGAAAATATTCGTAAAAAAATGTCACAGTATAGAATGTCGAAAATTTTAATGAAAAAAGGCATAGTAGTCTGTTGATTCATTTGGTGGAAAAAAAACTCAGTTTAAAATTTTGACATTTTCATGAAAAAAGTCATAGTATAGTATGACTTTTCATGAAAATTGACGAAAATTTAAACTGAGTTTTTTTTCCACCAAATTAATCGACAGACTATACTATGCCTGTTTTCATGAAAATTTTCGACATTCTATGCTATGACATTTTTTTACGAATATTTTCGAAAATTTTCATGAAAAAAGTCATGCTATAGCATGTCGAAAATATTCGTAAAAAAATGTCATAGTATAGAATGTCGAAACTTTTAATGAAAAAAGGCATAGTATAGTCTGTCGATTCATTTGGTGGAAAAAAAACTCAGTTTAAAATTTCGACATTTTCATGAAAAAAGTCATAGTATAGTATGACTTTTCATGAAAATTGACGAAAATTTAAACTGAGTTTTTTTTCCACCAAATTAATCGACAGACTATACTATGCCTGTTTTCATGAAAATTTTCGACATTCTATACTATGACATTTTTTTACGAATATTTTCGAAAATTTTCATGAAAAAAGTCATACTATAGCATGTCGAAAATATTCGTAAAAAAATGTCGTAGTATAGAATGTCGAAAATTTTAATGAAAAAAGGCATAGTAAAGTCTGTCGATTCATTTGGTGGAAAAAAAACTCAGTTTAAAATTTTGACATTTTCATGAAAAAAGTCATAGTATAGTATGACTTCATGAAAATTGACGAAAATTTAAACTGAGTTTTTTTTCCACCAAATTAATCGACAGACTATACTATGCCTGTTTTCATGAAAATTTTCGACATTCTATACTATGACATTTTTTTACGAATATTTTCGAAAATGTTCATGAAAAAAGTCATACTATAGCATGTCGAAAATATTCGTAAAAAAATGTCATAGTATAGAATGTCGAAAATTTTAATGAAAAAAGAAATAGTATAGTCTGTCGATTCATTTAGTGGAAAAAAAACTCAGTTTAAAATTTTGACATTTTCATGAAAAAAGTCATAGTATAGTATGACTTCATGAAAATTGACGAAAATTTAAACTGAGTTTTTTTTCCACCAAATTAATCGACAGACTATACTATGCCTGTTTTCATGAACATTTTCGACATTCTATACTATGACATTTTTTTACGAATATTTTCGAAAATGTTCATGAAAAAAGTCATACTTATAGAATGTCGAAAATTTTAATGAAAAAAGGCATAGTATAGTCTGTCGATTCATTTGGTGGAAAAAAAAATCAGTTTAAAATTTTGACATTTTCATGAAAAAAGTCATAGTATAGTATGACTTCATGAAAATTGACGAAAATTTAAACTGAGTTTTTTTTCCACCAAATTAATCGACAGACTATACTATGCCTGTTTTCATGAACATTTTCGACATTCTATACTATGACATTTTTTTACGAATATTTTCGAAAATTTTCATGAAAAAAGTCATGCTATAGCATGTCGAAAATATTCGTAAAAAAATGTCATAGTATAGAATGTCGAAAATTTTAATGAAAAAAGGCATAGTAAAGTCTGTCGATTCATTTGGTGGAAAAAAAACTCAGTTTAAAATTTCGACATTTTCATGAAAAAAGTCGTAGTATAGTATGACTTTTCATGAAAATTGACGAAAATTTAAACTGAGTTTTTTTTCCACCAAATTAATCGACAGACTATACTATGCCTGTTTTCATGAAAATTTTCGACATTCTATACTATGACATTTTTTTACGAATATGTTCGAAAATGTTCATGAAAAAAGTCATACTATAGCATGTCGAAAATATTCGTAAAAAAATGTCATAGTATAGAATGTCGAAAATTTTAATGAAAAAAGGCATAGTATAGTCTGTCGATTAATTTGGTGGAAAAAAAACTCAGTTTAAAATTTCGACATTTTCATGAAAAAAGTCATAGTATAGTATGACTTTTCATGAAAATTGACGAAAATTTAAACTGAGTTTTTTTTCCACCAAATTAATCGACAGACTATACTATGCCTGTTTTCATGAAAATTTTCGACATTCTATACTATGACATTTTTTTACGAATATTTTCGAAAATTTTCATGAAAAAAGTCATGCTATAGCATGTCGAAAATATTCGTAAAAAAATGTCATAGTATAGAATGTCGAAAATTTTAATGAAAAAAGGCATAGTAAAGTCTGTCGATTCATTTGGTGGAAAAAAAACTCAGTTTAAAATTTTGACATTTTCATGAAAAAAGTCATAGTATAGTATGACTTCATGAAAATTGACGAAAATTTAAACTGAGTTTTTTTTCCACCAAATTAATCGACAGACTATACTATGCCTGTTTTCATGAACATTTTCGACATTCTATACTATGACATTTTTTTACGAATATTTTCGAAAATTTTCATGAAAAAAGTCATGCTATAGCATGTCGAAAATATTCGTAAAAAAATGTCATAGTATAGAATGTCGAAAATTTTAATGAAAAAAGGCATAGTATAGTCTGTCGATTCATTTGGTGGAAAAAAAACTCAGTTTAAAATTTCGACATTTTCATGAAAAAAGTCATAGTATAGTATGACTTTTCATGAAAATTGACGAAAATTTAAACTGATTTTTTTTTCCACCAAATTAATCGACAGACTATACTATGCCTGTTTTCATGAACATTTTCGACATTCTATACTATGACATTTTTTTACGAATATTTTCGAAAATTTTCATGAAAAAATTCATGCTATAGCATGTCGAAAATATTCGTAAAAAAATGTCATAGTATAGAATGTCGAAAATTTTAATGAAAAAAGGCATAGTATAGTCTGTCGATTCATTTGGTGGAAAAAAAACTCAGTTTAAAATTTCGACATTTTCATGAAAAAAGTCATAGTATAGTATGACTTTTCATGAAAATTGACGAAAATTGAAACTGAGTTTTTTTTCCACCAAATTAATCGACAGACTATACTATGCCTGTTTTCATGAACATTTTCGACATTCTATACTATGACATTTTTTTACGAATATTTTCGAAAATGTTCATGAAAAAAGTCATACTATAGCATGTCGAAAATATTCGTAAAAAAATGTCATAGTATAGAATGTCGAAAATTTTAATGAAAAAAGGCATAGTATAGTCTGTCGATTCATTTGGTGGAAAAAAAACTCAGTTTAAAATTTCGACATTTTCATGAAAAAAGTCATAGTATAGTATGACTTTTCATGAAAATTGACGAAAATTTAAACTGAGTTTTTTTTCCACCAAATTAATCGACAGACTATACTATGCCTGTTTTCATGAAAATTTTCGACATTCTATACTATGACATTTTTTTACGAATATTTTCGAAAATTTTCATGAAAAAAGTCATACTATAGCATGTCGAAAATATTCGTAAAAAAATGTCATAGTATAGAATGTCGAAAATTTTAATGAAAAAAGGCATAGCAAAGTCTGTCGATTCATTTGGTGGAAAAAAAACTCAGTTTAAAATTTCGACATTTTCATGAAAAAAGTCATAGTATAGTATGAATTTTCATGAAAATTGACGAAAATTTAAACTGAGTTTTTTTTCCACCAAATTAATCGACAGACTATACTATGCCTGTTTTCATGAAAATTTTCGACATTCTATACTATGACATTTTTTTACGAATATTTTCGACATGCTATAGTATGACTTTTTTCAAGAAAATTTTCGACATTTTAAACTGAGGTTTTTTTCCACCAAATGAATCGACAGACTATACTATGCCTTTTTTCATTACATTTTCATGAAAAAAGTCATAGTATAGTATGAATTTTCATGAAAATTGACGAAAATTTAAACTGAGTTTTTTTTCCACCAAATTAATCGACAGACTATACTATGCCTGTTTTCATGAAAATTTTCGACATTCTATACTATGACATTTTTTTACGAATATTTTCGAAAATTTTCATGAAAAAAGTCATACTATAGCATGTCGAAAATATTCGTAAAAAAATGTCATAGTATAGAATGTCGAAAATTTTAATGAAAAAAGGCATAGTATAGTCTGTCGATTCATTTCGTGGAAAAAAAGTCATAGTTTAGAATTTCGAAAATGTTCATGAAAAAAAGTCATACTATAGTATGTCGAAAATTTTCGTGAAAAAAAGTCAGTTTAGAATTTCGAAAATTTTCATGAAAAAAAAGTCAAATGTCAAAAGTCATTTCAAAAAATTTTCGACATTCTATACTATGACATTTTTTCAAGAAAATTTTCGACATACTATAGTTTGACTTTTTTTTCATGAAAATTTTCGACATTGTAAACTGACTTTTTTCCACGAAATGAATTGACATACTATACTATGCCTGTTTTCATGAAAATTTTCGACATTCTATACTATGACATTTTTTCACGATATTTTCGACATACTATAGTATGACTTTTTTTTCATGAAAATTTTCGACATTGTTAACTATGACTTTTTTTTCCACGAAATGAATCGACAGACTAAACTATGCCTACTTTCACGAAAATGTTCGACATACTATATATAGTATGACTTTTTTTTCATGACAATTTTCGACATACACAAAATTTTCACAAAAAAAGTCATACTATTGTAGGTAGAAATTTTTTTTTTGTCACAATATAGTATGTCGAAAATTTCGTAAAAAAGTCATAGTATAGTATGTCGAAAATTCATGAAAAAAAAGTCATACTATAGTATGTCGAAAATGTTGTGAAAAAAGTCATAGTATAGTATGTCGAAAATTTAGAAAAAAAAGTCATATTATAGCATGTCGAAAATTTTGTGAAAAAAAGTCACAGTATAGTATGTCGAAAATTTTGTGAAAAAAAGTCATACTATAGTATGTCGAAAATTTGGTGAAAAAAAGTCACAGTATAGTATGTCGAAAATTTTATGAAAAAAAAGTCATAGCATAGTATGTCGAAAAAAAGTCCTACAAAAAGTCATGGTTTAGTATAGTCTGTCGAAAAAAAGTCATGAATAAAGTCGTAAAAAAGTTATAGTATAGTGTCTCGAAAAAAACGTTTTTTAGACGCCTGTTTCAGCTAACATTAGTATGTGCTCAACAGTGAGTGAATATATTTGAATTAGCAGTAAATTTAGATAACATCACTAAAATGCTGTTAAAACTTCAATGTGTAATAATTGAACATAAGGGGAAAGATTTCTGCTTTCTGATTGCTCCCCTCGCTCCATAATCTGTGTGTGATAACAGCCACTACCACAGGCCCAGAAATGATTACCAGGGTGACAAAAAGATCCTCGACAAGAAGCTCGCTACCAGAAAGCAACCCAGGGAGAACCGCTGCCGACTCACCCACAACTCCTGATTCATGGGAGGAAGACGTGAGAGCGCACACACCCGCTGCTGCTCCTCTCCGCCCCCTGAGCCAAGGTGAGGCAGCTCCAGGCACAGCAGCACTTCACTGGGAAAACATTACGAATTAGCATATCATTAACACACTGGAGGAGTGAAATTAATTACATGTTTGCACCATCTTGGAAATTTGCATCTGTTGCTGAAAGTGTCAGAATCACTTTAATCTACGAGTTCGTCCTTCCGGTCGTGTAACATCAGTGCTCCCTCGCTCTAGTTGCATCTACCCATGCAGATAGTTTGGGTTTTATTTGTTTAAGAACTGAGATATTTGTTTCTGAGATTTCTGCATCTACACCGATACAATGGAGGTAAACACTACACATCCAGTAAAGGATGGAAACACTTTGGGTTTCACACATTGCAGGAAAAGCAGAGCTAGACATCACGGCTAAAGCTGCATGCTAACTCTGTCACGGACAGGAAACGTTATCGTATCGCGGTAACGTTGCGGTCGAGCCGGCCGTCGCTCTCGTCTCCGTGGTCAAATGGGCCGACGCTACAACTGTAGAGCACCCATATACTGACATTTATGTTAAATGCATTGAAACGGCCCCGATGGAGCTGACCATGGATGGATAAAGAGAACGGAGCTGACGGGAGAGCTAGAGACGGACTTGGAGAAGTTAGAGGAAGTAGACACGTTGGACTACGTCCGCTTTTCAAAATAAGGTGTTAACAAAGGGAACTGTATATACAAAATACATCTATGGAAATAAGATTGATTGGATTATATTCACCAGAAGTATAAAACATTACATGTCCCTTATAAATTAAAAAGAAAATACCACTAATCTGTGAGGGAAATGTCTTTATTCTTTGATTTTTGGGTTGCTGGATAATAAATAATTCCTGACAATGATCCTGATAAGTTTGACTACATACATGCTGAAAATCAAACAGTTTTACTGTAGATATTTAGAGAAGTAAAAGTCCCTAGAAGTGTATGATTCAACTTTTTCCCCTCATGGTCTAGTGTATAAAAAGTTAACAAAGATCGCAATAAATCATAATATCGAATCGCAATACATATCGAATCGGTACCCAAGTGTCGTGATAGTATTTAAGTGGGAGATTGGTGCATCGTGTATTTCCATCCACTACTGTTCTGCGAATAATGTCTAAAGCTGGATATTTAATAATTAACGCTGTTTTTCAATGCAGCTGCAGGAGAGGCAACTCAACAACCCACAACCTCATCATCAACAACACAAGGAAGCCGAGTCACCTCCGTCAGACCAAGACCAGAGATCAACTCCACCCGAACCACAACGTTAACCTCTCAAGTGACGGCTGAATCTGAGGAGGAGCGGCAGGAAACGTCAGAAACAGCAGAAGAGGCACCGTGTGTGGACGAAGAGCTGGCAGCCAGCTCGCAGGAGAAAGACACAGATGGTAGAGTTTGTGTTTAAAATATACAAAATACAAGCTGTGTTCTTTTCTTACCTTCTCTTTTCTTCTAATTCCCCATCAAGGAGCCGTCTGCCTCTCCCCATCTGGCTCTCTTCGCTCTTCATTGACTTGCCAGGTTAAATGAAATCGAAAATTAAAAATGAATAAATTAAGCAGGTTTTTCTCTCACGGGTTCAATAAAGTTAATTATATTTAAAAAAAGGAGCTATAGAAGTTAAATTAAGTATAATCTATGAGCTCTAATGACAGCCAGAAGAAACAAGAGCCCATAATGGACATTAACAATAAATTTAAACTGGATAATTAGACCACCAACACACTGAGTGATAGAAAAGTCAAATTGATTGTTTTCTTTCTTGGCTTGAGGCTTTTTTTTTTTTTTTTTTTTGTAGGTTAAACGTGGTTTAGCGCTAGTTTTTTCCGAGAGAGGTTTGTATTTCCTTCAACACCTGGGTGGCGATTCGATATGTATTGCGATTTTTAAGTATTGCGATTCTATTTTATGATTTATTGTGATTTTCGTTAACTTTTTTAACACTAGACCAGGGGTCAGCAACCTTTACTATCAAAAGAGCCATTTTAGACAAAAAACAAAAATCTGTCTGGAGCCGCAAAACATTTGATCATTATGATGAAGGTAACACAGTTTATAGTCTAAGTATATAGAATATAAGTCTAATGCAGTGAGGGCCAAAGTGCAAATGTTCTACGGAGTATTAGGGTCACATTGAGGGAATAAAATCTGAGATTTCCAGAATAAAGTCGTAACTTTACGAGAAACAAAAGTCATAATATAACGAGAATAAAGTCTTAACTTTACGAGTAAAAAAATCATAATATTACGAGAATAAAGTCATAACTTTACAAGAAAAAAGTCGTAATATTGCGAGAATAAAGTCATAACTTTACAAGAAAAAAGGCGGAATATTACGAGAATAAAGTCATAACTTTACGAGAAAAAAGAAAATAACACGTAAAATTACTACTTCATAATATTATGACTTTATTCTCGAAATCTCAGATTTATTTTTTTTCCTCAATGTGGCCCTAATACTCCGTCGTACCGTCGTACCGTCGTACCATAGACCTACAACAATGATAAATAAAAATTAAAATGTAAACAAAAAACAGTTATCCATTTCCATTTTTAAAGAATCCACATGGAGCCTCTGGAGAGGAGCTAAAGAGCTGCAGGTTGCTGAACCCTGCACTAGACCATGAAGGGAAAAAGTTGAATCATACACTTCTAGGGACTTTAACTCTGGAAAATATCTAAATTAATCCAGTAAAATGTTTGATTTTCAGCATGTAAGTAGTCAGAGATGTCCTGAAGTCAAATATATCAGTCATTGTCAGGAATTATTTATTATCCATCAACCCAAAAATCAAAGAATAAAGACATTTCCATCACAGATTAGAGGTATTTTCTTTTTAATTTATAAGGGACATGTAATGTTTTATACTTCTGGTGAATATAATCCAATCAATGTTATTTATGTATTTTGTATATACAGTTCCCTTTGTTAACACCTTATTTTGAAACCGGACGTAGTCCCACGTGTCTACTTCCTCTAACTTCTCCGAGGTTGGCTCACTCATGAACAAAACACAGAGATACTTCTGCTCCTTTAACTTGAGGCAGGAGTTTGCCCTCAAACTGAAGAGACACTCCACCATTCTCCTTTAACTCAAGCTGTGGCTCAAATCTAACTATAAAGCCAGAAATCTCTTTCTGTCTGTCTGTGTGTCCTTCACATATCTCGAGAACCGCTCATCCGATCTACTTCACACTTGGCGGGTGTATTGCTCAGGACCCAAGGGAGTGCAGTGTCGAATGTGGTGCAATTTGGCCAGATGTTGGCGCCATGACAACGAACTTTACGTTTCGGCAAATAACTTTTGAACCGCAAGTCTCAAAAAGGTTTTTTTTCCTGGATTCTGTGGGTCCAGACGAATCTATCCACATAAAGTAGAGCTGTTCAATATGTTCATCAGTTCAAAATGTACCTTAAAGAGAGATTTGTCAAGTATTTAATACTCTTATCAACATGGGAGTGGACAAATATGCTGCTTTATGCAAATATATGTATATATTTATTACTGGAAATCAATTAACAACACAAAACAATGACAGATATTGTCCAGAAACCGTCACAGGTACTGCATTTAGCATAAAAAATATGCCCCAAACTGCATGTGATTATTATAAAGTGGGCATGTCTGTAAAGGGGAGACTCGTGGGTACCCATAGAACCCATTTACATTCACATATCTGGAGGTCAGAGGTCAAGGGACCCCTTTGAAAATGGCCACGACAGTTTTTCCTCGCCAAAATTTAGCGTAATTTGGGAGCGTTATTAAACCTCCTTTGCAACAAGCTAATATGACATGGTTGGTACCGATGGATTCTCTAGGTTTTCTAGTTTCATATGATACCAGTATCTTCACTCTAGCTTTAAAACTGAGGAGTTTGGTGGACAATATCTGTCATTGTTTTGTGTTTAGAAGGCGTTTTCAAAAAATATTTGTTTTTAAAATAGCTGCATGCATGTAGACGGACTGAGGGAGTCGAGCATGTCGTCTGCAGCGCCTCTACAGGCATTGACTGTAGTTCACATCTGCTGATGAATGCTGCTAACGCTACAACCGAACTCTTCTTCACTTCCCCGGAGTCAACGAGCAAGAACAGCGGCTCCGAATCAGCCACGCACTCCAACAATGCTGCACTTCCAATCGGGCACTGCACTAGTGTTCCTAAATGTAGCGTTTGTGTGTTGGCAGACTGGGATGTGGCTCAGAAGAGGACGGTGCCGTTCTTCGCCTGGTCGCTGCTGGAGTCCGTTGGCTTGACTGACATACAGCTTCAGCCAGACAGCAAAGGTAAGCTTTCTTTGGCTGCGTGTGACTTTAAGCTGAGTTTTGCATTCGTCCGTAGCCCTTTAATCAATTTACTTTTTTTTTGCGGTGTTTAAATCCCTTCTGCACGTGTTCAGTAGTTTAAACGTACTGACCTGCGTTTTCCTCCTGCGACCTCCACAGAATGCGGTCGCTCCTTCACCCTCTACAGCAGCGACGGGCGAGCCAGACGGGAGATGCCGGCTCTGGGAGAGATGCTCCACTGCCTGACGGGCCGATGCCCACACGAGTACGAGATGTACGGCTGCTACTGCGGACAGGAGGGGGGGGGGGGTCACCCTCAGGACCAGCTGGACAGGTCAGCAGCTGCAATAAACAAGAAAAGAAAAACTGAACTAAGAAGACGTTTTTCTCTCAAAGCAATTTGTGGTCGAACAATTCATGTGGAAAATGTGTAATAATCCGTGAGGTCTGACAAACATGTTGAATGCATTTCCTTTCTCATAAAACATTTATAAATATTTTCTTTCACTGACATAAAGAGGGCCAAATGTATTATATAAATGTATTGTATCAGCCAATCTGTGAGGTAGCTGCCAGTTTCATTGACCACCACAGTTGGCATGGATGTGTATCGTGTCCCAGACGAGTCCGCTCGCTGTGTTTCCTCCTGCATGTGCAAGTAGAGCACAAGAAACGAAACGAGGACGGGCTCATAAAAACCCCCACTGGGTACCTTTAACATTAAGCTGATTTGTCATATGAAGTTAAGAAGGTACCTAATCGATGTTGAACGTTCTTCATCAGGTGTTGCTTCTTCCATCACTGCTGCCTGAAGCAGATCAGCATCATGGGCTGCAGGTCAGAGAGGAAGCTCAACGCTCACATCTCCTGCGAGGACGGGAAACCACGATGTGAGTACAGCAGGTCTGCTGAGAGCACAGCAACATTCAGACTTCTTCCACATCTTTAGGGTCAAACATACGACGGCGTATTAGAAAATATAAGAAAATATTAGAAAATTAGAAAATAAATATGGAGCCAGGGGAGGGGGGTAATATTCAGAGGACAAACTCATAATTTATGAGAAAAAAACTCAAATATTTTCTGAGTAAAAAAAACAGAATTTTTTGGATTAGAGTCACAAATTTACGAGAAAGGGAACCACAACGTTTCACTTTGCAAGGTTGGATCAACCTTATCTACACCACAGATTCCTCCGTTAGACAATGTTAGCCGTCGAGTGCAAAATATATTAATTATATTAGCATTTATTTATGTTCATAGAAGAACATGAAAGAAAACAAGTATATGTATCTCTTTGTGGTTCCTTGACCAAAGTTTTTTTTATAGTAAATTTGTGACTCTAATCTCAGAGAATATTCAAGTTTTTTTCTCGTAAATTTGTGACTTTAATCTCAAAGAATATCAGATTTTTTTCTCATATAGTTACGACTTTCATCTCTGAGTTTTTTTCTCATAATATTACCCCCCCTATTTGATTTGTTTTTACTTACAATGGCCCTATGACGCGGTCGCAATAATATGCCGTCGTACAAAGATAAACATGAGTATATTTTTTAGATTGATAGTGCTGGTTCTTCATCGTTAACCTCCCGTTGATCAGTCTGATCTCCTCCTCAGGTCACGGCGTCTCTGTATGTGACAAGCTGCAGTGTGTGTGTGACAAAGCGACTGCAGAGTGTATGGCGGCGGCCCGCTTTAACCACAGCCTGCCGCCGCAGCAGTGCCACGGCCCGGGGCCTCCCTGCCGCCGGGCCAGCAGACAACCCAAACCACAGCTTTCCCCTCAGTCCAGCGAGGAGAGCGAGCAGGAGGAGGAGCAGCAGGGAGGGAACTCTGACACGATTATCAGAGACGATCAGAAACCTGACGGCACGTCAACAGATACAAACACACTGCAGTCACACCAAGTTCAAAACAGGTGAGAAGAGAAGGAACGCAAACCACAGAGTAGAAGCAGATCAGTACATTTTACTCTATACATTCACATGTTGTGTGTAAAACCCACAGAACTTTATTTAAAATTTTACTGGAGATCCCAAAGTTGCCAAATATATCAGGCTGAATTTGGAGGGAAGCTGTGAGTGACTTTCCCTTCTCAGATTGTGTCTTTTTAATAACTTACAGCGGCTTTAAAAGGGTTTGAGAACAGTCTGAAAAATAAACTGAATTTTGTACCTTAGAAATATGTTGTTTTTTAATTCTTTCCTAAATTGGCAGGGAGTGACGCCGAGATCGAAAATTGGCTGATGGTGTGCAGGTGCCGCTTGATAGTGGTAGGCCACTGTCAGACTGTCACACCAGCACCGGCTCCTGATATTTTTCTGTCTTTATTAACAACACGGCGTCGTAAATATAAATATATAAAGTCATTTGATACTTGCCGATGTACCCAGAGGCTAGAGTTAGCCTCCTAGCCACTGTAGCCAGTCTGACTAATCGATAACGGAAATTTAGAGCCAACTAACCAAATAATACTTGTATTATTTTTGGCAATGTTTTGTACATTAATAAAACTCCACGTAGTGGAACATTAACTAGGCATACGTATGGCATATTAATTATTATTCAGCATAAGTTCTTAGAAACCGGTTATCATTGTGGCATATCGTTTTTACCGGCATCGATATGATAGACGTCTGGGTATTTTCTCACTATAATCTATCTTTGGATACTCTGAAATGACAATGTGTGTTTTTACGTATACACCTGATAGTTTTACTGTAAATTCCAATATTGGCTCAAGTCTGCAGAGGAAGGTATACAGCCTGTCTGCCAGGAAGGGGTTATATTATCCTCTATCTTAGTCTGAAAAGATAAGATTATAGTGAGAAAATACCCCGACGTCTATCATATCTATGATTCAAGATTCAACATTCAAGATGTTTATTGTCACGCCGGTTATACAGTTACAATCTTGTGAAATACTTTTTGCTGGGAAGCTCCATTAAGAAAAGAAACAGTAGGTTAAGTAGCAAAAGAATAACATAATAAAATAAAGTAAAAATAAAATAAGAATAATAGTGTATTTACAATAATATACAGTATAATAATAAAGGAAATATTGGTGTATGGTAAATATATACAAGTATTGCACAGGCATTTTTGGTAGAAACGGCTTATATTTATACTTGCGGAATAAAAAATAATATGCCGTACGTTAATGTTGTGCAAAGTTTTATATAATGTGTGATCGCCATCCCAAAAATAGCACAAGTATTATTTGGTTAGATGGCTCTAAATTTCTGTTATCGATTGGTCAGCCTGGTTATGGTGGATAGGCTAACAATAGCCATGTTAGCCTAGGGCTAGCTCTATTATTAGCTTCAGGGTACATCAGCAAGTATCAAATGACTTTATATATATATTTATATTTACGGCGTTATGTTATATGTTATATTATTTATTATATTTTTATTATTATTTATAAAGCATAAGGCATTCCACACAAAATCAGATCTATGGACCGTTTCAATGGGATTGTATTGCTAGGCAACAGCTTGGGTCCATGTTTACTTCCGGTCAGCTTACGTCATTCACATACACTGACAACAGGAAATGAGCTGGGACACACTTGTTATGTTTACATCTGTGAAAGTTGTATGTTAAATATCAAACACTCACCTCTGGCAGGCTTCACATGTGGCTGTGAGGAGTTTCTAGCTAGTTTAGTTTCCTTTTTTCATCGCTGCGATCAGTTTAACTCCAGAACATAATGCTAACGTTAGCATAATGCTAACGCTATGCTAGCGAGGATATTCAAAGACGATAACATTGCGTGTGGTTGACAGACAGTGTAGTATAGTTTGATAGTGTGTTTAACAACAAGTCTAGCTAACTATTCAGCCATGTTATTGTCCCCAAATCTATATCAGGAGTTTCACAAACAAATGAGACAAACTGTCGAGCCGCAGCCGGAAGTAGCGAGTTAAACAGCGAAACGACGGGCAGCCAAAGAGTATATATAAGCAAGAGAGGAGGAACTTCCGCTGCCGCCATTTTCGACTGAAAGCGCTTATTATATTTATAATTTAATTTAATTTAATATTTTTCAACAAAGGCGATTTCGGTAGAATATGACAGTAGATTAGAATTTAATTTAGTTTTACTTTTGTACGGCACTTTTTAGGCGGACGTTTTTACTGACTTCCGGTAGTCGCTTTCAGTTAAAAATGACGGAAGCGTAGCTCTGATGCTACAATGGAACGAACAATTGACTTTCACATCTTGTCAACATACAATCTTTGGGGCAGTGGTACTTCTTGCAGCTTGTGTCTCTCTCTGGAATAAATATATATATATAAATAATAATAATAATAATAATAATAATAATAATAATAATAACAATAATATATATATTTATTATATATAAATATATATTTATTATTATTATTGTTATTATTATTATTATTATTATTATTAATAATAATAATAATAATAATAATAATAATAATAATAATAATGATAATAATAATAATAATAATAATTTTAATATACATTTTGACAGACTTGATTGATGTTCAGTTAAACACAAAAATACTGTCTGTCTGCAGTGATGAAAGCTCCGACCTGAAGGACGAAGAGAAGTCAAAGTATCCTCCGACTGGATCATCTGGCAGCTCCACACATCCTCCTCTTCCTCCTCCTCCTCCTCCTCCTCACCCCTCCAGTGAGGAGAGCAGAGAGCCATCGACACACAACGGGATTCAAACCCACAACCACAGGCCGAGTGCAGGGCAGAGCCAAGGGCACCGACCAGCAGGGAGACCAGCAGGGACTGGGGTGAAAGAGGAGGAGGAAGAAGAGGAGGAGGAGGGGGGAGGAGAAGAGGAGGAAGAGGAGGAGGAGGGAGGAGAAGAAGAGGAGGAGGAGGAGAGAAACTAGAAGCGAATGTATTGCTTTTCAAAGGCAGCTTTGGGGAATATTTGTTTAAAGTTGATTTTCAGATAATTTTGTTCCCCATAACAGAAGTTGTAATTTACAGAAATGGCGTCAAAAATCAACTTTGATTTTCAGGTTTTCTACACAGATTTGTGAACTGAAACTTTTCAGAACACATCGAGTGAAGAGGAAGTGAATTTATTAAATAAACTATGAATAAAAGCAAACATTCGTCTGTTGAATCTTCCTTCAAAAGAGAACTAAAGACATCACAGCTCGCCAGTATTGATAGAAACAATTTTTATTTTAGTCTTGAACATCAATCTCAACACACAATTTACTGTTAAATAGAGGCTTAATAAAGCGCTGAGGCTCTGCTGCCACTGAAGGAAACAATTTTACTACGTATGATTGTTGGTTCCACGTGTTTTCTTTCTTAAAGTTTATCCAAATAAATGTAGAAAGATTTTAAAAGTAAACTGAAGGATTTTCCGAACACATTAACGCTGGAATCATTTGTCGATGTACAGAAAATGAATTAATTTTTCAAGCAAACATGTTAAATATTTTATGAGGATTTGCTGCTTATTTGCAGCATAAAAATAAAGCATAAAGTGGGCATGTCTGTAAAGGGGAGACTCGTGGGTACCCAAAGAACCCATTTTCATTCACATATCTGGAGGTCAGAGGTCAAGGGACCCCTTTGAAAATGGCCATGACAGTTTTTCCTCGCCAAAATTTAGCGTAACTTCGTAGCGTTATTCAACCTCCTTCACGACAAGCTAGAATGACATGTTTGGTACCGATGGATTCATCAGTTTTTTTTAGTTTCATACGATACCAGTATCTTCACTCTAGCTTTAAAACTGAGCTCGCTACAAAGAAATTAGCGGCGTTAAAGCGTTATTATTGCTGATGGAGCTATTTATTTATTGTTAGTATTTAGTTGTTGTTTTACTAATAATAATAAGCAGTATTGGTTGATTTATTATTCTAGATATTTACTTTATTTAATGACACTTTTCTTTTGCTAATTATTTGTTTAGTTTAACTATTTTCTTGTTTAGTATATTTTTGTATAATTAGTATTTTGTTTTCTTTTGTTTATGAATTGTGTAACGCTGTGGGCACCCGTGGTTATATACAGTAGGTATTTAGGACCAGCATGCACCTGGGTGGGCTTAGGTTTTTTTTTTTTACCAGAACAAGAGAGGCAGCGACATCCATGTTTCCTTTGTGCTTCGTTTGCTTGTGTTTTGGATAAATAAACCATCAGAAACACAAACATTTTGCAGGGACAACGGACTCTTTTTGCCTGCGTCAACCACATACAGTACCCATGATGCATCAGTGGCCCCTTTGATTTAGATTTTTTTCAGATAAATGGCCGCCACAATTGCGTTAACTTTGACAGCTCTAGATTAAACATTTACTGGATGAGATGAAGCAGGAAGAGAGTGATGCATACTATCTACCGTCACCAAAACAAATATCTCTGTAAATTAAGGCCCTTTTTGCAGACGTGGAACCGTTCAGAACCTGCAGCGGGAGCAGAACCTCAGAACCTCAGAACCTCAGAAACCTCAGCGCTGTCTAGTGGTTAAAATCATCATCATTTTGTTTGAAACAAAAGCCAAGCTTTAGCAGTCTCGTCACTGTGAAGGCCGAACACAGACGTGACACCTTTTAAGCTCTAAAACCGGCACAAAAATACAAACTGTTGCATCACAAAACATGAGAAAAAAACATCATCAGAAGCTCCGTTTTGTTTTGTTCTTCAGCTGAAAAAAGTCCATCATGAAAAGTGAAGAAAAAGTTCATCACGTTGATATTTATATATATTTTTTTGTGTGTTTCCAGCATTCTGAAGTAAGGCAGGTCAGCAGTGAAATGATTTCACCGCGTTTACTGATTTTTAAGACTCGATATACTGACTTCAGTCACCAGTCAGGAGGGACTTTTCACAGTTTCACACAGAGTTATTTCTTGAATACAACATTTCACAAACTGAACATTTGGGGGGGGGGGGAACAACACCTCTGATGATCACATTGTACCACACACTAATCTGTGCTGATTCATTTTTGCTATAGTACCAAGTACACAGTGATCAAATGTGCAAACAGCATATTTCATTCTGACGGTTATTAACTGTTTATTTGAATCTGCCGCCGCTATTCAAATCTAAATCTTATTAAATATACTTTATCAAAAAGAAGCAGAGACGACGTCGTTCACAGACTGATTGATTCCTGCATCCAGCTGAGAGTCTAATCTAAACTTGATTTATCAGTCAGCTCTCACTAGAAGTTGCAGCTTCAGGTCCAGATTCACTCAACTAAACCTCACACATGTCCACTTTGTTTTTTCTAAATGGGTGAAGTTGTCAAAATTCAGATTGCAGCCAGTTTAATGGAGCACAACATTTCATTTAAAATCTTTCTGAGCAAAATATTTTCACTGTAGCTCTGCTGCTGAGTAAACAGGAAGAACAATGTTACCATGGAGTCAGTGGGCTACAACTTTTGGCAAATGACCCCATGGATGTGCACAAAACAGCCACTGGATTTAGATATTTTTTTACGATGATTGCGACAATGCGGCGCTAACGTCTTAAAGTCCTGAAACTGCCTCCATCAACCGTAAGTCACACTCTGCTGCTCCAACTGCTGACCGTGTTGATGAGACGGCGCCTCACAGTTTGAAAACCATCGATTATTAATTTTACTTTTCTATCGCGTGTCAGACGAAGCACGACGTTTTACAAATGACCTCAATTAAACCTCAGAGATCTGCTTCACACTTTGGAAACTAGATATTTCTTTGCTTTTGGCATCAGATCACAGAACGCTGCCGTTATAAATGGAGTTAAATCAGAATAGTGCTGCTGGTGAATCATGAATTAAAAGGTGGAAGCAGTTTGATGTGAAGTGTCCGTTTTGTTTTGTTTCTGTCTGAATCTGAAATACTGACATTTCTTGGTGAACAGAACTAAAACTAAAAGCCACAAGAAAATATGTAAAACTGTAAATTGTCTTTGCACAAATAAATCTCAGTGAATCTGGAGCTGGATCTTCTCGAGCGGAAGGATTTTACATGTAAAACTTTGCTGAAGCTGCAACTTCTGAAGGGAAAAATAAAACCTAGCTGCTAATATTAGCACTGATTTACTCTGTAGTTTGCAAAAATAACTGACATCATCTGACTATAGATATAATATTCATTAATCTTTCAGCATATATTGAAATTGAAATGATATAATGGATCTCTACAATAAGAACAAAATAATCAAGTAACATTTTCAGACCATTTCTCCCGCTTTGATAAGAACTGCACGATCCCATTGAAACCCTGAACCGTCGACTTCATAGTAAACAACAACAACAACAACAACAACAACAACAACAACAAAATAAAGAACATTTTGTCTTCGTCCTGATAAATGTGATCAACAAGAATACGTCTCCCAATCTCTAAAATCTCTACCAGGCAACGATTCAACGACACGTGATGCATAAAATGTACAAAAATATATATGATATATACTGCTATGATGACACATTCATAAAAGGAAGTGATCACGTATCATCCAGTCACGTCCAAACGAACTAAAATCATTGACATGTTCGCACTTCGCTGGCTCGTTTTTCATCAGTTTGAAGAGAAATTTTAGGATGCAGTCGATGAAATAACACGTTTAGATGGATTTATTATTCCCAGCGCCCCCTTCAGGGGTCGACGACGTGATATTAAGATATCATGCAGTTAGTTCATATAATGCATGTTGTTGTTTTTTAAGTAGAGCTATGATACTATGATATTAAATCTTTTAAAGCTAAGACGTAGATAAAATCACTTTAATGCATCAGTGGAGGATATTGTTTTTATACAGACAAGTATTTCTTTGAGGCTCCTCGGCCATTTCTTTTCTCTCAAAAGTGTACGAACTCTACAAGTTTTTAAGCCAGTACTCACGTTGGCTCCAAACATCGGCGGCCATTTTTGGAGTTCAGCTAAACGTCACAATCAGAAAGACGGTAACAAAGACTACATTTAAACCTGGTATTAAACTGCAATCTGGATAACGATATCTGATCATGGGAATTTGTAACGAACTTTCACTTCTTGGCAATATACAATACGTTCTTTGGCGAGTCTCTGACACCCACAGTTACCCATAACACCCGGGTTTGCACAGATGTTTATATGCATCTTCACACAAGCCAAAAACCAGATGTTAACTACTGGTTAAACTCCATCTGCTGGTGATAGAAAGCTCCAGAAAAGCTGCTAAATGAGATTGTTTTCTGTAGCTTTAAGTGGACAATAAGAGCCAGTGGAGAAGCTTGCATGCTGTTTCAGTCCCAAAGCGATGCTGCTGTACGGGCTCTATTCATTTCCCTTTAAAAACTCAGTTCTGCTGCATTAACCTGCACTTTTTACTGATCCAGATACAGATTGTGTGAGTCGATACCAGGTGGAAATGGAGATCAGAAGCTGCTTTGCCGTCAAGAGATAAACTACCAAAGTTCACATGTATCAGGCTCATGTTGGTGATTTCAATCAAACCTCTCAGGAACACACAAAACCTGCGCTCGACGACCTTTAACATACCGAAACCATCTGAAACGTACAAAACAAAACAGCCTCCACAATTTCTTCCTCGTCTTCTCTTGCATTCACTTTCACATCTTATTTCTCCGTCGTTCACCATCTAATTCTGTACAACTCTGTACAAGATATAGTTAAGTTTTCTGAGGAAACACGTAACGGATAATGTACGGCTAGCGGGTCATTGTTGTGAAATAAACCCTGACAGGATGCTGCTGTCTCTCATCGCCTTGAAGGGGTTTATTTCACAACAATGAGCCGCTAGCCGTACATTATCCCGCTTATTACACGGCTACTTACTGAAGAAATTAATATTTTGACACAAAAACGGTCCTCCAGAGTCCGACATCAGAACTGCGTCCATAGCAACAGTCTGTTATACATAGCAACGTTCTGTTATACGTAGCAACTGTCTGTTATACGTAGCAACGGTCTGTTATACGTAGCAACGGTCTGTTATACGTAGCAACGGTCTGTTATACATAGCAGCGGTCTGTTATACATAGCAACGTTCTGTTATACATAGCAACTGTCTGTTATACGTAGCAACGGTCTGTTATACGTAGCAACGGTCTGTTATACATAGCAACGGTCTGTTATACGTAGCAACGGTCTGTTATACGTAGCAGCGGTCTGTTATACATAGCAACGTTTTGTTATACGTAGCAACGGTCTGTTATACGTAGCAACGGTCTGTTATAAGTAGCAACGGTCTGTTATACGTAGCAACGGTCTGTTTTACATAGCAACGGTCTGTTATACATAGCAACGGTCTGTTATAAAGAAATAAGAGACTGTAGAACACCGTGATTGACCAATCAGAATCGAGTATTCAGCAAAGCCGTGTAATAATCACAAACAAACCCGCGAGCGAAAGGACACACTGACCTTCAGCCTGGAGTAAAGCAGCAGCAGCAGCGGCGGCGGCGGCGGTGGCGGCGGCGGCGATGATGCGCTCTGCACCAGCTGCTAAGACCAAACAATGGCAGCAGGTATATCTGCCTCCAACTTGGAGGGATTTTTTTCTTCCTACACTGAGCTCAGATCAGAGGAAACACTGATAACCATCTGTTATTACAGATCACAGCTGCAGCTCCACCAGATATGAAGGATCTCATTCCAAAAAAAACGCCTCCTTGTACCCCCCCCCGCCCTTTTCTGGAAGCAGTACATGGCCTTGTGGTAACTGTTGAAAAAAGCACAGCTGATTAAATCCTCCTCAGTGCTTCGTATCCGAGTGGCTGAAGGCGGATTCAGCGGGGAGGTTAACTTTGATGAGCTGCTGCTGCTGCTGGTCTCTTATTTTGGACTGAACCTCCCCGTATGGCTGCTCGCGGGACGCCGACTCTGATAACATCCACTATTTTTAGATTTTAGACATTTTGGGATTCACGGAGCAGGAGAGGAACGACTTCTGTCTTCGTTGTGTTTGTTTAGAAGCAAACCGGTCCTTGAAGATTTCGCACCGTTTCACTGCAGCTCTCCAACATTTCAATCTGAATATTTGACATTTTTTTTCAAGATCTCTTGAACCCAACACATCTGGAGCGAAAAATCACCAAGCATGAGCCATCTCTACTGAACGAAACTCTCTTTGGCTCGTCTGTTGAGAGTCTCGATCAAGCAGTTCACGACTAGTTATTAAGTATTGCTTTCAATTTCAATTCCTTCCCCCACATGACACACTTAGCTGGTTGTTATCTTTAAATAGGACTGAACATGGCTGTAACAGCCGTGCAGCAGTGAGCCTAAAACTAATCTGCCTTGTTATTTCAGCTAATATTATTGTACGTTTCTACTTATCTGTGACTGCACGGACGCCTACACGAGAACTTGTTAAGAGGCAGAAGCCGGCTCTGAAGAA
This sequence comes from Sebastolobus alascanus, assembly GCA_916701645.2. Lineage (NCBI taxonomy): Eukaryota > Metazoa > Chordata > Actinopteri > Perciformes > Sebastidae > Sebastolobus > Sebastolobus alascanus. The sequence continues at coordinate 29,139 of CAKAOJ020000357.1, forward strand.
GCAGGCTCAAGTTTTAAACCCCGAAGCTGTTTTTTAGCCGTTCGTACGAGACGTTTAATTTAATGTACAAGGTGTGAAGCTTTGGCTCGACCAGAGGCATGCTGGGAAGCAACATCAGATTCGGCGTCTATACGCTGAAATCTCAGAGAGGAAGTAGTTTCATTTCTTTTTGTTCTTCTCATGTGTTTAGTTTAGTTTCGGGGGTTTGAGTCAGGCAACAAAGTGCAGCAAATCAGTTGGTTTAGAGCTGGTGGTGACAATCTGCTTTAAGTTTAATTAAGGATCCAAGTATTTAAATAATTAGTGGAAATTTTTGGATTCAGACGTACCGTTTCAGAAGACTCAACTCGCCTTTATATGAAACTGATTATGTCTGTTTTGCTGCATTTAGTGTGACACCTTTATGCTGGTTGTGAATAGAAACTGGAAACCGGACTAAAGATTGTGTTTGTTTAGTTCTTTCTTTTTTCATTTCAGCTATTTTTGTGAATGTGTGTGTGTGTGTGTGTGTGTGTGATCAGTAGACACACAGGTCTGGGAACTTCATCTCGTAGACGGGGACGGACTGGTGCTGAGTGTGTCCCGATGAGATGGAAACCACTCCGGACGGGCTGGGTGGAGGCCTGGGAAGGAAGCGGGATGATGAGGAGGAGGTGGGTGGGGGGGATATTTGGAGGGTAGGGTGGTGGTGGTGGTGGTGGTGAGAGAGGGGCAAGATGTTAAATTGGGATTTCCATATCGCCAACTAGTCCTAAAAGGTGACTTGGAGCAATGATGGATGAAGACTTTTCTACAGATCTTTACCACGAGTTTACAAAACTATTTAAAAATGTTGATGGTTAATTTGTTAACTAAATAATTAGAGTTTATCCTTTTAGCTTGTCAGGTTGAGCTTTAAAGGGATAGTCCAGGTGTTTCTCAGTGTGGTTGCATGAATAACTTCATAGTCAGTGTATTACCTACAGTAGATGGAGAAACACTTTTTTCAAACATTTTTTTTTTTCAAACATTTTCAGACTTTTCTTTCGGACATTTTCAGACTTTTTTTTCGGACATTTTTCACACTTTTTTTACTTGGACATTTTTCAGACTTTTTTGACTCAGACATTTTTCAAACATTTTTTTTCGGACATTTTTCGCACTTTTTTTACTTGGACATTTTTCACACTTTTTTTCGGAAATTTTTCAGACATCTTTTTTTCGGACATTTTTCAGACTTTTTTTACTTGGACATTTTTCAGACTTTTTTTTCTTAGACATTTTTCAAACATTTTTTTTCGGACATTTTTCGCACTTTTTTGACATTTTTCAGACTTTTTTTACTCGGACATTTTTAAAACATTTGTTTTGGGACATTTTTCAGACTTTTTAAAAAAAAAAAAAAAAATTCAGACATTTTTTACTTGGATATTTTTCAGACTTTTTTTACTCTGACATTTTTTTTCGGACATTTTTCAGACATTTTTCACACTTTTTTTACTTGGAGATTTTTCACACTTTTTTTTCAGAAATTATTCAGACATCTTTTTTTCAGACATTTTTCAGACTTTTTTTACTTGGACATTTTTCAGACTTTTTTTACTCGGACATTTTTCATACTTTTTTGGGGACATTTTTCACACTTCTTTTTCAGAAATTTTTCAGATTTTTTTTACTCAGACATTTTTCGGACATTTTTTTTCGGACATTTTTTAGACTTTTTTTTTTAAACATTTTTCGGACTTCTTTTTTCGACATTTTCAGACTTTTTTTCAGACATTTTTACTTGGACATTTTTCACACTTTTTTTCCAGAAATTTTTAGTCTGGTGGCTTAGAAGACAGCATAGATAACGGCTTCAGTTCCCCGTCAGAAGCGGTGAAAATATTCCAAATAAATGTTTTTTAAGGTGTCTAAAATGCGTTTAGCTGCTGAGAATGCTTATCGATGTAGCGGAGGAGCATGTTAACTACAGCATGGCTTCTTTATTCACTCCAACTCATTGCTGGTTTTAGTTTCTAAGTTCAGGTACTCTGTGGAAATCAAATCCTATGAAACAAACCGATTTAAAGGTAATACAAAAAGATGACTTACCTAATTGTAAGTTCGAAGATCTGTGCCAGCCGGTCGTGCAACATGTTCGCCTGCAGAAATACAGCGTTCACAGTGAGCATGAGTTTACAGACTGAATCTTTTTTATCATCTTCACTGTGTTTTTTTTCTCTTTGAGTTTTACCTTGGACTCGCAGTGCGCAGCGATCTCCTCAAACGGAGCTTTCTGGAACTTCTCCATCACCTGACGCCTCTTCTCCCTCTCCTGCTCCTCCAGACCCGTGGTATCTATATAATAATTAAAGAAAAGTCACTTAGCTTAATTTCTCAATTTGTTTTTTACATTATGATGACGACAATACTGTCTGACACTAAGATATAATGAACTTCTGTTGAGCAGAACAGGAAAAACTAGGGCTGTCAAAGTTAACGCAAATTCAATTTAACGCCACTAATTTCTTTAACGCAACTTGCGATTTTTAACCTCCTTCACTACAAGCTAGTATGACATGGTTGGTACCGATGGATTCATTAGGTTTTCTAGTTTCATATGATATCAGTATCTTCACTCTAGCTTTAAAACTGAGCCGCTACAACCTAAAAATCGCAAGTTGCGTTAATGCTTTATTATCACGTTAACTTTGACAGCCCTAAACTACATACATACATTTGCATAAAGCAGCATATTTGTCCACTCCCATGTTGATAAGAGTATTAAATACTTGACAAATCTCCCTTCAAGGTACATTTTGAACAGATAAAAACATTTGCGATTAATCTTGATTAAATATTTGAATCGATTAATAGCCCTAGTAAAAAATATAATGGGAAATGTTATAAAGAGGCTTTCAACGTTGTGGCTACTCGTCAGTGGAGCTCCGGCTCTGAAGGATGACGGAGATCTGGAGGAAAAGCCAATAACTGATCTGTATTCAGGGAGACACTCCAGCGAGTCCACAGAAAGGCTTAAAGAAAAACGTCTCATGAACGTGGTGATCTCACCGATGGCCTTCTTCAGAGTCTCGAACGTGATCTCCTCCGCCAGCTGGGACTGCAGAGGAAATAAAAACATTAAACAAAGAGCCTCGGTTACTGCTCGGAGAGATGGAGCTCTGTACAGGAGAAGTTTGTGTTTCTACAATATTTGTCTTATTTATGTAGATTTGTTCTAACTGGTTATGAAAATACTTACATATATATATAAGTCTGTTGGGGTAAACAAGGAGGGCTACATCACTGTTTTTGAGTGGAAGTTCTCAGAAACTCAGTGTTTTTGGTTTACCATCTCAATCTGAAACTAGTGATGTGGGTAATAATTTAAAGGAACTTTATCCCTTTACATAACACATTGGTTCGTACTAAATCTAATACCTCAGTAATATGTAAGTCTTGTGTGAAGGTTATAGCTTCCTCACCTCCTTACGTACCACACTAGGGATGCATCGATTGCTAAATTCTGAGCCGATACCGATACCTTGTCTGGAAGGTTGTTGGACACGATGTCCACTTGAAGGGAGATTGTGTCCACGAAACTCTTCCTCCTGGTCAGTCGATCTTCGTCTGCAGGACAGGAGACACAGATTAACGTCACCTTCAGGACCCCAAAATCAGCTTCAGATTCTCGTGCAGCGTGGACCGGGTATAAGAGTCTATTTTGATGTCGTATTTCAATGCAAACAAGGAACAAATCCATCGGATCCTGCAGATTAAACACCTCAGGAACGTCGTGCTGCAGGAGGAGGACCTGTTTTAATATCTGTATTCACCCACAATGCACTGGTGAAAATAAAAGACACAGAAGTACGGCTACTTTTCTTGACAACGCAGCGTCAAGAACTACTGTCAGAAAATAGTAGTATTTTTTTTAATCATATTTGCTCCAATCTGTAGCTTTGACTCGTCGCCATAGACACAGGCAGAGCGTGCACGACCTGACGAAACTGAAGCTCAACACAATATAAAAATAACTTTCTACACCTACAGCACTAAGCACAAACTACTCCACTCTTCACAGTCTACATACTGTAGGTCTATAGATCTACATGTACTCACCGTGACATTTCCAGAAGCAACGCAAGCAAAATAGTTGTACAGATGATGAAACCGTTCTATATGTGTAGATTTTAGGAGCATGATGCTACAGCTACACACTACAGCTATCACTGGAAACAACAAGAAAGGATCTATCTCTAGTTGACCAGTCATCTAAGGGTTGTTCGTATGTGGTTGGATCCTGTGAAGCTCAACAGAGCGCTGCAGGAATGAGTCCTAAAACCTGAAGATGAGTTAGCATGCTAGCACTTCCTGTTCCCTCGTCTGGAAGTCAATGGGTTTGTTTTGAATGGGTTTAGATGCCTATAATAAGGTCAGTGGTTAACACAAGCTGAAGAGATTTTAACGTTTTGTTCTACGACAAAAAATCCGTTTTGAAGCTTTTATGTGTCTTAAAAAAAGTCGGTTGCTAACAAGTGGCTAAATGAGACGACTAAACGTCGTCACGCCGACTCGTCCTCCTTTACAGCCTCGTCGTGTTTATACTCGCGCTCATGTGACCGTGGTGTTAACGTTAGCATTTTACTTCTGGTGATTGGATTCACACTTCAAAAATAAGAAAGTGGTGTTCAGTTGTGAAGATATTATCTTGCTGAACAAAACGTGTCAGTATAATAAACTTTTATCTAGAGTTTATTTTCCGCAATAATACAAAATCCAATGCATAAAATCCTGTTGGCTTTTTGTCGAGGGAACTAGGGAAATGCTAACTCTAAGTCATTTTTTTTACAATCGAAGCTTCTGATGTTTTCATATTTTATGATGTCATCTACCTAAAAAAAAAAAAAGAAATCCTCAATTTGATTAAAGTGATTCATCGAATTAAATTAGTTTGTCTTTTTTAGTAAATCAACTTTCTTTGATGAATATAACTCTTCAGTGCCTCCCTTTGTGTGTGGTGAGCGGGAGAGAAAACAGTTTTTTGACCACAGGGAAAATGTTGTTTTTGAAAGGCTTAATGCCAACAAATATGGACTGAAGCAGAATATTTTGTTAGAAAAAAACATAAATTTGTACAACATAAAATATAACAATCGAAATTTGCAACACTTTGATTCAAATTAGGAATTTAATTAGATTTAATTAAAGAATTAGTAAACAACCAATTTTTTTGTGTTGTTAATTGATTTCTAATAATAAGTATATACATACATTTGCATAAAGCAGCATATTTGTCGACTCCCATGTTGATAAGAGTATTAAATACCTGACAAATCTCCCTTCAAGGTACATTTTGAACAGATAAAAAATTGTGCCATTAATTTGCGATTAATTGTGATGAACCATCTTAATCGATTGCCCTAGTATCTACACAACTCCACAGCGGACTCGTCTACAGCTCTACTCTAGCCGGTTACCTCTGGACCTCTGCCTGCACCTGTGGAGGATTTTTCCTACTGTGTAAAGCACTGATGTTAGATGAAAGCATGACAGAGGAAAGAAAAACAGAAGCACGCTGTTTGTTAGACCGAAGACGAGCAAAATAACAGACACATTTCTCAACCTGAAAATCAAAGTGTAGTTTTTAACCAAACTGCGTAAAGTAGATCCTTGAAAATTATGTAATAATATCTTTCTTGGCTTTAAGTTTACTTCCGAAGCTAGATTTTAAAAAATGAAAGAAAATGCAGCCGATTAGAGTGTTATCACCGCTGGTCCTCGAACCATAGTTTGAGAACCGCTGTCTTAAAAAACCTCCCTGAATCACGACATCAGCTACTAGGTTACATTTGTGGAGACAATAAGTCACACAATGGTGAGATTTGTGCCTGATCAGAAGTGTCTTCTATCAGTTTTATATGCTATTTTAGCATATAAATATTAAATAATGTTTATAAAAAAGTAATTTTTGAGGTAAATATTGGGGTAATTTTGCAGTAATTCCAAAGAAATTTCAAATAGGTCACTTGATAATTATCACCTAATGACCATGAAATCTGCGCACCTGTAAAATAAAGTGTTACCAACAAGTAAAATTCGCTTCAACTGTTCTCATGAAATTAGGGGGGAATATAGGTATATATGATCTACTTCCTGTCAGGTGTTTCAAGAAAACCGAAATGGAGAGGTTCAAATTATTTTGAGATATTCTTAAATTTGTTTTAAAACTCAGTAAACTTGCGGTAAAAAGAGCAACACCCTCACAAGCCCTCTTCTGTCACACATCAATAATCTGCTCAAAGCTCCATAAAAGAGCCCGTAAAGCTCGATGCGGTTTGCTTCTTCGTACCTGTGACCTGGGGAACGTACGGGATGGAGAGCCTCTCTGCGTTGTATCCCGGTCCCGCCAGACACTCGGCCATGTCGGCCGTCTGGAAGTACAGCGGTCTGTCCTCCTTGTCCAGAGATTCAGGGAGTCTGGGAAGAAGAAGAAGAAGAAGGAATGAAAACTAAGATCGCGATCCATCTCTTCCAACTAAATCGTCTCCAATTTATTGGAGATGAATTTGGATTTTTGGGGGGTGTCGACGTAATCTCGATGAAGCAGAACGGAGCTGTCTAGAAGCTCTCTCGTCCAAATGTAGTATTTAAAATCCCTGCAGAGGGTGATACTAGAAGGGGGGGGGGATTTAAAATCGGAAATAGATCCTGGTTCTTATAATCTCATAATCAGGTTTTATCAGCAGATGTCTGGTGATTTTGGAGCAGCTCTAGGTAAAGCTGAGATTGACTGCGGGGTGATTTTTTTTATCTCTCTCTTTGGTTCAGTTTGTGTTTCCAGGATATTTGAACACATATCAAACAACAACAGTTTTTTAGTTTGAGTTTTCTCAGTCCTCGTCCAAGCAAATATGTAGAGAAGAAGTTAGAAAGTGATCTAGACCGGTTCAGCAAGATGATCCCAGACTGTGAGGTTCTATAACCAGCAGTGAGTCTCATGTTATCGTCTTCCTCAACAACACCAGAGCTCTGACTGCAGCCGGGCAAAGTTTTAGACTGCGGTTGTACTAAAAAAATTGTGAAAGTGGGAGTGTTTCTAAATGAGTGAATGTTAAACAGGATGCTGTTTAAACAAGGCAAAAGGGAGCATGGCTCACATACCCCCCCGCTCACTGCTTGATCCTTAAAGTAGGGCCAAAGGTTTTGCCCTTTTGGAACTAATGGAACGAGTTCTACTCCAAAAACGAAATTGAAGTCTGAAAACGTGAAATTTGGAAATGATTACATCTATCTGTTTTTTTTAATAATAATGTTTGACTTTTGGACTTTGGTGTTATTGGAAATGTTTGGATCACACGAGTCGGGAACAATCCTACGCAGCTGGCACTGGAATCTAATTCTACAAATAGTATAATACTACTAATAATATTAGTCTGATCTTTACCTGCAATTGTGCAGAAATACTGAGTTAAACACAATGAATAAAACAAATAAACTCCATCTGTACAGCATTCGAATTGATTTAGAATTTTCAACATTATGAACAAAACTTTGCGGCTTCGAACTATTTGATGTATAATGAATGAATATATATGATGATTTTTAAAGCTGTAGTTTGTGGGGTTGTTAGATTGGATTTGGTTATGCAAGCCCCGTAAGGTAATCATTTTTTTTTTCTTTAACTTCTTTTTATTTCCTTTGAACAGGTACAGTCGTACAGCACAATGACATGTTTTAAGACACAACAGGGTCATAAGTGTCCTTAGGAGGCAGTCCGTGAGCTTCGGCGTCCCCTCAATGTCCACACATTGTTCCATTAAGTAGGAATGAGTAGTATTTATCGTCCATATGCCCAGAGAATACATAAATGTACAGGGTGGAAAAATAACATGTTTATTTATACTTAAATTAGGAGAGAAGAAAAGATAAATATAGAAAAAGAATTGAAAAAGAATAAGTAAATAAATAAAAATAAAATAAAAATGAGAGATAAAGTTAGAAAATAGAAATAAAAGAATAAAAAAAATAGAATAGGAATAATAATAAACAGAAATAAATAAAAAATAAATAGAGAAAAATAAATAGGGAAGACAAAGTTAAAATAAAATAACAATAATAAATAAATAAATAAAAGAAAAAGAAACAAAGTAAATAGTGATAATACCCGTAATCAGATTGTTTCGGTCTCTAGAAATGTTCATAAAACTAAACCTCCAGTCTGTAAAGTAGTGGGTACTTACGGACACTTGTCTCTGAAGATGTGCTCTGGGAGGAGGTACGGAGCGTCCATGTTCCTCAGCTCAACGACCTGAAGAGAGAATAACGGAAACAGCAAATGGTATAAAGAAGAATGACAATAACTGCAACTACAAACTAGGTTTAACAGCCCAAAACAGCGGTGCATCGTCAGCATATTATTCAACTTAAATGTATTCAGTCTGCAGAAGCAAATCAAGAAGCTCAAGAATGATGACATTTGAAGCAACAGTGAAGTCAGAGTGATGCACCTTGCTGACGTGCTGACAGAAAGGAGGGTTTGCGATCATCTGGCCCAGGAAGTTGAGGTACGCCGCCACCAACGCCATGATGCCGCAGCGAATAAACATCGGCATGTTCTCCTCGTTAGCCAGAGCCATGTCCTGCACAGACCAGTCACACATCGACATTACGAAATCATCAATGTTGGGCAAATTACTCAGAAAGAGTAATGAGTTACTTTACTTATTACTTGGTATAAAAAATAATGACTCATTATATGACTTTGAATTCATTTATTTTCTGAATTTTAACCCTTTAAATGGCAGTTTGTTTACATAATGCCCCTGTTGTTGTTTTTTATGATAAACAAAAAACTAAAATTAAATTATTTTTCGTTCTTTCTGTTTACTAAATGCTAGGGGGATTCTTTTTTCACTGTCTGGGATATATCATTGATCAGTAACAAGCTTCATTGTGATGCATTGCAACACTGCAGTGCTCCATAATACAGCAGCGATGCCCCCTAGTGGAAACCAGAAGAACAACATGTATTAGCCCCGTAGGGCAAACATGAGAAAATGGCTCAATCTGGTGGAAAATAGTAAAAGTCCAATGTTGAAGTCAGGGCTCTAGATTGAAAGCCTGATGTAATAGAATTAGTGCTGTCAAAGTTAACGCGATAATAACGCGATAATAACACGTTAACTCAAACACCACTACTTTCTAAAGCTAGAGTGAAGATACTGGTATCATGGTATCAAAACATGGCCATTTTCAAAGGGGTCCCTTGACCTCTGACCTCCAGATATGTCAATGAAAATGGGTTCTATGGGTGCCAACGAGTCTCCCCTTTATGCCCGGTTCAGACTAAACGATATAAGCCCGATTACAGCCCGACACGGCCGTCGTAGGGTGTCGACTCGGATCGGGAACGATAAATGAGTGTCGCGTGCGAAAATCGATGGTTTTATCTCGTGTAGTGTGTCGTAGTGCACGACAACCGACGCCGCGTCTGGGACGCCTCACGACGTCCCGACAGAAAAGTCTAGCATGTTAGATTTATTTTTTTTTTGCTTTCCACGACGTGTTCCGTGTAATTAACAGACGACTGCAGCAACACGTTACAGACAGCGCCGGCATGCGGTTCACACACAAATCAACCCTTCCGTGCTTGCTGTGTCACCCCGGGGTCGTTGCCGTGACGACGACCTTTTAAAACAGACAGCGTGAGAACACAATAAAAGAAGCAGAAGCTCCTCCGTGTGACCTCTGAGGATCCAGAGGACATCTTCCGTCTCCTCTGTAAACCCTGTGTGTTTACTGGCATCAGATACCGTTAATTAATGAAGTACAGAGGTGTGTGTTTGTGTTTAAACTTAAAAAAACTTTATTAGTACGACTCCAGGGAGTTCTTCTCAGCGAAAGTACACATGGTACTACGATTGACTGTGTATTTATATATGTGTGTGTGTGTGTGTGTTCGCCTCTCGTCTACAACGCTGTGACATTTCCGAGCGATAAGATCTCAGCGTGATACACAAACGAGCAGCTGGTGTGTGTGTGTGTGTGTGTGTGTGTGTGTGTGTGTGTGTATGTATGTGTGTGTGTGTGTGTGTGTGTGTCGGAGTGAGGTTTTTTTTTTCACACCTCTCTTCCGTCTCACATGAAGGAGGTTTTATTGGACCTGCGTTCGGTCTCCAGTCTAATGACATTAAGGACTCTGCGGCTGACGGTGACTTCACATTCTACGGCTGTCAAAAGTTAACACGATAATAACACGTTAACGCAAATTTGTTTTAACGCCACTAATTTCTTCAACACATTTCAACACAACTTGTGATTTTTAGGTTGTAGCGGGTTCAGTTTTAAAGCTAGAGTGAAGATACTGGTATCATATGAAACTATAAAACCGGATGAATCCATCGGTACCAACCAGGTCAGACTAGCTTGTAGTGAAGGAGGTTAAATAACGCTCCAAATTTTGGTGAGGGGTCACTTTCAACTTTCAACGACGGTCCTTGAACGAATCATTTGTGACGAACGCTTCCATGTGAAAAAAATAACCTAATCTAAGCTTAAAATAATATTTCATCAAGATCACTTTATTCTACAGGTTTTCCCCCATTTTTTGTACTTGCTTCTTTTCTTTTTTAGGATTTATGGCATTATAACTGTGTTATTCTGCACAAAAGACACTTTTGAGTTCTCTTCACTTCCAGCCATGATTGTATCAGTAATAAAAATGAATTGATAAAAATTAGGGCTGTCAAAGTTAACGCGATAATAAAGTGAACATTTGCTTTAACGCCACTAATTTCTTTAACGCAACATGTGATTTTTAGGTTGTAGCGGCTCAGTTTTAAAGCTAGAGTGAAGATACTGGTATCATATGAAACTAAAAAACCTGATGAATCCATCGGTACCAACCAGGTCATACTAGCTCATCATGATGGAGGTTAAATTACGCTCCAAACTTTACGCTACATTTTGGCGATGAAAAACTGTCATGGCCATCTTCAAAGGGGTCCCTTGACCTCTGACCTCCAGATATGTGAATGAAAATGGGTTCTATGTCTGTAGTTTTAAGAACTCAACCTGAACAGGAAGTGCTTTTATTTCTTCTATCAAAGGAGTTCCTAAATGATAATTTCTCATCTTTTGTGCACGTTAATAAGATTTCTTTTGTCTTTTCACCACCATCTTATCTTACGTTACGTCCGTCTTTGCTTCATTTTCCTTCCTCCCTTTTTTCTTCAACACATCTGAAAACAGTCAAACTAAACTCTGCTGCTCTTCTTTACCTTCTTCTCTTTCTAATTTTACTTAATTGAGTACATTTCATGCACAACATATTTGGTATATATATATATATATATATATTTATTTTTAACATGTGGATGAAGAACTTCTGGTATTTTTGCGTTGGGGTTTTGCTGCTTTTACTGAAGTAAAGGTTTTAGGGACTTCTGCCACTCCAATGAATTCACAATTACCTTTTCTATTATTTATTTATCATCACTACTGATTGCATTTTTTTGTTTGAATGTCATGGTTTTGTTTCCTTCTGTATGCACAGCAACATTAATAGAAAAACCAATGACTAAGATCAGCTGAGATTGATAAACAAAGGTTTACCTGTAGAGCGATGGAGAGCCGAATGAGGTCGATGACCACTTCCTCGTTGGCCAGCTCGATGGTCAGGATGGCCAAGGTGGTGAAGAGCAGCTCAAAGTTTTTATGGACGTTATCCTCCTCTTTACAGCCCAGATAGATGTGACGGTAGAGCTGCTGGCCATGCTGGAGACCAAACAGGGAAGAAGCAGAAAAAAATACAGTTCTTCTTAAGTCTTTAAAAGATTTGGTGCTAAATTTAACCATTTTTTACCACTGGAGAATTGATAAAAAATGATCAATAATCCCTCCAAAATACCACATTAAGACACCAAGACCTCAAGGAACACCAAAGAAAAAGACATGCTGTGATTTGGGATCAAAAACTTTTGACATTTTGGAGATTTCTGCAAGAATTGCATTTTTCTTTGGCGATTGGATGGCGAGCACTTCTGTTGTGTAAACTGCTCAGAAACCCCCTTATTGTCAATCTAGCTAGGAAAAAATGTATTACTTTAAAGTTTCTTTAAATATAAAAAATCAAATAAATAATAAATATGTTAAATATTTGGAAATCCACATGAACCACTCTTCACGTCTGCATAAATTAAATCCACCGCACAGCACTTATTTAAAAAGAAAACACGTGACTTTTTAAAGCTAATAGATTTTTTATTTTTTATAACTATTTTTTATTTATTTTATTTTATCTTTATTTTTTATTTATTTTCAACATTTTATTGTTTTATTTTTGTAATTTGCAAATACAACAATAAAACAATAAAATTGTATTTAAAAAATCTAATTTAAAGCCAATAGTTTTTTTTTTTTTAGTTTTTTTGAATTATTTTTCTTTATTTGTCATTTATTTCAACATTTTATTGTTTTATTGTTGTAATTTGCAAATTACAACAATAAAACAATAAAATTGTATTAAAAAAAGAGCTAATTTAAAGCTAATAGTTTTTCATTTTTATTTACTATTTATTATTATTATTATTTTTTATTTCTTTACAACATATTATTGTTGTGTTATTGTAATTTGCAAGACTGAAAATTACAACAATAAAATTGTATTAAAAAAATAAATCTTGTTATGAAAATGTTTCATGAAAAACGTATTAAAATAAAAAAAAAAAACAGGTTCGCCTGTTACTCTCGATATTTCCTTCTTCCATTTCTATGAATTTTCTGACATTATAGTCACAAAGGTAAACTAAATTTATAGGGTTACACTGAATATATCAGTATATCCCTCCGTGATATAAATAAAAATGTGCTAGAAAATGAAGCTGAAAAAGCCACCGTGCCGTCCACTGAAAAGATTAAACTCATTAACTAAAAATAACCAAGTGCGTCAGTCCCGGGTCTTAATAACAGAAATAAAAACGCACGCCGTCAGAGCCTTTGCTCGTGCATTCATCTGCTCGACGTGGAGCCTGATGGAAGGTGAAGGCCAATGACTTCCATTCATCACTAATGAACACAATTAAGACGCCATTAACGACCTCTGACAGTGAGTGAGAGGCGGCGAGGAGGCTTCATCTGCTCTGAACGCTGCTGGTGATGACGTGAGCGGACGCTTCCAGCCCCGCGGTTGTTCTGTTCAGGTGTGAAGGTCACAGCTCAGGTGTGAAGGTCACAGCTCAGGTGTGAAGGTCACAGCTCAGGTGTGAAGGTCACAGCTCAGGTGTGACTCACGGGTGAACAACCTTTTTTTTTTAGGAAAATGTCATGTGCTGATGTGGACGGGCTTTTCCTGTCTGGGTAAGGATCAATTAATCAATTAATCATTAACAAATATCTAAAATATTAGAATGTGTTCAACAGTAAACTGTTAAAATAACATAAATTACAGCATGACTAATAATTAGTCAACGTTATTAATTAGCGTTTCATGGTTTGTTAACAGCAAAATAACTATTAACTAAGTTTAATTAACTATTAATTTACCATTTATTAATGATGGTTATTATAAAGTGTTACCAAAACTACTGGCCCGATTTTCTTAATGGTTTCATTAATGTCAGATTTTGTTTTGTTTTTCATGTTTCCAGTGTCTCATCTTTTGTATTTTTTATTGTTTTATTGAACTTTTTCAGTAGCAGGTTTGATAAGTTATAATTTTTTTGCTACAAGCCACCTCTCACTGCGTCTAACTGTTGGATTGTTCTCTTGTTTTCAGTTTGATTTGTTGGTCTGTTTGTCAGAAGGATTACGGAAAAACGACTGACCTACAGATGTCTGATACTGAAGACTTTTTTTTCTTTTCCTTTAAGACCTGCGTTGATAATAAAGAGCAGAAAGAGAACAGCAGGATTCGATTTTCTACCTTCTTCATGAATGCAACGTCCTGCTTGGAGATCTTCTCTCTTTTAATCTTCAACGCTGCGACATTAGGAATGACTCTACAACAGAGACACAGACACAAAACCAGAATTCAGTGGTGAATACATCAAGTACACATTTGAGGTACTTTCCTTGAGTATTTCCATTTTCTGCTACGTTACATTTCTCCTCCACTACATCTCAGAGGCACTTGAGTTTCTGCTCTCAAAGATGTATTATTGTAAATCAGTTAACAACACAAAACAATGACAGATATTGTCCAGAAACCCTCACAGGTTCTGCATTTAGCATAAAACAATATGATCAAATCATAACATGGCAAACTGCAGCTCAACAGGCAACAACAGCATGGTTGGTACCGATGGATTCTTCAGGTTCTCTAGTTTCAGATGACACCAGTATCTTCACTCTAGCTTTAAAACTGAGTCCGCTACAACCTAAAAATCACAAGTTGCGCTATTGCGTTTAAAGAAATTGGTAGCGTAGACACAAATTAGCGTTATTATGGCGTTAACATTGACAGCCCTGATTATAAATCAAATCAACGTGAGCAGGGCATGGTGGTGCAGTTCGTGTGTACTTTGTACCTGATGCCGCGTAGCTTGGCGCGGTTGTCATGGCGATCGATGATGTTGTGCAGGATCTCGAGCACCAGCTGCCTCAGCTCGCTGTCCTCCATCAGAGAGATGGAGAAGAGTGGATCCAGGAAGGGAGGAGGCAACGCAGCTGCCATGGACTTGGACTTAAAGCCAGAGGTTACCTGAGGTAGAGGAGGGGGGGGAGGTGTGAGCTGATTTATCACAGCGTGATGCGATTAATCCACAGCGAGGATCGTTGAGAAACAACGCTTCTACAGAGCTTAAAGGTTACGTTCACAAGCAGCTGAAACTGTCCATATGTTGACCTTTTCCTCCCGTACATGACTGATGTGATGATTTATGATCAGAGGGAACAACAGGTCGAGTTCTGATTTGGAACCGATGCATGTGCTGTAAAAATGGTTCCTGGGGGGCTGTGATCTACATGAAACCTGTGTTTTAAGCTTTTATATGAAACTCTTTATGTCTGCATGAGCGCTGTAAAAGAAAGACGGGCTCCCTGGACTGTCTAACACACAACCTTCCCCCAAACTGAACAGATGGCAGTGTATAAAATAATAATAATGATAAAAATTACTTGAAAATAAATAGCTAAACATAAAGTTAAAAAAGATATATATTTACAGTGAAAAATATAATGAAGTGAATAAATGAAAATAAATAAATAAATAAATAAAAATACAAATATATATATTAATATATAAATAAATAAATAAATAAAATAAATTGCATTACTTTTAATCCTCAATACATCCAAAAGAAAAATCTCTGTTATAATGTATTTTAATGTGATTATAAGATACACTAAGTGGTCATTGTTTGATTTAAGTAAAGTAAAAAAAATCATAAAATCTACGCAAGAACAACAAAAACTGTCATAAATAAATAAATAAATAAATAAATATATAAATAAATTAATAAATAAATAAATAAAATAAATTGCGTTAACTTTTAAGACCTCCTCAAAACCTCCAAAAGAAAAATTGCTGTTATAATGCATTGTAATGTGATTATATGTTACTCTAAGTGGTCATTGTTTGATGTAAGTAAAGTAAAAAAAATAAATAAATCATTAAATCTATGCAAGAACAACAAAAGCTGTCATAAATAAATAAATAAATAAATAAATGTATATATAAATGAAATAAAAAAAGTAAAATAAAATAAAAATAAATAAATAAATAAATAAATAAATAAACAAATGATTAAAAGAATAAATAAATAAATTGCATTGCTTTTAAGACCTCCTCAATACCTCTAAAAGTTATGAGGATAAATTGCTGTTATAATGCATTATAATGTGATTATAAGTTACTCTAAGTGGTCATTATTTGATTTAAGTAAAGTAAAAAACAAAACAACAAAAGCATAATTTTTCTACGCTCTTACTGTATATACTCTCCCTCCCTCGTGGTCTGATCTCATGCTGAATGCCTACAGTTGCGTTCATATGTCACAGATGAAGAAAACCAACCAGCGAGTGATTCAGCTTCTTCAGTGTCACAGCGACACCGATAACATCCCCCCCCTACCCCCCCACCCCCCTCCCTGCTCGGCCCCGTCTGCAGCTGCACTGCGTTATAAATATTTTGACCTTTCACCCCTCCTCCAGCTGCATGGAGAGGCCAGGTGGTGGCGAGGAGGAGAGGGGAGACTAGGACAGACAGACGCCGTAATAAATCGCTCTGAGGATGATGTGCACGGAGGACTGCAGTGCACGAGGATGCTGCAGGAGTGTGTTGGTGCCACCTGTGCCTCCTCGTGTCGGAGAGATGAGGGTCTCTCACAGAGAGAAGAAGATAATGAAAGAGGAGGAAGCGTTGAAGTGTTAACCCCAAAGACACAGAGCTGTTAAATGGCCAATAATCACATCAATAATTAAGACTTCATGACACAAAAAATGACTTATCGAAATTTTGAAAATGATAATTCCTATAATCAAGTAAAAATGAGCTACAATAAAGAAATAATATTTCACAATTTATTGGTTCATTATATAAAAATTCTTCATACTATTACTTAGGGTTGTCAAAGTTAACGCAAATTTGTTTCAACGCCACTAATTTCTTTAACGCATTAACGCAACTTGTGATTTTTAGGTTGTAGCGGCTCAGTTTTAAAGCTAGAGTGAAGATACTGGTATCATATGAAACTAGAAAAATCGAATGAATCCATTGGTACCAACCAGGTCATACCAGCTTGTCGCGAAGGAGGTTAATATACGACCGGCTCTCTTCCTGGGGGCTTGACGCCATGTAGGGGAGGAGGTCGGTCTGGACGGGCGGGTTAAAATACACCAGACTTTCACCCAGGAGACCGGCGTTAGTGTCCCGTGTGAAACCATAAGTCAAAGTTGATTTATTTGTCACGTAACTTTCGTACATAAGTTACAGCATTTCCAGAGTTATATTAACACCGAACCTCGATCTTTTCCTAAAACTAACTAAGTAGTGTTATTTTGAAAAGACGAGCGGAAATTGACACATGTTGCTGGACATTCGTATGAAAAAGCACAAAAAATACATTGCTGAAATTCGTGCTGAGCATCACAAAAAAAAAAGGGAAATTCGACGAGTAGCGCATCTGCACAAGCGTGAGACTGTTTATGCGGAAGTGTTTGAAATAGTTAGGTTTTAGTGAAGATGCATGTGTTTGGGAAGTAGTGATCATACGACTGGATAAATGAGACTTGGATTAAACTGCACCAGTTGTGTGAGAGTTTTGTACTGCATTTACTTCAATTCATCAAGACTTATCTCCGTTTTTTTGACTCTACATTCACCGTGGAGGCGTGAGAAAAAGACAAAGTTTTCTTCATGAATTCAGGGTAACACGGGCTGAGTAATTTATTGATAAATGATCATTTTGGGAGTGAAGTACCGGAGGAAGACCAAACAGATAATGATGGTTTACAACAGAGAAGTTTAAACTTTAGATTTAAATCAGCTGATTAATGGGTGACGGATGGTAGCCAAGCTTCATTTGTTTCTGATAATGGTGCTAGTTTAATAATATATAACAATATGTTGTATAATGTGTCCATCCATCAATCTGTTGGTGTGATCACTGGGTAGACTGGTTGTTGTTGATCAGATCAGTACAGACGGGTCAAAGAGAAGGACTCACCATGATGAGAGAACTGAGCAGCATGGTCTGGATCCGCTTGGTACCCTGATGCCTGAGAGACAGCAGAGGAAGAGGACGTCACATATTCTGTCAGAACCAACACTTCAGTCTAACATATTCAGCAGCAAGTAAAGAAGCTCACTGACCTACAGCAGTTATAGGTTTTCTAAACGTACTTTCAGCTCTGCTGGGCCCTATACTGTAAACAGGAAGCTGATCCTGGCTCAGCTGATGCAGCAGTGCACCGTGTTGACCAGTCAAATACATGAAAGAGCAAGACTAAGAGTAACATTCCTACTTTAAAACGAGAGAACAGAGTAACACAGCTGACAGAGGATGAACTGATTGTCACTGGGATAACTTTCAAGAGTTGTAAAATTTCGCTTGTACTTTATGAACATGCTGCACAGCTTACATTTATTAGGCTTTCAAAGTTAACATATCAATCATATCCCGGACGAGCCCCCAATTTTGTTTGCCTCTCCCTTCTGCTACTGGCACAGGAGCTTTTAAGCACTTCCTTCCCAATCTCGTTGAGCAAATGCAACACACCTGGGCAGAGCTAGAGTGAAGATACTGGTATCATATGAAACTATAAAACCTAAGGAATCCATTGGTATCAACCATGTCATACTAGCTTGTCGTGAAGGAGGTTAAATAACGCTCCAAGCTTGCGCTAAATTTTGGCGAGGAAAAACTGTCATGGTCATTTTCAAAGGGGTCCCTTGACATCTGACCACCAGATACGTGAATGAAAATGGGTTCTATGGGTTCATAGTCAAGTCAGCACACTGACACACTGACAGCTGTTGTTGCCTGTTCGGCTGCAGTTTGCCATGTTATGATTTGAGCATATTTGTTATGCTAAATGCAGTACCTGTGAGGGTTTCTGGACAATATCTATCATTGTTTTGTGTTGTTAATTAATTTCGAATAATAAATACATACATACATTTGCATAAGGCAGCATATTTGTCCACTCCCATGTTGATAAGAGTATTAAATACTTGATAAATCTCCCTTTAAGGAACAAAATAATGTAAAAAATGTGTGTTTCAAAGACAGACGGCCTTTGAAAGATATTATGAATTATGATTCTTCTTTTTCTTTGCTACTACTTCCTCCTCTACATGAAAACACACTAGAATGATGAAGCTCCGCCCATCACCTTGCTCACCTGAGACAAACCGGGAAAACAGGTTATTATTCTGCTTCACTAAGACGACACACAAACACACACACACACCGAGAGACGGACGATAAGATTCACCTTCAGACCAAAACCACCACTTCCACTGAGAGAGGACATCTACAGGAGGGAATACTGGTAATACTGGGATACCACCACTTCAACCAGCTGCTGAATCCACAAAGTGAACAAGACTTTTACAAGAACAAAGACTCAAAGTGAAAGTAACGTTCAGGGAACAGGGAGTGACTGAGCCGTCTGCCTGCTGTGTTTTCAGCTTCACTCAGAGACTAAATGGCGTCCAGATTAGAGGACGATCTCTGCTGTCCTGTCTGCCACGACGTCTTTAAAGATCCTGTCATCCTGTCATGTAGCCACAGCTTTTGTAAAGTCTGTCTGCAGAACTGGTGGACAGACAAAGACGTCCAAGAGTGTCCACTTTGTAAGAGAAGATCTTCAAAGGACCCACCTCCTAACTTGGCTTTAAAGAACCTGTGTGAGACTTTCTTACAGGAGAGAGCTCAGAGATCTTCAGAGGCTCTCTGCAGTCTGCACTCTGAGAAACTCAAACTCTTCTGTCTGGACCATCAGCAGCTGGTGTGTGTCGTCTGCAGAGATTCAGAAAAACACACCAACCACAGATTCAAACCCATCGATGAAGCTGCACGACAACACAAGAAGGAACTTCAGGAAACTCTGGAGCCCTTAAAGAGGAAGTTAAAGGTTTTTCAACAAGTTAAAGTGAAGTTTGATCAAACATCAGAACACATGAAGGTCCAGGCCCGACACACAGAGACGCAGATTAAGGAGCAGTTTAAGAAGCTTCACCAGTTTCTAGAAGAGGAAGAGGAGGCCAGGATGGCTGCACTGAGGGAGGAAGAGGAGCAGAAGAGTCAGATGATGAAGGAGAAGATGGAGGCTGTGAGCAGAGAGATAGCAGCTCTTTCAGACACAGTCAGAACCACAGAGGACGAGCTGAGAGCTGAAGACGTCTCATTCCTGCTCAACTACAAGGCTGCAGTGGAAAGAGTCCAGCAGCTCCTCCTGCTGGAGGATCCACAGCTGGACTCAGGAGCTCTGATAGACCAGGCCAAACACCTGGGCAACCTCATCTTCAACATCTGGAAAAAGATGAAGAAGATGGTGTCCTACACTCCTGTGATTCTGGACCCAAACACTGCACACTCAAGACTCATCCTGTCTGAATATCTGACCCATATGATATATGGAGAGAAACAGCAGCTTCCTGATAATCCAGAGAGGTTTAGATTCTCCTCTGTCCTCGGCTCTGAGGGCTTTAACTCAGGGACTCACAGCTGGGACGTCCAGGTTGGAGACAGTAAAGGCTGGTCTCTGGGTGTGTTAGCAGAGTCTGTCCAGAGGAAAGGAAGCATACGGTCTGGATTATGGGAAATAAAGTTTTGGTCAGGTGAATACAAAAAAGTCTCTCCATCATATGCAGATATTGATCTCGTATTCCAGAAGAAGCTCCAGAGGATCAGAGTGAATCTGAACTGGAACGAAGGAAGACTGTCGTTCTATGATCCTGATACTAACACACACATACACACCTTCACACACAGGTTCACTGAGAGGATGTTTCCATATATAAGAGCTGGAGATGAACTCCCAGTGAAGGTTTTACCAGTGAAGGTCTCTGTGCAGCAAGATGATGATGATGAGGATGATGATGAGGATGATGATGAGGATGATGATGAGAATGAGGATGAGGAAGAGGCTGATGATGATGATGATGATGATGATGATGATGAATGATGATGATCAATATGTATATTTAAAGACGTGCTGAATTTTCTTCTCTGAGACTTTGAGGATCATGTGACTATGTTGTTCTGATGATGTTGTCATGGCGATGGGGATGACATCTACAGTATAACAACAAATACTAAGAAAACCTCATTCTGCATCAGGTTTTTTTTTTTTCTCAGAGTGTAAAAATTAGAGCTGTCAATCGATTCAAATATTTAATTGCAATTAATCACATATCTTTTTATCTGTTCAAAATGTACCTTAAAGGGAGATTTGCCAAGTATTCAATACTCTTATCAACATGGGAGTGGACAAATATGCTGCTTTATGCAAATTTATGTTGGGACTCACCTTCAAGATGGTGGACCACATGAACTCAGTCACATGACCTTTGACCCATGGACTCAGTAATCCATTGGCTACTGTAGCATGATGACTCATTCACACCTACTTGTGAAATTCCTCCAGGATAAAAGCAAAGGGACCCCCTTTGTTCTTTCTCTTCATTTTCTCCTTCTCTTTCCGTTCGGCCCTGCTGAAGAAGGCAGGGGAGATACTGCTCTCCTCACCCAGCTCTCCCTACAGACCAGAAGCTGCAGAAGCAGCTCTGATCTGATCTATGGACTGTTAGAAAACAGACATAGAAACACAAGCAACTTTCTTCTAAGGTAGAAGACGCGAGTGCCTGCCTTTTGACCAGCTAACTTCAAGCAAAAAGAGCTAGGAAGTTAGCGCCAAGCTGCTAGGAAGAAAGCTTTGGAGCGACAAGCTTCCTCCAATCTGCACGACTGGATTTGAGCACAGCAAGGACAACATCTTTGACCCTGTAACCACTTTCTCCAGTCTGCTTTCTGCAACTCCTCCAACTTGGAATTACAACCTTTTCTTCCATGGATTGGTAACGTACTGGGCTTACCTTAGCATTAGCAATTGCACACGGCTGAGCAAGACTGTTCAACTTTAACTTCTGTGAATGTACATTTATTGATATGTTTAATATTATTCATTGAGTTTTACTGTTGTGATATTGTTGTAGTCAGGATATTTGGGTAGCTGGCTTTGCCACATCTGATGTGTTAAGTTAAGCCACATACACAAAGAGTCTTGCATGCAAACTAACCATCTTTTCTAACCCACTGCATTATCAGACACACATTAAGATCACTTACATAAACTGTGAATTGGTTTTAAATATAAACATACACATTCAGATAATCCCAACCCCCACATCACACCCCCCTTTGTTCTCCCTGAGCCCATGCGCTCTGAAGAACAAAGAGGCTATGTGGTGACATCCTAGCGGCCATCTTTGAACCAGGCATTTTTGTAGTTTTACAGTATAAGCTATATTGTCTGTAGGCCATGCAGACATCTTGAGACAAATAGCCATCTTGTTTTTCTCTCTATCTCACACACATGCTCACACACTGTGTTTGGTTTGTTTAGTTATTTGGTCAGATTAATATTGTGTTTTAAACCTTTATTATCTTGTAAATAAATGTTTGTGGATTATACATGCTGGTCTGTTTAATGTTGTACAAGATTGAATAATGCCAACCGCTGCTGTGTCAGGAACTCCAAGATCCTTCAACCTTTACTATCTATTGATATAGTGATTTTTGGTTATAGTTAATAATTTAATTATTAATCAAAGATCCAAATTGATAGTTTTGTATGTTTAATGAGACTTATCTATGAGAATACATTAATTTGCTATCATTTTCTCTTTGTTTCAAAGAGTGGTGCCCCGAGGATTATTTAATATAAATTAAATCATATTATTCAACATAATTAATAATTATTTTGATAATTATTATTTAATTTTGACAGCCATTTTAATGTCTTTTGAGCTTATGTACCAATATAATTTGGTGCCCTGTTATTATGAATATATATGGATAATTTATTAATATTCACTTTTATTCATATTGATAATTATCTATAATATTTTTTAATAACTAGACCAGCTCCTATCTGCGTCCCCAACATGTAGGTATATATTTATTATTGTAAATCAATTAACAACACAAAACAATGTCAGATATTGTCCAGTAACTCAGGTACTACATTTAGCATAACAAATAAAGCATAAAGTGGTCATGTCTGTAAAGGGGAGACTCGTGGGTACCCATAGAACCCATTTTCATTCACATATCTGGAGGTCAAAGGTCAAGGGACCCCTTTGAAAATGGTACCAACTATGTCGTACTAGCTTGTCATGAAGGAGGTTAAATAACATTCCAAATTGTGCTAAATTTTGGCGAGAAAAAACCGTCATGGCCATTTTATATATGTTATATTATTATATATTTTATATATGTATATATATACATACATTTGCATAAAGCAGCATATTATTCCACTCCCATGTTGATAAGAGGATTAAATAGTTGATAAATCTCCCTTTAAGGTACAAAATAATGTAAAAAAAAGTGTGTTTCAAAGACAGACGACCTTTGAAAGATACGTGCATTCACAATCTCACGCTCATATGTGATTAGTTATTGATTTACAGAATGATGACTCTTCTCTTTCTTTGCTACTACTTCCTCCTCCACATGAAAACACACTGAAATGATGAAGCTCCGCCCATCAAGTGACTCACATGAGACAAACCAGGAAACAGGCTGTTATTCTGCTTCACTGAGACGACACACACACACACACACACACTGAGAGACGGATGATAAGATTCACCTTCAGACCAAAACCACCACTTCCACTGAGAGAGGACATCTACAGGAGGGAATACTGGGAATACTGGGATACCACCACTTCAACCAGCTGCTGAATCCACAAACTGAACAAGAGTTTTACAAGAACAAAGACTCAAAGTGAAAGTAACTTTCAGGGAACAGGGAGTGGCTGAGCCGTCTGCCTGCTGTGTTTTCAGCTTCACTCAGAGACTAAATGGCGTCCAGATTAGAGGACGATCTCTGCTGTCCTGTCTGCCACGACGTCTTTAAAGATCCTGTCATCCTGTCATGTAGCCACAGCTTCTGTAAAGTCTGTCTGCAGAGCTGGTGGACAGAGAGACACGTCCAAGAGTGTCCAGTTTGTAAGAGAAGATCTTCAAGGGAAAGACTACCTCTTAACTTGGCTTTAAAGAACCTGTGTGAGAGTTTGTTACAGGAGAGAGCTCAGAGATCTTCAGAGGCTTTCTGCAGTCTGCACTCTGAGAAACTCAAACTCTTCTGTCTGGACCATCAGCAGCCGGTGTGTGTCGTCTGCAGAGATTCAGAAAAACACACCAAACACAGATTCAAACCCATTGATGAAGCTGCACAACAACACAAGAAGAAACTTCAGGAAGCTTTGAAGCCCTTAAAGGAGAAGTTAAAGGTTTTTAAAGAAGTTAAAGTGAAGTTTGATAAAACATCAGAACACATGAAGGTCCAGGCCCGACACACAGAGACGCAGATTAAGGAGCAGTTTAAGAAGCTTCACCAGTTTCTAGAAGAGGAAGAGGAGGCCAGGATGGCTGCACTGAGGGAGGAAGAGGAGCAGAAGAGTCAGATGATGAAGAAGAAGATGGAGGCTGTGAGCAGAGAGATAGCAGCTCTTTCAGACACAGTTAGAGACACAGAGGACGAGCTGAGAGCTGAAGATGTCTCATTCCTGCTCAACTACAAGGCTGCAGTGGAAAGAGTCCAG
This sequence comes from Sebastolobus alascanus, assembly GCA_916701645.2. NCBI lineage: Eukaryota > Metazoa > Chordata > Actinopteri > Perciformes > Sebastidae > Sebastolobus > Sebastolobus alascanus. The sequence continues at coordinate 53,379 of CAKAOJ020000357.1, forward strand.
CAGCGCCCCCTGCTGGAGCATCCACAGCTGGACTCAGGAGCTCTGATAGACCAGGCCAAACACCTGGGCAACCTCACCTACGACATCTGGAACAAGATGAAGGACATGGTCTCCTACACTCCTGTGATTCTGGACCCAAACACTGCTCATCCAAGACTCATCCTGTCTGAAGATCTGACCAGTGTGAGACGAGGACAGAAACAGCAGCTTCCTGATAATCCAGAGAGGTTTAAATACTTCTCTGTCCTCGGCTCTGAGGGCTTTAACTCAGGGACTCACAGCTGGGACGTTGAAGTTGGAGACAATAAATCCTGGTCACTGGGTGTGTTACCAGAGTCTGTCCCGAGGAAAAGATGCATAAAGTCTGGATTATGGGAAATACGGTTCTGGTCAGGTGAATACAAAACAGCCTCTCCATCACATCCAGATGTTGATCTCGTAGTCCAGAAGAAGCTCCAGAGGATCAGAGTGAATCTGAACTGGAACGAAGGAAAACTGTCGTTCTCTGATCCTGATACTAACACACACATACACACCTTCACACACAGGTTCACTGAGAGGATGTTTCCATATATAAGCAATAGGGATGAACTCCCATTGAAGGTTTTACCAGTGAAGGTCTCAGTGCAGCAAGATGATGAAGATGAAGATGAAGATGATGATGAGGATGAGGATGAGGATGAGGATGATGATGAGAATGAGGATGAGGATGATGATGAGGAAGAGAATGAGGAGTATTATGATTATGATGATGATGATGATGATGATGAATGAAGATGATGATGATGATGAATTAAGATGATGATTATGATGATGAATGAAGATGATGATGATCAATGTGTATATTTAAAGACGTACTGAATTTTCTTCTCTGAGACTTTGAGGATCATGTGACTATGTTGTTCTGATTATGTTGTCATGGCGATGGGGATGACATCTACAGTATAACAAAAAAAAATAAGAAAACCTCATTCTCCATCAGTTTTCTTTTTCTCAGAGTGTAAAACTTAGAGCTGTCAATCAATTAAAATATTTAATTGCAATTAATCGCATATGTTTTTATCTGTTCAAAATGTACCTTAAAGGGAGATTTGCCAAGTCTTTAACACTCTTATCTACTACTGTAGCATGATGACTCATTCACACCTACTTGTGAAATTCATTCAGGATAAAAGCAAAGGGACCCCCTTTGTTCTTTCTCTTCCTCTTCTCCTTCTCTTTCCATTCAGCCCTGCTGAAGAAGGCAGGGGAGCTACTGCTCTCCTCACCCAGCTCTCCCTACAGACCAGAAGCTGCAGAAGCAGCTCTGCTCTGATCTATGGACTGTTAGAAAACATATAGAAACACAAGGAACTTTCTTTTAAGGTAGAAGACGCGAGTGCCTGCCTTTTGACCAGCTAACTTCAAGCAACAAGAGCTAGGAAGTTAGCACCAAGCTGCTAGGAAGAAAGCATTGGAGCCACCAGCTTCCTCCAATCTGCACGACTGGATTTGAGCACAGCAAGAACAACATCTTTGACCCTTGAACCACTTTCTCCAGTCTGCTTTCTGCAACTCCTCCAACTTGGAATTACAACCTTTTCGTCCAAGGATTGATAACGTACTGGGCTTACCTTAGCATTAGCAACTGCACACGGCTGAGTAAGACTGTTCAACTTTAACTTCTGTTAATGTAAATGTATTGATATGGTTTAATATTATTCATTGAGTTTTACTGTTGTGATATTGTTGTAGTCAGGATGTTTGGGTAGCTGGCTTTGCCACATCTGATGGGTTAAGTTAAGCCACATACACAAAGGGTCTTGCATAAAAACTAACCATCTTTTCTAACCCACTGCATTATCTGACACACATTAAGATCACTTACATAAACTGTGAATTGGTTTTAAACATAAACACACACATTCAGATAATCCCAACCCCCACATCACACCCCCCTTTGTTCTTCATGAGCACAATGCTCTGAAGAACAAAGAGGCCATGTGGTTACATCCTGGCGGCCATCTTTGATCCAGCCTTTTTCGTAGGTTTACAGTTACCATATTGTCTGTAGGCAATGCAGACATCTTGTCTCTCTCACACACATACACATGCTAACGCACTGTGTTTGGTTTGTTAAGTTATTTAGTTAGATTCATATTGTGTTTTAAGCCTTTATTATCTTCTAAATAAATGTTTGTGGATAATACATGCTAGTCTGTTTAATGTTGTACAAGAGTGAATAATGCCAACCGCTGCTGTGTCAAGAACTCCAATATCCTTCAACCTTTACTATCTATTGACATAGTGATTTTTGGTTATAGTTATTAATTTAATTATTAATCAAAGTTCTAAATTGATAGTTTAGTATATTTAACGAGACTTATCTATGAGACTACATTCATTTGCCATCATTTTCTCTTTGTTTCAAAGAGTGGTGCCCCGAGGATGATTTAATATACATTAAATCATATTATTCAATATAATTAATAATTATTTTGATAATTATTATTTACTTTTGATATCCATTTTAACGTCTTTTGAGCTTATGTACCAATGTAATTTGGTGCCCTTTTATTATTAATATATATTGATAATTTAGTAATATTAATTTTATTAATATTGATAATTATCTTTAATATTGTCTAATAACTAGACCAGCTCCTACCTGCGTCCCTAAAATTATGGTGCCCCGTGTGAGGCATAGTATTGATGGCAAATTATTCATAATTGTGCAATATTAATTTTCAGCATAATTTTGGTCAAAACCAGACAAAGCAAAAGTGTTGACATTCTACACCACTAGTCCTCCACAGGAGTAGACGTCCAGCTGTACTTTTAAACAAGTACATTGTGCTTAGAATTGTGATTTTAGAGATTTTAATTATTAACACTTTAAGCCTTTATAGTGCTATTTTAAGAACTTGCTTTTGCTGCTAATTCAAGTTAACCCACTTTGTAGAACTTGAAATAATTTTCGTTCAGCATTTAAATACCAAGTATTCAATGCAATCTAGTCAAGTCGTCAATTTGCTGTTAATCTAAGTGTTCCTTTAATGAAACAGCGTGCCACCGGCCCTGTGTTACATAGAGAGCTTGTACCTGGCTGTCAATGCCATGCACTTCAGCCTGACTGAGTTAAATTGAGCCTGATAGAGCCACAGTGTGCTGCCAGCCCTGTGATATAAGTTTGCACCTAGCTGTTACTTTCACGTGTTCCAGCTTGAGTCACTTTTAAGAGACATCATCACAACTGTTACTGCCTTGCATCTCAGTTAGTGCATGTTGTAAGTGAGTAAGCAAACTTATGTTGTAAACCTGTGTTTATTTTACTGGCCCCTTTTGTTTTATGCCCACTAGAGACACTAGTTGGTATTGTAGCTACCCCTCCTCCACAAGAAGCTACCCCCCATAGTGTAGGCCAGTGTATTGTTGTTAGGCTAGTGTACCTACTGCTACACTACAAGGTGTCTGCCAAAGCAAAACCATAGCCACAACATTGTTTTGTCTTTTGTACTAGACATCTTGTTTGGTTTTCCTGCTATCATTTTCTCTTTGTTTCAAAGAGTGGTGCCCCGAGGATGATTTAATATACATTAAATCATATTATCCAATATAATTAATAATTATTTTGATAATTATTATTTACTTTTGATAGCAATTTTAATATCTTTTGAGCTTATGTACCAATTTAATTTGGTGCCCTGTTATTATTAATATATAGTGAAAATTTAGTAATATTAATTTTATTACTATTGATAATTATCTTTAATATTGTCTAATAACTAGACCAGCTCCTACCTGCGTCCCCAACATCTATGAGACTACATTAATTTGCTATCATTTTCTCTTTGTTTCAAAGAGTGGTGCCCCGAGGATGATTTAATATACATTAAATCATATTAGATCAGATTTGCCAAGTCTTTAATACTCTTATCAACATGGGAGTGGACAAATATGCTGCTTTATGCAAATCTATGTTGGGACCCACCATCAAGATGGTGGACCACATGAACTCAGTCACATGACCCATGGACTCAGTAAACCACTGGCTACTGTAGCATGATGACTCATTCACACCTAATTGTGAAATTCATCCAGGATAAAAGCAAAGGGACCCCCTTTGTTCTTTCTCTTCCTCTACTCCTTCTCTTTCCATCGGCCCTGCTGAAGAAGGCAGGGGAGATACTGCTCTCCTCACCCAGCTCTCCCTACAGACCAGAAGCTGAAGAAGCAGCTCTGCTCTGATCTATGGACTGTTAGAAAACGGACATAGAAACACAAGGAACTTTCTTTTAAGGTAGAAGACGCGAGTGCTTGCCTTTTGACCAGCTAACCTCAAGCAACAAGATATAGGATGTTAGCACCGCGCTGCTATGATGAAAGCTTTGGAGCGACCAGCTTCCTCCAATCTGCACGACTGGATTTGAGCACAGCAAGGACAACATCTTTGACCCTGGAACCACTTTCTCCAGTCTGCTTTCTGCAACTCCTCCAACTTGGAATTACAACCTTTTCTTCCTTGGATTGGTAACGTACTGGGCTTAACTTAGCATTAGCAATTGCACACGGCTTAGCAAGACTGTTCAACTTTGATTTCTGTGAATGTACCTGTATTGATTTGGTTTGATGTAATTCATTGAGTTTTCCTGTTGTCATATTGTTGTAGTCAGGATATTTGGGTAGCTGGCTTTGTCACATCTGATGTGTTAAGTTAAGCCACATACACAAAGGGTCTTGCATGCAAACTAACCATCTTTTCTAACCCACTGCATTATCTGACACACATTAAGATCACTTACATAAACTGTGAATTGGTTTTAAACATAAAGATACACATTCAGATAATCCCAACCCCCACATCACACCCCCCTTTGTTCTTCATGAGCACATGGCTCTGAAGAACAAAGAGGCCATGTGGTGACTTCCTGGCGGCCATCTTTGATCCAGCCATTTTTGTAGTTTTACAGTAGTAGCCATATTGTTTGTAGGCCATGCAGACATCTTGAGACAAGTAACCACCTTGTCTTTCTCTTTCTCACACACACACGCACGCGCACGCGCACGCACACACACACACACACACACACACACACACACACACACACACACACACACACACACACACACACACACACTGTGTTTGTTTTGTTTAGTTATTTAGTTAGATTAATATTGTGTTTTAAACCTTTATTATCTTGTAAATAAATGTTTGTGGATTATACATGCTGGTCTGTTTAATATTGTACAAGAGTGAATAATGCCAACCGCTGCTGTTTCAGGAACTCCAATATCCTTCAACCTTTACTATCTATTGATATAGTGATTTGTTGGTTATAGTTATTAATCTAATTATTAATCAAAGTTCCAAATTGATGGTTTAGTATATTTAATGAGACTTATCTATAAGACTACATTAATTTGCTATCATTTTCTCTTTGTTTCAAAGAGTGGTGCCCCGAGGATGATTTAATATAAATTAAATCATATTATTCAATATGATTAATAATTATTTTGACAATTGTTATTTACTTTTGATAGCCATTTTAATGTCTTTTGAGCTTATGTACCAATATAATTTGGTGCCCTGTTATTATAAATATATATATGGGTAATTTATTAATATACATTTTTATGAATATTGATAATTATCTTTAATATTTTCTAATAACTAGAACAGCTCCTATCTGCGTCCCCAACATGTATGTATACATTTATTATTGTAAATCAGTTAACAACACAAAACAATGACATATTGTCACAGGTACTGCATTTAGCATAAAAAATAAAGCATAAAGTGGGCATGTCTGTAAAGGGGAGACTCATGGGTACCCATAGAACCCATTTACATTCACATATCTGGAGGTCAGAGGTCAAGGGACCCCTTTGAAAATGGTACCAACTATGTCGTACTAGCTTGTCATGAAGGAGGGTAAATAACATTCCAAACTTGCGCTAAATTTTGGCGAGGAAAAACTGTCATGGCCATTTTATATATGTAATATTATTATATATTTTACATATGTTTTATATTATATATGTATATATATATATATATATATATATATATACATGCATTTGCATAAAGCAGCATATTTGTCCACTCCCATATTGATAAGAGTATTAAATACTTGACAAATCTCCCTTTAAGGTACAAAATAATGCAAAAAATGTGTGTTTCAAAGACAGACGCCCTTTGAAAGATACTTGCATTCACACGATTTACAGAATTATGATTCTTCTTATTCTTTTTTACTACTTCCTCCTCTACATGCAAAAACACTAGAATGATGAAGCTCCGCCCATCAACTGACTCACATGAGACAAACCAGGAAAACAGGTTATTATTCTGTTTCACTGAGACGACACACACACACACACACTGAGAGACGGACGATAAGATTCATGTTCAGACCAAAACCACCACTTCCAGAGAGAGAGGACATCTACAGGAGGGAATACTGGGAATACTGGGAATACTGGGATACCACCACTTCAACCATCTGCTGAATCCACAAAGTGAACGAGACTTACAAGAACACAGACTCAAAGTGGACGTAACTTTCAGGGAACAGGGAGTGGCTGAGCCGTCTGCCTGCTGTGTTTTCAGCTTCACTCAGAGACTAAATGGCGTCCAGATTAGAGGACGATCTCTGCTGTCCTGTCTGCCACGACGTCTTTAAAGATCCTGTCATCCTGTCATGTAGCCACAGCTTCTGTAGAGTCTGTCTGCAGAGCTGGTGGACAGAGAGACACGTCCAAGAGTGTCCACTTTGTAAGAGAAGATCTTCAAGGGAAAAACTCCCTCCTAACTTGGCTTTAAAGAACCTGTGTGAGACTTTCTTACAGGAGAGAGCTCAGAGATCTTCAGAGGCTCTCTGCAGTCTGCACTCTGAGAAACTCAAACTCTTCTGTCTGGACCATCAGCAGCCGGTGTGTGTCGTCTGCAGAGATTCAGAAAAACACACCGACCACAGATTCAGACCCATCGATGAAGCTGCACGACAACACAAGAAGGAACTTCAGGAAACTCTGGAGCCCTTAAAGGAGAAGTTAAAGGTTTTTAAAGAAGTTAAAGTGAAGTTTGATCAAACATCAGAACACCTGAAGGTCCAGGCCCGACACACAGAGACGCAGATTAAGGAGCAGTTTAAGAAGCTTCACCGGTTTCTAGAAGAGGAAGAGGAGGCCAGGATGGCTGCACTGAGGGAGGAAGAGGAGCAGAAGAGTCAGATGATGAAGGAGAAGATGGAGGCTGTGAGCAGAGAGATAGCAGCTCTTTCAGACACAGTCAGAACCACAGAGGACGAGCTGAGAGCTGAAGACGTCTCATTCCTGCTCAACTACAAGGCTGCAGTGGAAAGAGTCCAGCAGCGCCCCGTGTTGGAGGATCCACAGCTGGACTCAAGAGATCTGATAGACCAGGCCAAACACCTGGGCAACCTCACCTTCAACATCTGGAAAAAGATGAAGGACATGGTCTCCTACACTCCTGTGATTCTGGACCCAAACACTGCTCATCCAGAACTCATCCTGTCTGAAGATCTGACCAGTGTGAGACGAGGAGAGGAACAGCAGCTTCCTGATAATCCAGAGAGGTTTGATGGTTCCTGCTCTGTCCTCGGCTCTGAGGGCTTTAACTCAGGGACTCACAGCTGGGACGTCCAGGTTGGAGACAGTACAGGCTGGGAACTGGGTGTGTTAGAAGAGTATGTCCAGAGGATGGGAGACATATGGTCTGGATTATGGAGAATATGGTTCTGGTCAGGTGAATACAGAACAGACTCCCCATCAGATCCAGATGTTGATCTCCCTGTCCAGAAGAAGCTCCAGAGGATCAGAGTGAATCTGAACTGGAACAAAGGAAAACTGTCGTTCTCTGATCCTGATACTAACACACACATACACACCTTCACACACAGGTTCACTGAGAGGATGTTTCCATATATAACAGCTGGAGGTAAACTCCCATTGAAGGTTTTACCGGTGAAGGTCTCTTTGAGGATCATGTGACTTTGTTGTTCTGATGATGTCGTCATGGCGATGGGGATGACATCTACAGTATAACAACATAGGTGTCTTTTGGGCGTAACAGGAATTAAACCAATCAGAGTGTCATCTTCCATTCCCTTTAAAAGACAGGAGCGCCTGCAGAGGGCACAATGCTATTTAAAAGGTGAATTCAGCAAATTGGAGAAGCGATTTTCTGCCGAGGAAACGGATCTGCTCAAAGTGAAAGTGTGCGAGCAGATGAATGTGGTCATCAACCCTCTGCCTCCGCCGTCTCCCAGTCCTCTGTCCCATCAACAACTCCATCTGACTGCATCTGAGCACCGATAACCTGTTTAACCACTGCAGGTTAAATTCATTATATGATAATAAGCACTCGGCTAAATATCATAAACATGTGTTGATGAATAATGAAAACTGTATTACTTTCCGGTACAACCCAAGGGGGGGGGTGGGTTCGGACCAGCTGAGTGGAATCCTTCAGAGATGCTTTACGCACGGGTGTACAGCCGAAGAGGCGGTGCATAACGCGCGAATCCGTCCGCCTCAAAACGGCAGCTCAAATGCTTTACTTCATTATATTCCATTTAGGGCTGTTAATTGATTAAAATATTTAATCGCACATTTTTACCTGATCAAAATGTACCTTAAAGTTTTTAATCCTCTTATCAACATGGGAGTGGACAAATATGCTGCTTTATGCAAATGTATGTATATATTTATTATTGTAAATCAGTTAACAACACAAAACAATGACAGATATTGTCCAGAAACCCTCTCAGGTACTGCATTTAGCATAAAACAATATGCTCAGATCATAACATGGCAAACTGCAGCCCAACAGGCAACAACAGCTGTCAGTGTGTCAGTGTGCTGACTTGACTATGACTTGCCCCAAACTGCATGTGATTATCATAAAGTGGGCATGTCTGTAAAGGGGAGACTCGTGGGTACCCATAGAACCCATTTACATTCACATATCTGGAGGTCAGAGGTCAAGGGACCCCTTTGAAAGTGGCCATGACAGTTTTTCCTCGCCAAAATTTAGCGTAAAGTTTGGAGCGTTATTTAACCTCCTTCATGACAAGCTAGAAATACTCTCTCACACACATATCCACTGTCCTTCTCATCCAAAGTGAATTGTGTTTTATAATCTGTCCTCACTTCACCTCCTGGACGCCCTGCGGTGAATTCAGCTCCCGGGTCACCGAGACGACCAAGAGAAAGAAAAACAAGCTAATCCCTCAAGCCTCAGGAGGGCAAGAGCAGATAATCCCAAATCAAACGAACACCGTCGTCCTCTTCCTCCTCCTCCTCCTCCTCCTCTTCCTCCTCCTCCTCCTCCTCCTCCTCTTTCTTCTCCTCCTCCTCACACACCAACAGACTCCCTCTCTTCTCCTTTTTCGGGTTATTACCGGAGGAGAGAGATTTGGTTCTGAAGCTAGTCCTGATAGTGCTGCTTTCTGCTGCTGCTGCCTACAGGGCCTTCAGTCTTCCTCCACACTGAGGTTACTCTGATACACACATCTGATATCTGTGACGGCGTATCGTGGTGATAGGGCGATATGGAGAAAATCAAATATCACCATATTTTGGATCCAATACCTCGCTATCAATATCGCAGGTGTTGACCACTGGTGCTTTTCTCGACCCAGCCCGATTAGAAAATTATAAACAAACTTCCAAACTATCCTTTTATCAAAAATCCTTAAAAAAAAAAAGAGTTATGAACCACCTTCTGAAGGGGTATAATGTTGTGTACAATGTTTTTACGGCTTCTGGCTACGATAAATGATGTAATTTTGTTTAATTTTTAAATGAAAACATGCCTTTCAAACCCACCGGTGGATTATGGGGTTCAGAGGGTTAAGGAGAAGCTTTAATTTCAGTTGCAGTGAAACCAGAGCCACGTTTCTATGATACCCTGAAACAGCTCAGTGTGCTCTGCTGGTTGTGTTAACTGGGAAAGAAAAGACGGCGTGCAGCCAACACGTTTGGAGCCAAACCGTCTCGACATTCTGGAGAAAGGGCTTCTGGGAGCTCGTGAGCTCGTTGGCTGCAGCAGCAGCAGTGTGGGAACCCCCCCGGGGTCCTGGGATAATGAATGTGTGACTCACCCAATCTTGACGGTGTCCAAGGTGTGGCAGGGGGTGCCGTACACTGGCACTTTGCCCATGATGAACATCATGACTTCAGCTCGCTGGTAGTCTGGCAGGTTTCCACCGAAAAAGCCTGGCGGGAGGACACGAGAGACGATGAGTCAGCACTCGAACACAAAGACTTTTTAGGGAGACTTAACCTCTTTTACCAGACAGACCCGGCGTGTTAAAACGCTGCCTTTAAAAATTTAAAAAAACTTAAATAAAATACTGCAAGTGCATTTTGTCCAAACAATGTTTGTTTGGCAATGATTTCAATATTTTAGTTACAAAATCAACACTTCAACAACATAATATTTTGACCATTTTTATATTGAATGTACATGCTTGACTTTGGATTCTTTCTTGTTGTCTTATTCACATTGTTATTGATCTTATTTGTTATTATCTACTTGATCAAATTTCATTATTATAATAAAACTACTCCATTTGAAGTCAAAATTATACAATTTAGTTTTTTTTTTATTGATTTTCTACTGTGCACAATGGTAGGATGTGATGATGCACAGGGTAAATGTCATGGCCAAAGTCTCCATTGTGTGCACATAGCCTCCTGTAGTGGATATCAGTAGGATTTTAGAGCCAGATTCCCTTTCAAGAGGTAGAAAACCCATTTGGTACACTTTGGGTATCCAAGTGTGCCAAATGGAGAGTCCTCCTGGTCCTATCCTGACTAAAACCTTTGCAAAATCTATCTGCTTTGTGTTATTTATATCTGCTTTGGCACAGTTGTAGTCAAGGAGTTGCTGAAGTTGTCTGTCTAGGTCAGGGGTCAGCAACCTTTACTATCAAAAGAGCCATTTTAGGGAAAAAAAAAAAAATCTGTCTGGAGCCGCAAAACATTTGATAATTGTAATGAAGGTAACACAGTTTATAGTCTAAGTATATAGAATATAAGTCTAATGCAGTGAGGGCCAAAGTGCAAATGTACTATGGAGTATTAGGGTCACATTGAGGGAAAAAAAATCAGAGATTTCCAGAATAAAGTCATAATATTATGAGAATAAAGTCGTAATATTACGAGAATAAAGTCAGACCTTTACGAGAAAAAAAGTCGTAACTTAACGACAATAAAGTCATAACTTTACGAGGAAAAAAGTCGTAATATTACGAGAATAAAGTCATAACTTAACGAGAAAAAAGTCGTAATATAACCAGAATAAAGTCACAACTTTACGAGGAAAAAAGTCGTAATATTACGAGAATAAAGTCAGAACTTTACGAGAAAAAAGAAAATAACACGTAAAATTACTACTTTATAATATTATAACTTTATTCTCATAATACTAGGACTTTTTTTTACTCGTAAACCTATGACTTTATTCTTGTAATATTTTTACTCTATTCTCTAAATCTCAGATTTTTTTTTTTTCTCAATGTGGCCCTAATACTCCGTTGTACCGTCGTACCATAGACCTACAACAATGATAAATAAAACTGAAAATGTAAACAAAAAAAGATTATTAATTTCCACTAATTTTTTTAAAAATCCACAGGGAGCCACTGGAGAGGGGCTGAAGAGCTGCAGGTTGCTGACTCCTGGTCTAGGTGAACCACACCTTCCAGCACCCTATAGGGCTTAAGAGGTTAAAACACATTTTCTCTTCTATTTATTCTGATTTTATCTTTACTACCACAAAAAAAGCTTCATCTGAAAAGCATTTTTGCAAAGATTTTTGCGTATGTTATAACGAGACAGGAAGTACGGAGCCCTGCTGTACCGATGGTCTGGATGATGGCGTTCTGGACGATCCGCTCTTCGCTCTCTTTGCCGCGGCCGGACGAAACGCTGGTGCTGGAGTTTCTCCTCGAGGTCTCGCCCAGCTCGAAGTCCACGCTCATCCTCAGGTGTTTGAGCAGAGTGTTGAACACCTCCAGCACTGTGGGACCTGCAATCACACGCACACAAAGCCACCACAGAAGAGTACAAGTTAAAGACTCTTAACTGCTACCAGTACAGGGAAACTACACTATACTTACACTATATTGTAATGTAATTATAATACTATATATATATATATATATATATATATATATATATCATTAATATATAACAATAGTAATGTTGTGTTAATATTATTGTGCATGAGCGTGAGTATACACAACGAGGCTGTGAAGGAGGACGAGTCGTCTTGATCAGCAACCACATTTTTTAAGACGCATAAAAGCTTCAAAATTCACAAGTGGGGTATTTATTGATGTATTTTATATTGTAGAACTACACGTTAAAATCTCTTCAGCTTACAGACCTTATTTAAAGGCATCTAACTAAAAACCCATTGACTTCAAGACGAGGGAATCGGAAGTGCAAAAATGCTAACTCATTTACGGGAGAATATCTCGGAGAATATCGGAGTATTATGCTCGTATATTTACGACTTTAATCTCTGAGTTTTTTTCTCCGAATATTACCCCCACTTCCCCAGCTCCGTAATTTTATTTATTTATCTTATTTATTTTATTTATTTTACTTATTTTATTTATTTTAGTTATTTTTATTTATTTGAATTATTTGATTATTTACTTATTTATTTATTTGTTTGTTTATTTATTTGTTTATTTATTAATTTGACCTACAATGGCCGTAATACTCCGTCTTACAATGCAAAACAATTTACAAACACGTAACCTGTGCTATTTAACAAAAACATGAATTAATTACAAAACAATAGCAATTGCTAGACATCATTCTTCTAAGAGAGGATTAAAAAACATGTAATATTTAAGACACTTAAGCTCGTCTAAATTTAGATAATCTGTTTTTTCCCCCCCAAAATATATCTGTTTCTGGTGTATTGTTTTTAGGCTAACAGTTTCCACCTGCTTCCAGTCTTTGTGCTAAGCTAGGCTAAACAGGATACGTACATCTGAGGAAACATCACACGGGTCTGGATACAGCATCACATGACTGTGCTATTCTACAGCACCAAAATCACAACCAATCACAAAGTGTGTGTGTTTCTGTGTGTGTGTGTGTGTGTGTGTGTGGGGGGGGGGGGAGTCTATACATTCACTTTAAATCTAACCACACCGTCATACTGTACCGAGCCACAGATTGGGAGGAGACGAGATGTCACTTTCAAAGGTGAACGCATCCCTTCTTTTGGACCCTTGAATCATTCCTATCCAGAAAGAAGGTTGTTGTTGTTTTTCCAGAAAGAGGCGGTAAAACACAGGTTGGAGGATTTAAATCAGGGCTGTCAAAGTTAACGCGATTTTTAGATCGTAGCGGGCTCACTTTTAAAGATAGATTGAAGATACTGGCATCATCTGAAACTTGAAAAACCTAAAGAATCCATTGGTACCAACCATAATGTAGTGACGTAGGTTACCAAAGTAAGCTAATCAATAAGCTACACAATAAGGTTGTGAACAATGTGAACGTGAGCACTAGCTGAGTCAACGTTCGTTTTTTTTTTTAAAGTGGGGTTGTATGTAAACTTTCGTGTTCTGTGAGGTAAAATTACTGTTTTTCTGAATAGAGTCTGGTGGCTTTGAAGAGAGCGCTATAACGGCTTTAGTTTCGCCTCACCATCAGATAGCCCCTTTCCTGAGGCCGTTGTCTTCAAAGCCACCAGACTCCACAAAAACAGTGATTTTACCAAATGTCTTGCTATGTACTTTATTTTGGCAGAATTCTGTTGAAACTAGGCCTGTAAGAAGTTAACGCAATTTAGTTTTAACGCAACTAATTTTAACACATTAACGCAATTTTGCGATTTTTTTGGTTGTAGCGGGCTCAGTGTCATGTGTACATGTCAAACTAGCTTGTCGCAAAGGAGGATGAATAACGCTCCAAACTTGTGCTAAATTTTGTCGAGGAAAATCTGTCATGGCAATTTTTAGCTTGTCTGGAGACTGACAAGCTAGCTAGCTAGCTAACGCCTGCTCTCCTCGCGGTGAGGAGTGAGGCAGAGGGACCGTGACCCAGCGCCGTCCGCTGTTGGGCTCATTTTCTGTAGCATGGTGGAATTAGCAAGGTAGCTAGCTAACTAGCCAGCCGCTAAATGAGTAAATGGCATGGCCATTTTCAAAGGGGGATTCGAGCATATGTTTTATGCTAAATGCAGTACCTGTGAGGGTTTCTGGACAATATCTGTCATTGTTTTGTGTTGTTAATTGATTTCCAATAATAAATATATACATACATTTACATAAAGCAGCATATTTGTCCACTCCCATGTTGATAAGAGTATTAAACACTTGACAAATCTCCCTTTTAGGTACATTTTGAATAAAAAATAAAAAATTTGATTAATTGCGATAAATCGTGATTAACTATTTTAATCAATTGACAGCCCTAATAATAAAAAAAAAAAAACTAAAATTTTCTCAAATGTCTTTAGATAAACTCAATTTGATTCTGATTCTGATTAACGCTGGACTACCTCGGTCAGCCTGCTGCCACCGCGACAACCATCAGAAACCAACTGGATGGAAGAATATTTATACTCTTCTCTTCTCAAAAGGTGTCATCCTTATTTAATTATCAGGCAATTAGCACATACAAACACTTCAGTGAGATGAAACCACAGGAAACAGAAAGACAGGTGAGAACAAAACACATCAGCACCTTTTTGAACACCTCAGCTGCTTCTCATTTCCTGATTTTGTGCCGCCTCGTCTCCTCGATGCTCCGACTTTTGTTTTTAGCGCTCCATCTCGAAGGAGATCCAGTTCCTAAAATGCATCTCGAGGAGCGAGGACGAGCGAGAATACACCGGTGTATACTTTTCGGAAGAGGTTTTCGTCATCCGCGACATAAAAGAGGCGTGAAACACAGCTGGAATAATCTCAAACCAGCGCTTCGTACGACATTTCACCTTCATATTGACCCGTTGCTTTAAAACGAAAAAGATTTGGGTGTCAAACCTGAAACCTTGTGATTACTGAACATTGTTCAAAGTCAGTAAAGTTTAATATATAAGAAAGTAGTCTTCTGTTGAGATAAATTTTCTGTCTGAACAAAAAAGTTGGACGGATGATATTTAGTTATTTCCTCTACCACCTCCTGAGTAACTGGTCCAGCAGAGGGAACCAGTACGGTCTGCACTGTAACTCACCCACTGAGCCTTTGGCGGCGATGGCCACCGTCTCCAGGAGGACCTGGACGATGCCGGCTCTGACCCGCGGTGTGTTCTTGTTGTTGTTGTCCAGGTGATTCAGAACCTGCTGGATGACGTGGTGGGAGTGCTGAGCCTGGACGACGACAAAGACAGAGAGACGAAGAGGATTTAAGACGCGTCACACACTAATAATCACGTTTAGATCGACAACAGAGCTGAAACACGACTGTAAATGTTAATTTATCTAGATATTTAAAGTGGAAGTGAAACGTTCAACTAGGCCAGGGGTCAGCAACCTTTACCATCCAAAGAGCCATTTTAGGCAAAAAATAATAATATATATAATATAAAAAAAATATTACGACAATAAAGTCATAACTTTACGAGAAAAAAAGTCGAAGTATAACAAGAATAAAATCATAACTTTACAAAAAAAAAATCGTAATATTACAAAATAAAGTCATAAGTTTACGAGAAAAAAAGTCTTAATATAACGAGAACAAAGTCATAACTTTACGAGAAAAAAAGTCGTAATATTACGAGAATAAAGTCATAACTTTACAAGAAAAAAAGTTTTAATATTACGAGAAAAAAAAGTCGTAATATAACGAGAATAAAGTCATAACTTTACGAGACAAAAAATTTTAATATTACGAGAATAAAGTCACCACTTTACGAGAAAAAAAGTTGTAATGTAACGAGAATAAAGTCCTAATATTATGAGAATAGAGTCACAACTTTACGAGAAAAAAAATCGTAATATTACGAGAATAAAGTCATAACTTTCCGAGAACATTTTTTGTAATATAACGAAAAAACAGTCATAAGTTTACCAGAAAAAAATCATAATATTATCAGAATAAAGTCATAACTTTACGAGAAAAATAGCCGTGATATAACGAGAATAAAGTCATAAGTTTACGAGAAAAAAGTCGTAATATTACGAGAATAAAGTCATAACTTTTAGAGAAAAAAGTCGTAATATTACGAGAATAAAGTCATAACTTTACTTTACTGGTTTACTGAATGGATTTCCACTCAAGATCCGTTTCATCTTTTTGAGGTGATTATACACTAAAGAAAACATAATATTATATTCCATATCTTATGAAGGACCTCCTGAGAAGCAGGATTCAGAACCACCAATCACAGTAACAGTAACTACAGAGCTGAGCAGGAATATTTTTAAAAAAAGGAGCGTGAATCTGAGGAGCTCGGTGATCAGCTGTGTTCTCCATCTGCCTGTGGAGGCTTCAGGGACGCCGCTGACTTCAAACTGAAGCCTGATGACAGCTCGTCAAGATGATTGACAGGTGATGGAGCGAGATCCAAGAGCAAGAGGAGGGCGGGGCTAACAGTACTAACACCTTGTGCTCCGGTGTAAAAAGAAGCATGGCATACATTTAAAGCCATGCTGATGTAGTACTAAGTATTTAGACATTTATGTATATTTTTTTTAATTTGGATTTCTTTCTCTTAATATTACTATTACTATGATTACTATCATAAATATTAGTATTAGTATTATTATTATTAATTGTTGTTAATTTATTTACTTTATTTATTGTTATATCAATTATAATTATTATTATGTCATATTATTTTTACAATTGAATTAATTGGTTGGTTAGATCGTGGATTGATGGGTTAATTAATTGATTTATTCAGTTATTTACTGGTTAATTTATTTACTTTATTCATTGTTATTTCAATTATAATGATTACTATGTCTTTATTATTATTGTTATATTATTATTATTATAACCGTTATCAACATGCTTATATATGCAGTGTTTTTTTGTTTTTTTTTGGGGATTACTGTTATTATTTTTATTAGTATACTGTTTACCATAATAAATATAACATAATATAAACATGCATATATGTATTTTTATTTCGATTATTTTTGATGAATTAATTGGTTGGTTAACTCGTGAATTGATGGGTGAATTAATAGATTTATTTAGTTATTTACTGGATAATTTATTTATTTTACTTATTATTGTTATTAGAATTGTTATTATGTCTTCATTTCCACCACCATCATTTTTTTGACTTCCTGTCTCTCTCAATACGATTTTACTCTTTCTGTGTTTTCTTTTTTCTGTTTATTTATTTATTTGTTATTATTATGTTACCTTCCACTCTTTTATTATTTTTCTCTTTTTTTTGTCTCTTATTATTATACTGTTATTTTTATTAATATACTCCCTGTTTTTTACTCACCTAGAATACCATGCAATTTTTTACTAAGTAGTATTTAACGCAGCAGTTTTTTCCCAACGTGTGTGTAACTGTACCTGGATTGAGTACATGATGATTCTGAAGCAGGAAACGGCAAACTCGTTGGGGTCCCACAGGTTGTGGTTGTCCAGGTGACTGAAAGCAGAAGAAATAAATAAAGAACATCATTAATATTCTCACCTCATAAAAAGGCACCGACGTACATGAAACCTGCCTTGGCGGAGGACGACGCTCTCTGAGTGCACTTCTAGTTAATATTACATTCCCTTTCTGACAATATATCCCCCTAAATGCTACAAAATGCTCCTTTAATATCCATTAAGTCATAATCTCTAAGATGGACAGATATAATTAGATAATGCAGAGGAGGATCAGATATACAAAAAAATGCAGGAAAACAGAGAAGAGAAGACCCGACACATCCCACCGCTGATCTTAGAGAAAGGGCAAAAACGGGGAAAAGCACCAGCCCATAATGCTTAAACTTTGAGCTGAAGCTGCGGAGGTGAGACACACATGAGGTCAAAGGTTGTATAAAACATCATGTGGGTGTTGAAGACATGCAGATGAGTGTACGAGCGGCAGATGGAGGGCGACTGTGGGAGCCGACCTGCCAGCCTACATAACGTATATCTGATATATTTATGTCTTCACACACACACAGAGAGGCAGGAGGTCGACTTGTTCACCCACCTGCTTACAGCAGGAGGAGCTTCAAAACATCTGTATGTTCTGATGGGAAAGGATCTAAAACAAAGAGTATACAGCCAAGCTAGAGGCTCTGTGAGGCTGAACATAACATGTTACACAGGTATAATGTCTATCAATATATCTGCTTCATTTGAGTCTATGTGGCGGTAGAAGGAAGTTACCGCTTTTATTCTGGTAGTCTGAGTAATGTGACGTCATATCCGTTCCGTATCCGTCAACCAAAACAAACCTCAGAAAGTATAAAACGTTGGAGGGTCGTTGTGGATACGACCTGCACCCTCACATGTTAAATCCAAAGTGGTAAACACTACACATCCAGTAAAGGATGGAAACACTTTGGGTTTCACACATTGCAGGAAAAGCAGAGCTAGACATCACGGCTAAAGCTGCATGCTAACTCTGTCACGGACAGGAAACGTTATCGTATCGCGGTAACGTGCGGTCGAGCCGGCCGTCGCTCTCATCTCCGTGGTCAAATGGGCCGACGCTACAACTGTAGAGCACCCATATACTGACATTTATATTAAATACATTGAAACGGCCCCGATGGAGCTGACCATGGATGGATAAAGAGAACGGAGCTGACGGGAGAGCTAGAGACGGACTTGGAGAAGTTAGAGGAAGTAGACACGTGGGACCACGTCCGCTTTCCAAAATAAGGTGTTAACAAAGGGAACTGTATATACAAAATACATCTATGGAAATAAGATCGATTGGATTATATTCACCAGAAGTATAAAACATTACATGTCCCTTATAAATTAAAAAGAAAATACCACTAATCTGTGATGGAAATGTCTTCATTCTTTGATTTTTGGGTTGCTGGATAATAAATACTTCCTGACAATGACTGATATATTTGACTTCAGGACATCTCTGACTACATACATGCTGAAAATCAAACATTTTTACTGTTTTAATTTAGATATTTTCCAAAGTTAAAGTCTCTAGAAGTGTATGATTCTACTTTTTCCCTTCATGGTCTAGTGTTAAAAAAGTGAACAAAAATCACAATACATATGGAATCGGTACCCAGGTATCGTGATAGAATTGAATCGAGAGATAGGTGTGTCGTTTATGTTTGTTTAAAAATGTCAACAGAGCTTTGTAGGAAAACTGAGAAAGAAAAAATGCTTCACAGAACAAATAAAGTCATTTTATATTTTAGTTAACTATCTGATGCTCCTGTTGTACGTAGAAAAGTTGTTTTCTGCTTCCAGATAAGAGACTATAAGAGATACAGTACAGGTGAGAGCAGCATATATTAAACATTTGACCATACTACAAACATTTGCCCTGTTTCAAGAATATTTTATGTAAATTTCTTCCTTTCAAACAGGAATAAAAGACGTGAACAAGGGGAGAGGAAGGAGAGAACAGAGGACGGCGATAACAGAGGATTGGAAACTGGTTGTATGAGAAACCGTTCACCAACATGACGTCAATCCAAACCCCCCAAAAACCCTCCTCCTCCTCCTCCTCCTCCTCCGTTAACCCCAATCCCTGCTATTTATAGTCTGAAGACGCTTCCCCTTCCTCCTCCTCCTCCTCCTCCTCCTCCTCCTCCTCCCTGCAGGAGGAGAACTGGTTTCACACAAAGATGAGAAGCAAAGCGTCTGTTTAATGGAGAGAAAAACTAAAGAGTGGACTGCAGTGATGAATGTCCTCTCATTCCTTCAGCTGCATAAAGCCGTAGTCGTTATATAAATCAGTGCTTTTCATAATCCTGCAGCGGCGTCAGTTTAAACCCAAACCATGATCTTTTTCCTAAACCTACGGAGATGTCTGACATAAAGCCCTGAAGGTTAACTTCTCCCATGTGCATTGCATGCAGTTAAAACACCACACATTATTTAGATTTAATGAAAACTCCTGGAAGATGGAAATAACGGGAGTAACAGACGAACCAGCTTTAAAAGTGACGGGTTTATTTTTAAATAGGTGCTGTGCGGTGGATCTAATTTATGCCGATGTGAAGAGAGGTTCAAGTGACCGATACATATTTAAAGAAACTTTAAAGTGTTAAATTATTATTAAACTGCTGCATTCACGAGAAATCTGGGTACATATTTATTACCATATTTATTATATTCTGAACTTTGTGTTGGAGGCAGAAAAATGGGCCAGCGTAAGGATGTGAGCGGCTTTGACAAGGGCCACATAGTGCTGGCTAGACGACCGGGTCAGAGCATCTCCAGAACTGCAGCTCTTGGGGGATCTTCCCGGTCTGCAGTGGTCAGGACCGACCAAAAGTGGTCCAAGGAAGGAAAACCGGGGTCAGACCCGAGGCTCATTGATGCACGTGGGGAGCGAAGGCTGGCCCGTGTTGTCCGATCCAATAGAAGAGCTACTGGAGCTCAAACTGCTGAAACAGTTTATGCTGGTTCTGATAGAAAGGTGTCAGAACACACAGAGCATCTCAGTGTGTTGCGTATGGGGACCGGTCAGGGTGCCCGTGCTGACCCGTGTCCACTGCCAAAAGCGCCTACAATGGGCATCAGAACTGGACCACGGAGCGATGGAAGAAGGTGGCCCGGTCTGTTGAATCACATTTTCTTTTACATCATGTGGATGGCAACGAGTTGGAGGTGTTGACTCGGCCTCCATATTCTCCAGATCTCAATCCAATGGAGCATCTGTGGGATGTGCTGAACAAACAAGTCCGATCCACGGAGGCTCCACCTCGCAACTTACAGGACTTAAAGGATCTGCTACTGACGGCTTGGTGCCAGATACCACAGCAGACCTTCAGAGGTCGAGTGGAGTCCATGCCTCCACGGGTCAGGAGGACCTACTGACTATGAGGGAGGTGGTCATAATGTTATGGCTGATCAGTGTATGTATGTATACATATATACACAAAGAAAACAGAAGTCATAGCAGGTTTTTTTCTATCACTGCACCAGCTGATGTGGAGCTGAGCGGCCTGCAGGGGGCGCATGATGCCAGCGAGTCATTGGTCAGAGCTGGAGGTGACACTGGGAATGTGTTGCCAAAACACACACACACACACACACACACACACATACAGTAGCAGACTGGAAGTGTGAGGATGACACTCTCGTACTGAGTCTGCAGTCTTTAACGCTGGTTACTGGAGGCTGGGAGGCAGACGTCCCGTGTCGGGTGTCAGACCTGAGAAGATCCCTGACTGGGTGTCAACAGAGAGGACGGGAGGCGTCGCCGGGTAGAACAAAGGATTGTGGGATTGTCTGAGACTGACTGCACAGTGCAGCTGGACCGACATACGCAGGGCTGCAAACAATCAATCCATTAAAAAAAACTTGCTTATTTTCAACAACCAACCGATTTAACTAATAGAAATCACAGAAATCTTTATATTCGACAAGCTGGAACCAGCGGATGTTGGTGAGAGTTTCCTCCAGCTCTATGGAGCGTTTTAGCCTCTTTCAGCTGGTTTCGCTGCACATTTCCTGTCTGGTTCAGTCTCAGCTGTTGCTATAAACAATATAAATTATATATTATATATGATTTAAATGATCTGATTAAATGATTAAATATGCATCCCTTTCCTCCCCTCTCTGCCTGCCGTTCTCTCGGAGTTTCAATTCCCCCGATTCCCGGCTGTAAAACCGGACATAAAACAGGTTTCACTGACAAAAACTAGACTAAAGTAGTTACTGTTTTCTTCGACAAACATGCATTTGACACAAGACGAAGAATAAATGAACACTAGATCAGACAGGTTCTTCTAAACCAAAGTGATCACACAAAAAAAGAGCATAAATTAAGTTATAAATCGCCATGACAACGTAAGGAAAAACGGCATCTCCCCCGTTCACTTGTATTCGAGGTCAGTCTTGCCCTGTCCAATATGGCGCCCCCCCCCCCCCCCTTGCTCGCAGGAAGGATGAAAAGAGGAAAATGGAAACGTTAAGCTTTAAAAGAAATTAACTGAAAAAAGAAGCTCTGAGGCAAAAAGGAAAGAAACAAATTGGAGGGAAAGATGATTAAATGCAGCTCAGTTCTTGAAGAGGCCCTACAGATGTCAAGCAGTCACAGTAATATCATGTAATTAATTGTTAATGGAAGCATTAAGGGGCTCGCTCCCTGATTGAATTAGCGAGCAGCAGTTAGTTACCGTTTCTGCAGTTCAACTTATTTGCAACAGTTAAAACAAGACTGAAATATTCAGAAAGCTCAAATAAAAATGTGGGGTTTTTTTGTGGTTACTGGGAAGCTTTTCATTTCCACTCTGCGACTGTCCAATGTCACAAAGAAACGTGAAGTCAATCTCAGAAAATGAGGCAGCAGATTTACAGAGTTTTCTCATAATCAGCGGTTGAAATCCCATCGATCAAAGTGTCCTCGGTTTTCCGGGAAGGCTCTCTGGAGAATTAATTAGCGACGGCAATCACAGACAACAGGACGGCAAGTCTAAATTACCATCAATTAAAACAGGAACACCGTGAAATAATTCAATTTGAGGGATGGACGACTGCTGCGTCACTGACAACAAGGCTGAACAAATTCAACCAGAATGGAGCGGCGTATCTTCTAGTACAGCAGACCTGAGTATTTACTATCTGCTGATTCACAAACCACAGAGCTAGCTGTCACTGACCACTGTTCTTATACACCGTTCATATAGCTACGAAAAATAATGCCCTGTAATGCGTATATAACCCATGAAATAAATTCAGGTGACTTCTGTACTTAATGCCACTTCCATAGTTATTTTAACCAAAACGTTGACTTATTTATTTATTATATAATAATAATTATTATTTATAACCTGTTTATTCTTGTCATTGGAGGTATTTGAGGTGCAAACATAGATGCAAACATAGATATCTGAACATGAAGATGCAGCAGAACAGAGAGACACCACTCAGTTATCTCCCGACTGGACTCAGCCAACACCTGTACTCATAGAACAACACAAGCCCTTTTTCTTTTCCCTTTGTCTCTTACTGCTTTATTGTCCTTCTCCGGTCTCTCTCTGTACTTTATATCACTCTGTTGTGACAGGCGTTGGGTAAATTGTCAGGCCATTATGGCTCAGACCTTCAGGCGCCTTAGTATTGATTGTTTATAACGTTTAAGTGATAGGTAGGAACTGAGGCTCTACTGTTTCACTCAGTATTTGTCCTGTTTACTGAGCGTCACTCAAGACCCTGATATGTGCGATGTAATTTATTTCCAGAACCTTTATTTTGATGGATGTTTAACGTGTTATTGCTGGTGTTATTTAACATTTATTTTTCATTTTGACTTAACATCCCATATTCCTTTTTCCCCATTAGATTCTGATACTTCTTGTGTACGAACGCACCCTTAGCATGAAGCTACGTTGTGAACAACAAGGGACCCCTTTGAAAATGGCCATGCCAGTTTTTCCTCGCCAAAATTTAGCGTAAGTTTGGAGCGTTATTTAACCTCCTTCACGACAAGCTAGTGTGACATGGATTCCTTAGGTTTTCTAGTTTTATATGATACCAGTATTTTCATTCTAGCTTTAAAACTGAGCCGCTAGAAGCTAAAAATCACAAGTTGCTTTAATGCATCAAGGAAATTAGTGGCGTTAAAATGAATTTGCGTACAGTGATGCTCAGATGTGCAATTTCTGAGCAAATCCAAGAACACTGAGACAGTTTCAGTGTGTATGTGTTCAGGACAACATACCAACATTAAAGGCAGGGTGAAGAGTCCAGTATATTTCCAGCGTTAGCAGGAAAAAGGCCCCCGGGAGCCCGTGATGTTCACACTGATAATGACTCCTCAGCTCAAATGGCCCCCAGTGGCAACACCCTCCTCTGACTGCTCACACTCAATATCACTACTGTCATTCCTGCAACCAGCCTGCTGCTACTGATATCTAGGAGTGGAGAGAGTTATGTATCTTTAAAACAGGATAATTCCTAATTAATAATAATTAGGGCTTTCAAAAGTTAATCGTTTTAACGCCACTAATTTCCTTAACGCATTAACACAACTTGTGATTTTTTTAGGTTGTAGCGGCTCAGTTTTAAAGCTAGAGTGAAGATACTGGTATCATATGAAACTAGAAAACCAAAGGAATCCATCGGTACAAACCATGTCATACTAGCTTGTCGAGAAGGAGGATAAACAACGCTCCAAACTTACTAAACAAACAGACTAAATTTTGGCGAGGAGAGGAGAGGAGGTCGTGTTGCCCTGGCGCTAAAGTGAAGGTACAGATACCATAGGAAACTAGAAAAAACCTAAGGAATCCATTGGTACCAAACTTGCCATGCTAGCAGGTCGAGAAGGAGGTTAAATAACGCTCCAAACTTACGCTAAATTTTGGCGAGGAAAAAACTGTCATGATCATT
The DNA here is from genome assembly GCA_916701645.2 of Sebastolobus alascanus. Taxonomy (NCBI): domain Eukaryota; kingdom Metazoa; phylum Chordata; class Actinopteri; order Perciformes; family Sebastidae; genus Sebastolobus; species Sebastolobus alascanus. The sequence continues at coordinate 77,865 of CAKAOJ020000357.1, forward strand.
TTCAAAGGGGTCCCTTGACCTCTGACCTCCAGATATGTGAATGTAAATGGGTTCTATGGGTACCCACGAGTCTCCCCTTTACAGACATGCCCACTTTATGATAATCACATGCAGTTTGGGGCAAGTCATAGTCAAGTCAGCACACTGACACACTGAGAAGCTGTTGTTGCCTGTTGGGCTGCAGTTTGCCATGCTATGATTTGAGCATATTGTTTTATGCTAAATGCAGAACCTGTGAGGGTTTCTGGACAATATCTGTCATTGTTTTGTGTTGTTAATTGATTTCCAATAATAAATATATACATACATTTGCATAAAGCAGCATATTTGTCCACTCCCATGTCGATAAGAGTATTAAATACTTGACAAATCTCCCTTTAAGGTTAATTTTAAACAGATGAAAAATGTGCGACTAATCACGATAAATTATTTTAATCAATTGACAGCCCTAGTTTTAGAATGTAAGCATGCCCAAAGTATTGCATGTTAACAAATCAAGTTGACTATAATGCAATGTTTTAGACGTATTTCTTCCACTGACAGGACGTATGTTCCTACAGTAGCAACACTGAACTGTTGGACCAGCACACTGACTGACTGTGTGACATCACCGTTCCCCGGAGCCACACCGCTACCGAGGCTAAAAATACTAAAACACAAAAAAAACCTCAGTAATTTAAATATCTGCATGAGCTGCAGCTGAGGATGAAAGGAGCGAAGGAGTGAAGCCTGCTCTCAGAGCGGCTCAGCGGAGCAGAAACAAGACGGCGACAGAGGAAATCTCAGCGGGGTCTCGGTCGGCCGCTCACTCGGTAATTGTCCAATTTATGCCGAGCGTGCCGAGCGGCCAATAGGAGCGGCGACGGGGATATTTAACTCCCGGGAGGGAGAGGGGGGGGGGGGGTATGGCGGCAACAGTGTGCCACGTTCATACGGCAGCCGCCTGCATGATAAGAGAGCTCATTTAATTTCCTCTGTGCGCTGGGAGTCTGCAAAATGTAAGTGGAAGAAGAAGAAGAAGAAGAAGAGGAAGAAGAAGAAGGGAAGTGTGTTTCTGTGTGCATGCATCGTGTGTCTGTCTTGTTCATGCGTCTACATGTGTGTTTATGTATGTGTGTGTGTTTTATTGGGCGACAGGTTTATTTGCTGCCCTGTCACCTCTCCTGCCGTCTGTGTCATGACTCCAACGTGTAATAAAGCAGGTTATGAATCTGAACGCTGCACGGCGAGGAGGAGAAGAAGAGGAAGAAGAAGGTAGATCTGTGTCCTTGATTTTAAAAATAAAAGTGGGATTAAGGTTGCGTTCACATCGAGCTAAATAATCAAGCAAACATCGAGCTAAATAAGGACACGTAGATGCCTGAAGTTTAATACTGTCCCAGCCAAATACAGGAAATGAAAACAGATACCTGGAGCTCTGCTACAAACAACAGAGCTCCAAAGAAGCCAAATCAAAATGGTCTCTGTGGTCAAATGGGCCGACGCTACAACTGTAGAGCACCCATATACTGACATTTGTGTTAAATGCATTGAAACGGCCCCGATGGAGCTGACCATGGGTGGATAAAGAGAACGGAGCTAGAGACGGACTTGGAGAAGTTAGAGGAAGTAGTAACTACGTCTGGTTTTCAAAATAAGGTGTTAACAAAGGGAACTGTATAAAAAAAATACATAATATGGAAATAAAATTGATTGGATTATATTCAGGTTTACAGGTTCCCCTGAATCATATGATGTAAAACACTTCATACTGAGTGAAAGAACACGCTCAGAGTTGGAAGAAATATAAAACCAGGCGTTTGCAGGCTGTAAAGCAAAAACAATCCCACAGTTGCAGTTCTTTGCTAACGTTCAGGTACTCACACCAACACGGGTCGGACGGCGTTGTTCATGTTGCCGTAGGCCGCCCTGCCCAGCAGCTCTCTGAAGCAGCTCTCGGCGAGCGCCGCCGGGTTTTCCTCGCCGTCCTGACCCACCCCCGACGGCGTGCCGGGGTGCCCCGCCCTGTCAAGACAGAGACAGACGACAGGTTAGAAAGACTCACGCTCGCATCACTTCCTGAACAGCAGGACAAAGACATCAGACAAAGTAAGTGTGATCATTGCTGTGTTCTCCGAAAATGTACTATATCCTTAAATCAAGTTTAAAAGGACTGAAAGGAACTCTGATTTAATGTGTCTGCATGTGAGACTACGAGCCGAGAATCGATTCTTCATATTGCACACAAAGAATCGGTAAAGAGAGAGCAGCAGAGTGCAATATCATTTAGAGGGAGAAAGAGCAGGAAAAGAGAAAGCTTCAGGATATAAGAGAGAGTGAAGAATGAAGGACTGAAGACGGAAAGGAGACTGAAAAGAAATCAATCAGAGCAGCTGAAGAAAAAAGGGAGAAATCAAATGAAAGAGTATCGACCCGCCTCAATCAGATTGGTGTGAGTGTGTGTGTGTGTGTGTGTGTGTGTGTGCATGTGGAGTCAATCAGTCTACATCAGGAGATAGAAACACTGCAAAAAATGTGTGAGCAAGAAATTTTATCTGGTCTAGTTTAGAATGTTATGAGAAATCTGCACATTAGAGAAGCAGGTTCTCTTTGATCAATGATACAAAATGATGAATGAATCAATAGAACTGGTGTCAACAAAGTATCATTATTGTCTCAGAGCTACTTTAATGATTACTTCACTTATTTCACTACTTGTTCTGCATACTGCACATTTATGTCCCAAGTCAAGTCACAAGTCAAGTCCCAAGTCAAGACAGGTAAGTCTCAAGTCAAGACAGGCAAGTCCCAAGTCAAGTCTCATGTCAAGTCCCAAGTCAAGAAAGGTAAGTCTCAAGTCAAGTCCCAAGTCAAGACAGGCAAGTCCCAAGTCAAGACAGGCAAGTCCCCAAGTCAAGACAGGCAAGTCCGAAGTCAAGACAGGCAAGTCCCAAGTCAAGACAGGCAAGTCCCATGTCAAGACATGCAAGTCCCATGTCAAGACATGCAAATCCCCAAGTCAAGTCCCAAGTCAAGACAGGTAAGTCTCAAGTCAAGACAGGCAAGTCCGAAGTCAAGACAGGCAAGTCCCAAGTCAAGAAAGGCAAGTCCCATGTCAAGACATGCAAATCCCCAAGTCAAGTCCCAAGTCAAGACAGGCAAGTCCCATGTCAAGACATGCAAATCCCCAAGTCAATCCCAAGTCATGACAGGCAAGTCCTAAGACAAGACAGGCAAGTCCCCTAGTCAAGACAGGCAAGTCCCCAAGTAAAGTCCCAAGTCAAGACAGGCAAGTCCCAGGTCAAGTCCCAATTCAAGACAGTCAAGTCCCAAGTCAAGTCCCAACTGAAGTCCAAGTCAAGACAGGCAAGACCCAAGGCAAGTCCCAAGTCCCAAGTCAATTATCCCAAGTCAAGACAGGTAAATCCCAAGCCAATTGTCCCAATTCAAGACAGGCAAGTCCCAAGTCAATACCCAAGTTAAGACAGGCAAGTCCCAAGTCAAGAACCAAATGAAGTCCCAAGTCAAGGCAGGCAAGTCCCAAGGCAAGTCCCAAGTCAAGACAGGCAAGTCCCACGTCAATACCCAAGTTAAGACAGGCAAGTCCCAAGTCAAGACAGGCAAGTCCCAAGCCAATTGTCCCAATTCAAGACAGGCAAGTCCCAAGGCAAGTCCCAAGTCAAGACAGGCAAGTCCCAAGTCAAGTCCCAAGTCAAGACAGGCAAGTCCCACGTCAATACCCAAGTTAAGACAGGCAAGTCCCAAGTCAAGACAGGCAAGTCCCAAGCCAATTGTCCCAATTCAAGACAGGCAAGTCCCAAGGCAAGTCCCAAGTCAAGACAGGCAAGTCCCAAGTCAAGTCCCAAGTCAAGAGAGGCAAGTCCCTAGTCAAGACAGGCAAGTCCCAAGTCTAGGCCCAAGTCAGGACAGGAAAGTCCCAAGTCAAGAACCCAAGTTAAGACAGGCAATTCCCATGTCAAGTCCCAAGTCAAGACAGACAAGTCCCAAGTCAAATCCCAGGTCAACAAGTCACCGTAGCTCAATGACAAAATCATTAGTCTGCTTCTTCTAGAACGACCAATATGGCTTTAGCAAAAATGATTCACGTAAGTGTTTCTGTTCTGTTACCTCTATTGTCAAGATCTGTTTAAGTTAAGGCAACTAAAACTATTTGACAAGGTCGAAAGATTCATGGTTAAAATAAATCATCTCGACTGATGCCAGAAGACGGGGAAGCTAACAGCGGTCTCTGGAGTCAAAGTCGAACACATTGTTTGTCCATCCAACGGGTTTTTTTGCAGCTCTGTAACAAATCAACACTAGTTCTACCTTTGCTTCTGAGAGAGGACGGTCATTATTCACAAGACCGCAAGAGGTCACTTGTAAACAGAATGTAAACACGGCTCTATTTTAATCATCTGAAAATATGTCCCATGCTGGACTTTCCATTTCAACTGCAACCTCGCTGATCCCGCAGCTCTACATACAAGATAAAACGTCTCGTGCACAGGTTTGTCATTTCCTGCTATGTTGTCAAGAATCCACAGTCCTGGCAGGACAGAAGAAGGCCTCCCGTTATGCGTCATATTGATAAAATAATGCAATAGTAAATCACTTCCCCGGCAATAAGCCCGGTCACAGATGGACCGTAGGCAGCTGGGTCTCCGGAGGGAAACAATGCAATTACTGTCGGCCCACACAGGCGGTTCAAGGGAAATTAAATGCTTATTGCTTGTTAGAAGAAGGGACATGAGAGATAAAAAAAAAATGAAAATCTCTCCTGTAACAGAAGGTGGATTGGTGTTGTTTTAATGAAGTGACCAGAAAATAACATATTCATTCTGGAGATTGTTTCTGATGAGAAAAAAATATAAAGTGTTAAAGTCATCCTGAGGGCTTTAAGAACTTGGTTCAACCAGGCAGACATTTACATTCTTCCTGCAGGCTCCATTTACCACGTTATAATGAATCAAAGGAAATGATGCACAGCATATGTAGAAATGTCCAATTTAACGTAATGGTGGCCTTGAATATTTGGTAGCGGTGGTGATTAAATATGAATAATAGAGAGTTTTCAAAAGTAAATTAAAAAGTGCTTCACTGTCAGGACAAAAAAAACAACAACCCAATAAGACATGGCAGAATAATCCAAGAGCCAAGTATTTTGGTGCTTTGACCGATAAAGGTCAATGCCTAACCTTAACCATTCAAGGTCAATGCCTAACCTTAACCATTCAAGGTCAATGTCTAACCTTAACCATTCAAGGTCAATGTCTAACCTTAACCATTCAAGGTCAATGCCTAACCTTAACCATTCAAGGTCAATGCCTAACCTTAACCATTCAAGGTCAATGCCTAACCTTAACCATTCAAGGTCAATGCCTAACCTTAACCATTCAAGGTCAATGCCTAACTTTAACTATTCAAGGTCAATGCCTAATCTTAACTATTAGAGGTCAATGCCTAACCTTAACCATTCAAGGACAATGTCTAACCTTAACCATTCAAGGTCAATGCCTAACCTTAACTATTCGAGGTCAACGCCTAACCTTAACCATTCAAGGTCAATGCCTAACTTTAACCATTCAAGGTCAATGCCTAACCTTAACCATTCAAGGTCAATGCCTAACCTTAACCATTCAAGGTCAATGCCTAACCTTAATCATTCGAGGTCAATGCCTAACCTTAAACATTCAAGGTCAACGCCTAACCTTAACCATTCAAGGTCAATGCCTAACTTTAACCATTCAAGGTCAATGCCTAACCTTAACCATTCAAGGTCAATGCCTAACCTTAATCATTCGAGGTCAATGCCTAACCTTAACCATTCAAGGTCCATGCCTAACCTTAACCATCTCGCAAGAGTTTCACAACTAGTGGGTTACCTTCTAGACATGACCGGAGGTGCCTGAGAGAACAACCATCTTTCAGAGATCCCGTGTTAATATTGTCTTATATTATTCTATTACAGCTATCCAAATATTTGATGTCAGAAAAAGCTAAAAATGCTCCCTCGTGAGGATGCTTTTCTGCTCGCTGATACTGCTCTGTGCAATTGCATCACATACACGCTCCTGTTTTTTATGTGCGGGTTTTGTGACTAAATGCCAATTTTATTAAGGTCAAAAATGTAAATTAGGGGTTGAGATGCTGACCATGAACGAAAACGTCCCGGGTTAAACCCAGTCAGAGAATCTTTCCCTCATTTCCTGTCATCTCTCCACTACCGTTTCCTCAAATGAGTAAAATGAATGTCAAGAGGACTATTTTATTTTATTTAGATAATGTGTACCTGAAATGTGTGTATAAAATCAGGCAGTCAGCCCTGAAGAGGTTAAAAGAAACGAAGGTGCAGAGAGGCTGAGATATGTGACGTCAGTGATGAAGGGAATTAAGAAAACAAAAGAGGTCAAAGTCGTTTTCAAGGTGGCTGCCTTACAACACAACACAGTGTGTGTGTGTGCGTGTGCGTGCTGTTGAACAACACAAGCAAGCATTTAATTGTGGAACAAGGAGAGCCTTTCTTCGTTCTCTGAACCTCCACCTCTGGTTTCTGCACGCCGCCCACGTCCGCCCTCCCCGAGAAGCAATTAACAGAATCAAACGCCCTTGACCGCGGCTTCCCACCGGGTCCGCTGAGGCTCGATTAGAAAGCCCACGACACGCCGCCGTGGGGGGGAAACTGACCACGACTGTGTTTGGGGAACAACATTATCTGAAGAGAAATTGTGTTCGGGGAACCCCACCCTCCAAAAAAAAAAAAAAAAAACACGGCTTTTTCTCCAGAGCATTTATTCCCTCAGAGGCCGACGTCTAACTGTGTTTTTGTGGCGAGCTCTGAGTCACACTGTGAAACTGACAAACCCTGACTCTGCTGATGGACATTTTGTTTGACAGGATGCTGCTGGACAGCAGCGACGCCGAGCTGCTCGAAGGAGGGAGGTCAGGCTCTGAATGGGCAGAAAAGCTGTGGCCTACGTCATCAGAACTAATGTCCACCTGCCATTCACAGGATGTTTCTATTCAAAGAGCTGCTGGACTGAACAGAGTGTCTGGGAAATATTTTTAATTGATCATTTAGCATCAACTCTAAAGCTCTGCACAACTTCTTTAGCTCCTAGTTTTGGTTTTACGGAACATTAAGTGTTTGTTTCCATCAGCATCAGGCAGCTGCTTTTCCCGCCAATCGATTAGTCAACTAGTCGCTGCAGCTCTACATTCGATTAAACTGAACATGTTGGGGAGATTTAGCACTTAAAACAAAGTCTAACCTATTTTTCTTTCAATTGTTTGCTTGCATTAAGTGATAATATGTCAGGGTTGGTCTTTTAGGTATTTCTGCCCTCTAGTGGCCAAAAAACAATAAATACAGCTTTAAGTAATTATTACCCTCAAGTTACTTATTACTAAATTGTGCTCTAAAAACACCTAATTATTTCCTTTTTTCTTGTTTAGGGCAAAAATACAGAACATTGAGCACGCTACTAATTATTATTATTCGATTATTCAAGTAATACGATAACAAATGGTTTTGCTTTATTAAGGAGCAATACTAAATACACAAAAGAGAAAATAAGACGAAACAAGTAATTGGTTTCCTTTTGAGAAAAATCAACATTTTTACCACTTAAATTGCATATAATAATATTATCTGTAATACCTTAACCTGTTTAGTGCATTTAAGTGCCAATTTAGTCAATGTAAACCGTCAAAAATTCTAAATGTTTATTTATTTGCATAAAACACACAATTCAAATGATTAGGAAATAAATTATTGTATTTTTAATTAATAGGGCTGTCAAAGTTAACGCAATAATAAGGCGTTAACGTATTAGTCGACTAATCGTTACAGCATAACCAAAAAAAAAGTGTTGCGAGCAGCTCTCTTCTGCCGGGAAACGACATTGGGTGTAGCTCTATTGTTGTCCGGGTGGAAACGGGAGAAATACGGGAGAATTGTGAGCAATGAAAAACGGGAGTCTCCCGGGAAAATCGGGAGGGTTGGCAGGTATGTTCGTTGCTGTCGGGATGCAATGAGAATCTCAACTAATATAACAAAAAATGTTTCTAAAATCTTTCCTTACCCTGCCTCTAAGGGTGCTGGCATCATAGTTTTTTAAACAATACCCAGCCCGACAGCTAAATCAACGCCTCTCTAAACCTGTTTCAACAAACAGTGAATATTATAACCTCCACAGAGGGAGGATTTACAGCTGTTGAATTAGACTCCTCAGGTTCAGTTTGACCTTCAGGTCTTGTGAAGGACACATCTTGCTGGTCTGCATTGTGAGCCAGGTTTACGTCTCGCTGAAGGACATGTCTCTGTATTGTTACAGACCCCCGCTGGGCTCATAAGTCAAACTGATCTGAACTTAACTCAGTTCAAACCGAGTACAAAGGAAAGCTCGCAGGCAGCTCTGGCATCGTTTAAAAGGAAAATCCCCCTTTTTCATGTGCTAATAACGTCCACAGTCGGTGGAGGTTGTTCTCAAGGTGATTTCTTTGATGCATGGTGTGACACTTCTCATCAAACAGAGGCCTGTTATGCAAATCCACGGTTAAAAAAAGGGAGAAAAGAGAGCCAATATTTTATGTTTATATAACACCTCTGATAGTTGACGCACTATTATCGCGTTAACTTTGACAGTCCTGGTGAAAATATTGTGGATAGAAAACATTTATGAAACACATTTACTCTGCAGGTATTCTGAACACGCTTTACACCACACTGAACTTTTGAACTTTTATTTTGATTTGGTAAATGCTTTTTGGTTTTCTAAAGTCAAATTGAAGGAGTGCCAAACCCTCCAACACACCCCGGTTTAGGTGTAGTAAAATCTAACCGGGTCGGATCACATCATTCATCCACCTGTGATGAATTAAGGGGTTATGGACGTTGCTTTAGGACAGAAGAGCAAGCAGGAGAAGAAGGAGAAAAAACACAAGGAGGGATACGAAAAATAAAAAAATACAGGGTCCAAAAATAGCTTTTTGTTCACATGGAAACCACCAGAATTAGAGGAAGAGGAGAGGAGAGGAGAGGAGAGGAGAGGAGAGGAGAGGAGAGGAGAGGAGAGAGGAGGCAACAGGACAGTATGAGAGAAGGCAACAAGAGGAGAGGAGAGGAGAGGAGAGGAGAGGAGAGGAGAGGAGAGGAGAGGAGAGGAGAGGAGAGGAGAGGAGAGGAGAGGAGAGGAGAGGAGAGGAGAGGAGAGGAGACATGAGATGAGAGGAGAGGAGAGGAGAGGAGAGGAGAGGAGAGGAGAGGAGAGGAGAGGAGAGGAGAGGAGAGGAGAGGAGAGGAGAGGAGAGGAGAGGAGACATGAGAGGAGAGGAGAGGAGAGGAGAGGAGAGGAGAGGAGAGGAGAGGAGAGGAGAGGAGAGGAGAGGAGAGGAGAGGAGAGGAGAGGAGATGTATGAGGTATGATGATTTTAATATTATGATGTCAGTTTTTGTAGTTTAGTCTCAAACTTTTGAAGAGGTTTCTGACCTCAACAGGACGTTCTCTGTTGAATAATAACATTAAAATAAACTCCATGTTTGTGAGTAGGTGGAGGTTACTCCTTGTTGGTGGAGCCTGACAGGTAGACATACTGTATAAACGGCTCTATCACTTAAAAAACGATGCAAATACGAGCCGAACGTCTCTCATATCGTCGTGCTTTGGCTGCATTAACCTTGAACACCTTCTGTTCCTAAACTCTCCACGTTTACTCAAAGTGACAGTAAAGAGGAGAAGAAACGAGACCGTGTGAGCAATAAATCTCCTGCTGTCCCCACAACACCGCAACGCTGCTCACTATACGATAAGAGAAATGTTTGGGAGGGAAATAAAAGATGCAGAAGAAGAAGAAAACTTGAGTTACAATCAGGTGAAAGTCAAGGACAGGACTTTTTTTTCTTTCCTCTCATTGTTCGACCTTCCACTCCAAAGTTTTCACTCAGAATTCGGACCGGAGAACAAAGAGTCCCAGTAAAGAAGATTTGTGTTTACTATATTTGTGTACTGTGTGTGTGTGCAGTACCTGTCCAGGTCGTCGCTGTCCTGCATGTTGAACAGCATGGACGGGATCAGCTTGTCCATGTGCTGAGGCTCCCAGATGATGGCCTGCAGCTCGTCGTTCACCGTCTTCCTCACCACGCCCTGCAGACCTTTAATCCCGGCCACACGGATCCTGACACGGACACACAGTGCTGTTAGAGATCCAGCTCTGATTTCTACAGTATAGTACAGTAATAGTATAGTATAGTATAGTATAGTATAGTATAGTATAGTATAGTATAGTATATGTTTTTGTCAGTGAGTTTTGACTTTTGTTGGAGGCAACGAAAATGTATAATCAGCACCAGTTCTGTTTTATATGAATTTATGGTGTCTTGTAAGCCCGTGCAGGTTGGGTAGGGTTGTATGCATTAGGTCTGCAACAAATGTAGATATTATAAAAAAAATAAAAATTAAATAGATAAAAGTTAAATAATGAAAAAATATGTAAAAAAAATGAAAAATGATGTAAAAATAAATAAATAATTAAAGGTAAAAAAATAAAATAAATTGCAACAAATAATCGTTTAAATAATTTAAAATTATAAAATATAATAATAATAATAATAATCTAAATTATAAATAGTCATTAGTTGCAGCCCTAGTATGAATGGCACAATAAAAGAAATTGGATTCATTCATTCAAACATAAAACAAACAAAAAAAAAACACACAAAAGAAACTGTCCTAAGTTAAATAAAGAAAAAAAAGTTGAAAAATGTAAAATAAACAAATAAATAAATAAATAAAAGGTTTTAAAGAAGTTTAAAAAAAATAGGGCTGCAACATATAATCAATTAAATAAATTAAAATTATAAAATATAATAATAATAATAATAATTATTATTATTATTATTATAAATAGTCATTAGTCGCAGCCCTAGTATGAATGGCTCAATAATAAAAATTGGATTCATTCATTCAAACATAAAACAAAAAAAACACAAAAAAGAAACTGTCCTAAGTTAAATAAAGAAAAAAAAAGTTGAAAATGTAAAAAAAATAAAAAATAATAATAATAATAAATAAATAAATAAAAAGTAAAAAAATAAGTAAAAAAAAGAATTAGGCCTGCAACAAAGAAACGATTAAATGATTTAGAATTATAAAATATATTATTATTATTATTATTATCATTAGTTGCAGCCCTTGTATGAATGGCACAATAATATCCAATCATAAAACAAAGAGAAACACAAAAGAAACTGTTCTAATTGGAAAAGAAGCAGCACTGGTTGTTTGTTCAAACAGGGTTATTGCTTTCTGGAAAAGCTTTGCTCATGCAAGTGTGACTGTCAACTCAAGCATGAGGACAACACTGGTAATTTGATCGAATGCTGTATTCTGACATGAAGTAATGTCAACTTATACTGTCTCTAAAAAGTATTCAGGTGGTGGTTGGTTTGGACTGGTGATCGTACGTTTAGTGGAGACTGGGATCTGTGTCCCGTCTGCTTCTTATGTGTCGGTTCCTTTTAACCAGCTGCAAAACTTTATGGCCGTGTTTGTGCTGTATTATCATTAGCACGATATCTTTAATGAATCGGACCTTGAGACGGAGCAGATAGCGGTTGCAGCGGCCACTATCCATTCTTTGTGAATTCACCCGTCGGTGTAGTTTGAGAGTTTCTCTGCAGGGATGACTCACTCTGTCTCTCTCAACTTCAACTTCCAACTCCAAAGAAACTCATCTTAATAATATTTTAATAGAATTTCCAGCACTACATAATATACTAAAACACACACACACACACACACACCCTCCAGTCTCTCCAATGTGCCAGACAGAAAAGCCTCGACAGGGTCTGCAGAGCAGGATTTTTGATCTCAGTGAGTCCGACTGCACCATCTACTATTTCTGTCTCTCCTCTCGACACAAACAACTGTATGAGCAATAATATGAAAAGCAGTGCGGGTGACCTCGCCTTGAGCCTAATCCAATAACCGCCAGAGAAAATCTATTTGGGAATTCCTCTCCACCTACAGCGAGACGCCGCCGCCGAATGTTATAATGAAATACAGGAGAAAAAAAGCAAAGTGAGAAGTCATACTGTTAACAGCGCAGCAGTGGCGGCGGCGGCGGCGAGGTATCAAGCCAACTCGAAAATAATCCCAGCATCCCCAGGCTCTCACCGTACCACACACCCCCAACCAACACCAGCATGCACATATAAATGGAGATTTCTATGCTCACACACCTCTCTGCACTATCAGGTCTCAGCTGCTGCAGTCACATTGTTGTAAATAACTGCAGTAATACCGGAGGAGGGAAGTTATTCTCACAATGACTGAGAGAGAAGTCTTCAGGTATTGTTTTAATACGCTGCTCGTCTGTATTAGAGGGAGAAGGCGTCTTGTAAAGTGCTATGCGGTGTCACAGTCTCACCTGAGCCTCACCGCCGCCGCCGAGCTATTTTTACCAGCCTAACAATGCAGCTGGCAGACAGAGAGACAGTTTCTCTGCCTTCAAAATAATGAAAAAGTCTGTTTGTCTGTCATCCGGCTCCCTGAACAGGCTCATTTTTTCCTTAAATTGTTTCACATACAGTAGCAAGTGAATAACAAAGCATGTTGGTAATTTGTACAAATGATCAATTACTCTATTACCATTATTATTATTTGGCTGTTCATTCATTGCCTGGTTATAATAGAGAGCTCTCTCAATTCACATACATCTTTTATTTTCTTCATTTCGGCCAAATAATACACTTGGTAGCACTCAATTCAGTTCAATTCAATGCAACACAACCTCCTCTCCACGCCAAACAGATAGAGCCAGGGCAACACGACCTCCTCTCCACGCCAAATAGATAGAGCTAAAGCAACACAACCTCCTCTCCACGCCAAACAGGTAGAGCTAGAGCAACACGACATCCTCTCCACGCTTAACAGGTAGAGCCAGAGCAACACGACCTCCTCTCCACGCCAAACAGATAGAGCCAGAGCAACACGACCTCCTTTCCACGCCAAACAGATAGAGCCAGAGCAACACGACATCCTCTCCACGCTTAACAGGTAGAGCCAGAGCAACACAACCTCCTCTCCATTGGGAACCTTGAGAGAGGCTTGTGACTATGTTAAATTATACTGATGTTTCTAATATTTTATCTACCCGATGGACGGAGTTATGACAGGAAAAAACAATTAATCAAAATAATATATTTGTTTACATCCCGATACTTTCAGGCTCTACTTGGTTCTTTTCACTGGAGATGTGCAGGGTTTCCTGGAATGTTTTTCCACCTATAAACACCCTTGTTATTCCCCTCAAGTTCTTGTGGATTTGCTGTTTTATGTCTCTATAGATTGCCGTGCACTACCCATTACTCTCAAATGATCCTCTTCCCTCGGCTTCAGATTGGTGCTGGCTCCATCTGCTTTCATTTCCTCCAAAAATGAATGCTTATTGTTGTTGGTCTTTGTTTTCCCTGATCTCATGCTATTAACTTAGAGAGTCCAATATGTTTTTATTACTAATAGAAAAGATGCCAGAACAACAAAAACGAATCCCTACAGCAATAAAAAAAAAAAGGGATTTCCTTTTCACAATAAAACATTTCAGGCAGGTAACCCCATTTGTTTTTTTTTTGTAAATCACTTCAGGTTTTCACATCATAAGCCAAGTTGTTCTCTTCATTTCATCATCAATGCGTCTTTCAAACGCTCGCACTTCAATCCGAGTGCAGCGAGGCTCTCCCGCGGTGGTGTTGTGTGCTCTCAGTGGGAGGGCGAAGATCTATGAAATATGGCTATCAGGAGGAGATATATTTAATTCTGTATTCATAGGATTGAAGTGGGATGAGACCTGCGCTGGTTGGGATTGTGTTACAGCCCCTCCCCCCAGCTGGATGAGCGGTTGGTACGATCCATCACTCCATTAAAAGAGGGGTGTTGTGTCGGACTCAGACTGTAAAACATCTTCATAATAATAATCACAAATTTCATGGTAATTAGGTGATAATTAGGAAGTAACTTATTTGAAATTCCTTTGGAATTACCTCCAAATTACCCCAATATTTAACTCAAAATGTATCGAAAATAAGTTACTTGCTAATTAAAACCTAATTACCATGACATTTGCGGACCTGTAAAATGAAGTGTTACCTAATAATCAAAAAAGATGCAACAGGCAAAACAGTCATGTCCATTTTCAAAGGGGTCCCTTGACATCTGACCTCCAGATATGTGAATGTAAATGGGTTCTATGGGTACCCACGAGTCTCCCCTTTACAGACATGCCCACTTTATGATAATCACATGCAGTTTATTGCATGCAGTATAAATGTGTTATTGTCTCCTATTCTAAAATGGTGTATCTGAATATTTCTGCATACTGGGGTCCCTAAACAGTCTTGAATTCCATAAATTGGGTATCACTGTAAAGCTGAGACTCTTGTGGATCCAATGAGCCCAACTGTATTCATGTGTGATGATGTTAGTCCCCATAGGAGCCATTTCATTGACCTCACTGTATAAAATGACCTTGTGGTGACCTCTAGGATAATCACAGCCTCAGGAAACTTTACAGCCACAAACTAGAGACCGAGAGCATTCAGAGGATGGATGGATCAAACTAGAGACCTAGAGCATTCAGAGGATGGATGGATCAAACTAGAGACCTAGAGCATTCAGAGGATGGATGGATCAAACTAGAGACATAGAGCATTAAGAGGATGGATGGATCAAACTACAGACCTAGATCATTCAGAGGATGGATGGCTTTCCTAGCTAGATTGAAAATAAGGGGGTTTCTGAGCAGTTTACACAACACAAGTGCTCGTCATCCAATCGCCAAAAAAATGCAATTCTTGCAGAAATCTCCAAAATGTCAAACGTTTTTGATACCAAATCACAGCATGTCTGTTTTTATGGTGTTCCTCAAGGTCTTGGTGTCTTAATGTGGTATTTTGGAGGGATTATTGATCATTTTGATCAATTCTCCAAAAATTGCTGCAACAACTTATGAGACATTAATTCATGTTTATTTCGTATTAATTACTAGATCAACTTGACACACAGTGCTGAGCTGCATCTCAAATTAATCTCCAGGTTCCCAGCTTTCAGATGATGTACACCACTTCTATGTGACATCTACTGTTGAACTGCTATCTCCCCCTAAAGACCCCCTGTACCCCCCTAAAAAAAGACTAAAATGGCTCTACTCTGGGTCTCAGAGGGTTAACTGGAGCAGCTGATTTCTCCGACTTCAGCTCAAGTCGACCCCATGAAGAGAACTAATCAGAGAAACTATTTGCGGTATCAATGATCAATCAGCTGTTTTCTCATGAATGTGAACGGCGCAAACAACTGCTCCAGGGGAGCCAAAGAGTGAAATTAAACAATTCATCACATTGTCGAGGACCGCCTCACTTCTGGAACTATATTTAGATTAGTTTTGCTTTTAAAATGAAGATAATGAAAGAATCTGGCAACGGTCGACACTTGTTGTTTTCTCTCCGGATGCATTCTGCACCAATTGGACACAAGAAATACCCGTCTGGGAAGTACAATGACTTTCAGTAGTCAAGTCAGGAGGATATTAGTGCAAGAAACAACATTCTTCTAACTTAGATGACGACAGAAAATATCTAAATATAAATAGAAGTTGGAAAATGTTGGAACCTGATGGAAGATGGAGGTCTAAATATTAAGACGTTTTCATTAAGTTACAGACAGTTATGTGCCATCGAACACTTAAAGTCCCAAAGATATGCAATCTGTGTAGTCTGCTCAGTTTGGATACTGGATTTTAATGTGACATATGTTTGAATGTTGTCTACTCAGCAGTGAAAACATAGCATGTGTACAAAGAAAGGACTCCCATGCTATCAGGGAAAGATATAAAATACCTACAAACATGAACATAGAGGAGCATGGAAATAACAACCCAATCCCTTAAAACTGTCAAGAATCTGCTGCACAGAGGTCTTCTTACCTGGTTCTGGTCTCGGTCTCTTCGTGAGTAGAGTGGCACATGGCGCTGAACTGGGACACGAAGAAGTCGTAGCGGCGGTGGTAAGACGGCGTGTCCTCCTCAATGTTGGCAAACTTCACAAACTAGAGAGAAGACAGGGAGATGAGGGAAACATTCATTAGCGTCATTGGTCTTAAGGCCAGTAGGTGATTTCAAGGGGGGATGAAGGGCAACGCCATTATTAGAATCTATGGCCCCGACCACAGCTCTGAAATATCAGTAAGTTACAATCTATGGCCCCGACCATGGCTCTGAAATATCAGTAAGTTAGAATCTATGGCCCCGACCATGACTCTGAAATATCAGTAAGTTAGAATCTACGGCCCCGACCACGGCTCTGAGATATCAGTAACTTAGAATCTACGGCCCCGACCACGGCTCTGAAATATCAGTAAGTTACAATCTATGGCCCCGACCATGGCTCTGAAATATCAGTAAGTTACAATCTATGGCCCCGACCATGGCTCTGAAATATCAGTAAGTTAGAATCTATGGCCCCAACCACGGCTCTGAGATATCAGTAACTTAGAATCTACGGCCCCGACCATGACTCTGAAATATCAGTAAGTTAGAATCTACGGCCCCGACCACGGCTCTGAAATATCAGTAAGTTAGAATCTATGGCCCCAACCACGGCTCTGAAATATCAGTAATTTAGAATCTATGGCTCTAAAAGACCTAATCCTTTCCTTATGTGCACATGGTAAATTCCTCAATCTATAACCTGGTCCTCCAGCGTTGGTTTCAAACATGTAAAACTGTTCTTAATCCCCCTCCGACAGCCTGAATTGATGTTTAAATACCTAAAATCAGAAGTGAGAGTGGCGTCGTAGCTACTAATTGACCTTTCACCTCTCAACAATGGAGAGACAAAAACTCGAGGTCTGAAATGGCGCCGAGAACACAAAGACAAGCAGGACGTTTCCAGTGACTCAGAGTGAAAATACCACCATATTCTTGCATTAACAGGAAGCGATGGTGATGGTGATAATGATAATAACCATTAGAGAGCGACCCCCCTTTTGTCCTGCCTATAATTTCCTCCCTCCAAACAAGAGTGTCCTCTGGAGAGGCCTCCTCACAGTCAGCTGTACTCGAGCAGCGCTTCCTCACCCTATCATTGTCCACTGCAACAAATTGCCTCTGTACAGTTCGGCAATCGGTGACCAAAAACCCTGCCGCTCTACCTGGTAATTTCCTCCCATTTTGTACCTAACCTTTTTTTCCGGGGGGCTAATGGCTCAGATGGAAGGATGTACACTGGCAGCTGGCTTACAGGAGAGTGGCTTCCCCTCAATGTGTTACTGTGTTACTGCAGCAGAGGGAGGGAATCCAGGCGCTAGACACTGTAGACGGGGACTAATTACTGGGTTGTGTTTATGAGGTGCCGAGGGGGAACTCTGGTCACGACTTGAAGTGTGGGCGTCGTGTGGGGGGTCCCAGAACGGATTTAGTTTGGTCTAATCGGTCATAAAACAATATATATATACCCAATAAAAAAATACAGATTAAAAAAGACCTTCTAGCTAGCTTCCATGGAAATATTAGCCGACTGGTGGGTCGCTCTGTCGTTAAGGTCCAACAAACACAGGACTTTCAACCAGGAAACTGGTGTTTTGTTTTGTAAGTTACGTTAGTGTCATGTGTTTTCCGCGCTTATGTTACGTTGTTTCCGTACTAGGGCTGTCAAACGATTAAAATATTTAATCGCGATTAATCCCATGATTGTCCATAGGTAATCACAACTTTTTGATCTGTTCTAAATGTACCTTAAAGGGAGATTTGTCAAGTATTTAATACTCTTATCAACATGGGAGTGGGCAAATATGTTTGCTTTATGCAAATATATGTATATATTTATTATTGGAAATCGATTAACAACACAAAACAATGACAAATATTGTCCAGAAACCCTCACAGGTACTGCATTTAGCATAAAACAATATGCCCTGCTTGTGATTATCAAAAAGAGGGCATGTCTGTAAAGGGGAGACTCGTGGTTACCCATAGAACCCATTTTCATTGGACTGCACATGAAACTCTTTGCAGTAAATATACATTAAACCTCCCTGTGAGGCCTCGAGGCCATCCAGTCGCAGCTGTAGAGGAGATTTTTGATGATCGTTCAGCACAAACGAGAACTGAGGGGGGAAACAAACTCCCCGTCTAACCGTTAACAGGCCGGGAAGGTCTTCGTCATCATTACCTGAGTCAGGACTCACGAGGCAGCGCTCTGTTTGCAGCACGCTGATAAACTGCAGATGCCAGGATTTCTGATAGTTGCCTCCAAACTGCCGTTAACTTCCTTTGTACTTTCACTTGACAAACTGTCCCCATCCCTTATGATGGGGATACAGGAAATGAAGCAATGGCAGGTAGAGATAACACGTGTTGACTGCTTCATAGTTGTAATATTCTGCGCTTATCATCACTTGAAAACAAAACTAATTCTAAGGGAAAACTTATACATTTAACCGGCTACAGTATCCAACTTCTTAGTCATCAAACCGTCTGCCTCCTTTTCCTCAAACTACAACTTCTTTAGGTTTAGACAACAAAACTAAACTACAACTTCTTTAGGTTAAGGCAACAAAACTACAACTTCTTTAGGTTTAGGCAACAAAACTACAACGTCTTTAGGTTTAGGCAACAAAACTACAACTTCTTTAGGTTTAGGTAATAAACTACAACTTCTTTAGGTTTAGGTAATAAACTACAACTTCTTTAGGTTTAGGCTACAAAACTACAACGTCTTTAGGTTTAGGCAACAAAACTACAACTTCTTTAGGTTTAGGTAATAAACTACAACTTCTTTAGGTTTAGGCAACAAAACTACAACTTCTTCACGTTTAGGCAGCAAAACTACAACTTCTTTAGGTTTAGGCAACAGATCTACAACTTCTTTCGGTTTAGGCAACAAAACTACATCTTCTTTCGGTTTAGGCAACAAAACTACAACTTATTTCGGTTTAGGCAATAAAACTACAACTTCTTTAGGTTTAGACAACAAAACTACAACTTCTTTAGGTTTAGACAGTAAAACGTCAACTTCTTTAGGTTTAGGCATCAAAAACTACAACTTCTTTAGGTTTAGACAGTTAAACTACAACTTCTTTAGGTTGAGGCAACAAAACTACAACTTTAGGTTTGGACAGTTAAACTACAACTTCTTTAGGTTGAAGCAACAAAACTACAACTTCTTTAGGTTTAGGGCAACAAAAACTACAACTTCTTTAGGTTTAGGCAACAATACTACAACTTCTTTAGGTTTAGACAACAAAACTACAACTTCTTTAGGTTTAGACAATAAAACTACAAATTCTTTAGGTTTAGACAATAAAACTACAACTTCTTTAGGTTTAGGCAACAAAACTACAACTTCTTTTAGGTTTAGCAACAAAACTACAACTTCTTTAGGTTTAGACAATAAAACTACAACTTTTTTAGGTTTAGACAATAAAACTACAACTGCTTTAGCTTAACGCAACAAAACTACAACTTCTTTAGGTTTAGGCAACAAAAACTACAACTTTTTTTAGGTTTAGGCAACATAACTACAACTTCTTTAGGTTTAGAGGTCACTGTTGTGTTCTTTCATACCTTCTTTCGGTGATCTACCATGTGATTAGATAATAAAACCTACTAATGGGTCTAGAAGGCCCCTACTGACCCACATCTATGGGGCTTATAGCGACT
This sequence comes from Sebastolobus alascanus, assembly GCA_916701645.2. Lineage (NCBI taxonomy): Eukaryota > Metazoa > Chordata > Actinopteri > Perciformes > Sebastidae > Sebastolobus > Sebastolobus alascanus. Next base: position 97,557 of record CAKAOJ020000357.1, read on the forward strand.
GATAACGCCTAATTAATAGCCTGACAACAGTCTAAGCGGCTGCTTTTTCTCGTTAGAAAATCTTGTGGTTTCACTACCTCACAAGTTTTTAGCGTAGAAAGAAAGACACTTCAGACGTCTTGCAGCCTCCATTCGAACTTTCAGGAAATGAGTGTTTCACACGTTAAAAGAGGAAGAGTTTTTTAATTGACTTCAATGTTTCCAAATGCTCCGTGTGCTGCTGCTCTAAAGAGTGGATGGATAATGATCAACTTAACCAAAGTGGCTATGTCTGTGTAAATGGATTTTACTCTTTACCACTTGTTGTGTAATCAGTATGCATGGATGAGTAAAACCAGCTCATTTCACGGGACGTTTTAATGCCTTTTTTTATTGAGCTCTTTAAAATGGCCTCAGGCAAAACACATTGTGCCGGTGTTTGCATCACGCTCTCATTTTCTCATTGTAGAACACCCTAACTGCTTTACCACGAGGTATCGCTGAGGCATGAAGCCTGTTGCTTTTTAATTAGTCTTATATATATACTGTATATATATATATATATATATATATATACATATATATATGTATATATATACTGTATATATATATATATATATATATATACATATATATATGTATATATATATATATATATATATATATGATGAAACCTCAGCTCCAGCCATAATTACCCCTTCTTTACTTAAAGCACTCATCCTCTCAACGTGAAAGGCTTCAGTGTTCTGTTCAGGTGAAATGCAAATTCCAGAAATTTTTCAAATTTGAAAAAAATTTAAAAGTTAAAAATGCTGAAAATGATCCAGATTAGGGGTGTCGCTATTTACCATTATGACGATAACCGTGGTATTTTAAAAATTGTATATTGATATCATGTTAATAATACGCATATGATAATGTTGTGTAATCCAGCGCCTCTTAAATCATTTTTTATTAAAGTTAACGCGATAATAACGCGTTCACGCAAATTCGTTTTAACGCCACTAATTTCTTTAACGCATTAACGCAACTTATGATGTTTAGGTTGTAGCGGGCTCAGTTTTAAAGTAATCATGTCATACTAGCTTGTAAAGAAGGAGGTTAAATAACGCTCCAAACTTGCGCTAAATTTTGGCGAGGAAAAACTGGCATGGCCATTTTCAAAGGGGGATTCGAGCATATGTTTTATGCTAAATGCAGTACCTGTGAGGGTTTCTGGACAATATCTGTCATTGTTTTGTGTTGTTAATTGATTTCCAATAATAAATATATACATACATTTGCATAAAGTAGCATATTTGCCCACTCCCATGTTGACAAGAGTATTAAATACTTGACAAATCTCCCTTTAAGGTACATTTTGAAAAGATAAAAAATTTGCAACTAATTTGCGATTAATCACGATGGCAAAATTATATTGTCCAGCTGCTACTTCCAAGAGAAAGAATGATGCTTTGGGGAACAAATGTGAGTTATTAAAACCCTGCATGTGTGAAGAGTTTTATCTGATGTGATGCAAAACACAATTCATTCCATTAAATTGCATTTTGATCATTTTAAACGTACTCTTGCAAATGTGTGTAATTTTATGTGTCTTAATGAAGCGCATGATACTGCTTCTTTTTATTAAAGTGTTTCACACTTTTTCTTTGAATTATGATTCCTTTTGGTGATTTAAAGAGTGTCTGATTTTGTGTCCGAGCTTCTCAAACAGAGAAAAACAAAGACTTCACTGTGGACTGATGAAGGTCCCTCTGTTAGAAGATGAGCCGACACGTCATCGGCCATCTGTGAACTAACTGATAATGTGTGAAATCACAAGTGAAGAAGGACAACAGAAGCTTCAGGGGGAATCTAACAGAGGAGATACAGATTACTGGTGGAGTTCACTCAGATAACTTTTAGTTGGTAAAGCGCATTTCAGAAGCGTTGAATTGATTTATGGTTAAATTGGGCACATGTTAGGGGAAATGAAAGGGTAATCTCGTCTCCGTTTTGTTCCAAACTCTTAAAAAAATGCAAGATCTGGCCAGAATTTTTGTTTAAAACGTTTAATAAATGAACTAACATTACAGCCCGTTCGCAAATAAAGGTCGTATAAATGCCACAATAATGTGCAAGCCATTTAGCGTGCATTCCTTAACCTAACTAAGTAGTTTTGTAGCCTTAACCTAACTAAGTAGTTTTGTAGCCTTAACCTAACTAAGTAGTTTTGTTGCCTAATCCTAACTAAGTAGTTTTGTAGCCTAAACCTAACTAAGTAGTTTTGTTGCCTAAACCTAACTAAGTTGTTTTGTTACCTAAAACAAAACTACTACTACTACTGTTGCCTAAACCTAACTAAGTAGTTTTGTTACCTAATCCAAACCAAGTCAATCTTTTCCTAAACCTAACTAAGTAGTTTTGTTGCCTAAACCTAACCAAGTCGATCTTTTTCTAAACCTAACTAAGTAGTTTTGAAGCCTTAACCTAACTAAGTAGTTTTGTTACCTAATCCTAACCAAGTCAATCTTTTCCTAAACCTATCTAAGTAGTTTTGTTGCCTAAACCTAACCAAGTCAATCTTTTCCTAAACCTAACTAAGTAGTTTTGTTTTCTAAACCTAACCAAGTCGATCTTTTCCTAAACCTAATTAAGTAGTTTTATTTTGAAAAAACTGGAGAGGGGTTGTCATTTTATGATTTATTACACTAAATATATTACATATTGGTCCTTTAAACTCACTAAATCACTATCCAAGAACTTTTTATTATCCAGAAATTGTACACAATCCTGATCAGGGAACTAATAAAAAAAAGAAGGAAATGGAAAAGAAGTTTGAACAGACAAATAGAAATAGAGATTTTCTTGGCACAGGCTATAAATAAACTCCCCCTGTGAGTGTGACTCAGTGGCTTCATGAGCGTGGACTGATGAGTGTCTCTTCTATTGAGACGGAGCGGAGGGAGAGACACTTCTAGCCGTCGCACTCTGCCAATTTCCTCGTGATAAAGTTAACTGGCAGATAAATGTGGAAACGGCGAATGGCTGGCAGCGCCGACAGGAGAGAAACACTCCGCTGACACGCTGGGCAGGGCAAAAAATAGAAACGCCGCTCTGTTGTTAAGAAGAAAAAGTTACATTAAAAAGGTGATAAATGGTGCATGTTTCTAATGAATATGTCAGTCTCAGATTGATTAGTTGTGTAATCTATTTACAGAATGATTCATCACGTCCACCCACAAGGTTTTTTTCTTTCCGTCTGTTAGTCAGCAGAATATCTCAAAAAGTTACTGCACAAGATTTGGTGGAAAGTTGGTTTGTTACAGTACAATTCGTAAAGTGGCTCAAAACACCTTTTACCTCTATTTTTCTGAATAAAGACAAAGAGTTGGAGCTCTTCAAGTGTTGGATGGATATGAAACTCTCTGGAAAACATCTTTTTTTTTATCAAAAGGGTACATAAAACTGATGGAGAGAAGTTTACTACTAGGGCTGGGACGATACACCTAGTATTGCGATATGATATTACGATTTATTTTGCGATTTTTGTTAACTTTTTTAACACTAGACCACTGGAAAACGTTTAATGATACATTTCTAGGGACTTTTACTTTGGAAAAAATATCTAAATTAATACGGTAAAAATGTTTTTACCAGTAGTCAGAACTTTACGAGGAAAAAAGAAAATAACACGCAAAATTACTACTTTATGATATTATGACTTTATTCTCATTATACTACGATTTTTCTTCTCTTAAACTTCTGACTTTATTGTCATAATATTACGAATTTTTTCTCGTAAACTTCTGACTTTATTCTCGTAATATTATGACTTTCTTCTCGTAATATTATGACTTTATTTTCATAATATTATGACTTTATTCTCGTAATATTATGACTTTATTCTCGTAATATTATGACTTTATTCTCATAATATTACGACTTTTTTTCTCGTAAAATCCTGACTTTATTCTCATAATATTATGACTTTATTCTCATAATATTACAACTTTTTTTCTCGTAAACTTCTGACTTTATTCTCGTAATATGACTTTTCCTCTCGTAATATTATGACTTTATTCTCGTAATATTTTGACTTTATTCTCGAAATCTCAGATTTTTTTTTTTTTCCTCAATGTGGCCCTAATACTCCGTCGTACCATAGACCTACAAAAATGATAAATAACAATGAAAATGTAAACAAAAAAACAGTTATTCATTTCCATTTTTAAAGATCCACAGGGAGCCACTGGAGAGGGGCTAAAGAGCTGCAGGTTGCTGACCCCTGTCTTATACTATCATCACGCTGGTATCGGATCAGTACTCGGTATCGGCCGATACCGTAAGTTCAGGTGTCGGGAAGGAAAAAAATGTTATCGGAACATCTCTACTAAATAAAGTGGTTTAGATGATCTATATGAACTGTTGGTTAGTTCCCAACCTGTCTGATGATCTGACTGGACCTTGGCTATAGACTGTGATATATATATATATATATATATATATGTATATATATATATATATATATATATATATATAGCTGCTCACAGTATATATATATATATATATATATATATATATATACTGTGAGCAGCTCTGCAGAGGAGAATCCACAAAAAAACCCAAATGTGTGATGTTTGTAACTAATTAGTCACAGCTGAGGCTCCGCTGGCCGGTTTTCTTTCAACAACATAGCTGTAATTTGTTGGTGTTGCTCTGCAGACATCTCAAACAAACTCATTAAACTGATAATTACCCCGACGGAACAAAGCGCTTTGTTTTCCTCGGCTATACGACGTAAAACCAAACATTAAACTGAGCGACGCCCCGAACGTTTAATTAACACGGCTCTCACCTTAAGGCTCTCTGTATACCCACCACCCTCCACCCCCCACCCTCCACCCTCCACCCCCACCCTCATCCCCCAACCCTCCACCCTCCACCCCCCACCCCCCCCTCCACCCTCCCCCCCCCCCACCCTCCACCTACCTGTCCCTGCATCCACTCTCCTCCGTCAGACTCTAAATACCACACATAAATAATGCAAAAGGCTTTCACATCTAAAACCTTCGGCTCCGTTTCCTGCTCAGACGAACCGCCGACAATGGCGAGGACGACAGGCTCAGAATAGGAGGCGTGAAAAAGGGAAGCAGGGGAAGAAGAGAAAAAAAAACTTTGGGTTCACCTTCAGAAGACTTGGAAGGAGAGACGGGGCTGACATTTGCTGGCGGCTTATAGAGGCTAATAATAATTAGTCTTTCCCAGGATATGGTAAAGGGCCGCTGCCAGAGTAAAAAGTTAAATTAGGTATTTAACCACCAACATCAACCTCTGGGCTGCAGCTGAGTGATGAGTCTTATGTTCATGTTCACGTGTGTGTGTGGCTTTAATGTTAATTTTGTTTTGGCTTCACAGCAAATGGATTTCTCTCGTTTCAAGGCGACTATTTTTAAATTAACAACCTGCACGAACACAGAATCTTAACTAGACTAAACTGCTTTGTGAAAAAATAATAAGCAAGTAAATTCAAGTAGAAGAGGCTAATATGCAGATTAACCCTTTGAACTCTGCAACAGAAACGGTCCGAAAGTTGGTATTTGTGCTTATTGTGATGTAAATTCTTGGTGTATCTTCAAATAGAGAGTGGTGCAGGGATGATAGGCTGTATTCTAAACCTCATACTGTACTAGTAGTACGTACTGATTTGGCCAAAATGTAGTATGCAGTATCACCTACTGTATCCCACAATGCAAAGCGCTGGACTGCTACAGGCTACGGTTACTACAACAACAGCAGCCAAAAACGGCTCGTTTATTTACATTTTTCGTAGCTATTTCATCACTAAATTCACTTCTGAACATTTTTGAGGCGAGAAATCAATAAAAACCCAATAAAACCTCCTATGAGATGAAACGGTGCGCCGCTGTAGCGTTGAGGTTTTTGTCTTACCGAGTTGGTCCCCAGGACCTGCAGGTCTGGTTCTCTGGACTCCAGCAGCTTGGCCACCATGTGCAGGAAACTCTCCACGAAGGGTTTGATGCTCTGAGAGTGACAGGCCATCAGCAGCTGGTCCAGAGCCTCCATGGCGATCACCACGTTCCTGCACACAGGAAGGGGCCGGGGGGGGGTGGGGGGGTCAGCATCATGGTGGTTTACGCTTCATCACACAAAACTAAACTTTATCGTAAGTTTTGAGGGTTAGTTAGTCTTACCGTAATTAATACCAATGGATTCATTAGGTTTTCTAGTTTCATATGATACCAGTATCTTTATTCTAGCTCTAAGACTGAGCCCGCTACAACCTCCGAAAGATCGATTTTGTTAATGCATTAAATAAAAAAATAAAAAAATACAAAAATAAAAAAGTAAATATATAAAGAAATAAATAAAAAAATAAATAAAAAATAATAATAATAAAAAATAAATAAAAGAAATAAAATAAATAATATAAATAAAATAAATAAAATAAATAAAATAAATAAATTGGTGGCGTTGAAACGAATTTGCGTTAACGCGTTATTATCGCGTCAACTTTGACAGCCCTAATTTAATTTAATTGTGATTTTTCTGTCTCATATTAAATTATGATTATTTTCTATAAATCTAAATTAATTCTACTCTATCTATGCACTCAGCAGGTAATGAGCTAGCTGCTGCGATCACCACGTCTGCTCATCTACAGAGAGGCTCACCACTGTGTTGGTCCTTTTGAAAAGAACGTAATGTAATAACTGGGGATGTCATTCGATTAAAATGTTTAATTGCAATTAATCGCATGATTGTCCACAGTTAATCGCGATTAATCGCAAATTAATCACACTTTTTATCCGTTCAAAATGTACCTTAAAATGGAGATTTGTCAAGTATTTATATCTGATATCTGTTAGTTAGTTTGTGTTATTGTGTGACTTTGGTGAATCTGAACTAACCGAAGTCACACAATAACACAAACAAGGCAGCGGTAGACAAGCAACTCCCGTGTTCTGTGAGGTAAAATTACATTTTTTTTCAATGGAGTTTGGTGGCTTTTGGCAACAGCATAGATAGTTCAGTTCCCTGTCGAGAAAGGTCTGTCTGTCTGACGGCGAGGTAAAGTGATGAAAATATTCTAAATATAGCGTACACTTCAACTGATATTGATTATTTTAGGTGTCTAAAATGCGTTTTGCTGCCCCCCCGTCTACAGCAGTACATCGCTTTGCTCCCATGCTGCTACTCCTGTCTGGTTCTCCATCTACTGCAGGTAATACACTGACTATGAAGTACCTCATACAACCACACTGAGAAACACCTGAAATATACCTCAAAAAAATTATTATTAAAACTCTTATCGCTCTATTACTGTAGTATTTAGTTTAAATGTTATTGTATACATTCCGTGATGTGAATTTATAGAAGTAGAAACTGACTGAAATCCGCCAGACTTATCAGTTCGCGCCATCTGGGAAGAAACAGCTTTGCCAAATCCAACGACAGCTTTGAGGTTTGAGTGACATAAAGCCGAGCATACGGACGTACGTCACTTCGTTGGACGGACGGAGTGTTTTAAGACGTTGCCAAATGGCTTTGTAGCGACGCATGGGGCGATTACAGATGGAAGAGGGAGATGTGTTTGTTCTCTCCGACCGTCAGCTTCTGGGAATAAAAATCACGGCCAATTAAACACCATTCCTGACATTATAATCACTGTAATGATTTGGTGCTGCCAGTCTTCTTTTTAGAAATACAGGAGGGAGGGTTTTTCTCTCTCAAGTCATTTTAATTACTTTCCAGGAGCAGAAGAAGCTGAGAGGTTCACGGAAATGTAAAAAAGGACTTTTAATATCACAGAACTTATTCTGATGAGTTTAACGGTGCTTTATTTGAGAGCTTTGTGCTGTTAAATGTCTCTTTAACTCTTCTTAACACGAGGCTGTTTGTGCTTGGTTTTCATTCTCCTTGTTTAAATGTTACGGATATATATTGTCGACGTCATGATGAGGTCACGGTGTTAGCTGGAGGCTAAACAAAGGAAAGACCGGAGGCTAACACTAGCAGTGGGCTAAAGTTACACATCTAAAATGTCATCTTGCTGTGTTGTTGGCTGCCAGAATCCAGATATCACAAACATTTGAGATGACAAAAGGTGATTCTAGCTAGCTTCTCAGTCTCCAGACAAGCTATCTAGCTAACTAGCAATAGCCAGTCGTCTCCTCCTCCCTCAGTCGTCTCCTCCTCCCTCAGTAGTCTCCAGCAGCTTAGGGTTTTGGCTAATCTGGTCCCGTTGGTTAACGTTAAATTTCTCAACTACCACTGGTGATCCTGGAGAGTGAGTGACAGCACATATTGAGAGAAACTAGTATTTTCTTCAGCCATTGTTAAAAAAAAACAAGCCAACAATACTTGCTAGCCAGCGTTAACTAACGTGTTCAAAGAAACTTAACGCTCCGCCCACTAAATAGGTCATCTCAAGGTCAAATGAGTGACTCACCCGTAGCGGTGTCGCACCACATCTCTGCTCAGCCTCTCGGCCAGGTAAGCTCCGATCCGGTCCAGTTTCTCTGGAGCCGACACAGCGTAGAAGGTCAGCTTCTCCATGTCAGATTTACTGAGGCCATCCTGAACAAAGACACAAGGCAGTCCACATTCACGTGATTTATTTAAAATGCTGCCACTAATACTCACTAGAGCACCAGATGTGGATTAATCCGCCGCTGAAAATAGTCCCCAACAAATGCACTATTTCCTGCTGTTTGTCTATCTGTGTTTTCAAAGATTTACGCCCTCAGTAGGAACCAATGGGCTTTGAGCTGAGAGACACAAACAGGAAGTCAGGAAGTATTGAGAGACGGACACATTGTTGGTTTTGTTTGTTTTTAAATTGGATTTGACAAGAAAAATATTGAATAGCAAAAAACATCTGACTGGTAACGATCAGTTTGGGCATTAACCATCAATATCTGGATCTTATTTTAATCTTCGCTATTCTTGATGCCGATGGTTTGTTCCAGACTAAGTACGATCATAGACTGTATGTAAGAAGTGGACGTATTCACCGTGACATCACCCATTGGTTTGTGGACTACCGTTTTGAAGCCTTGAGTTCGCCATTTTGGTTTTTGGCCGTCGCCATCTTGGTTTTTGGGCCGTCACCATCTTGGTTATTAGCTATCACCATCTTGGTTTTTGGCCGTCACCATCTTGGTATTTGGCCGTCGCCATCTTGGTTTTTTGCCGTCGCCATCTTCTGTTTTTGGCCGTCACCATCTTGGTATTTGGCCGTCACCATCTTGGTTTTTTGCTATCACCATCTTGGTTGTTGGCCGTCACCATCTTGGTTTTTGTTCGTCCCCCTCTTGTTTTTTTGCAACAGGAAGTGACACGAGAGGGTGGAGCTAAGTACAACCGAACACTGAATAAAACATTGTTAGGCGACCAAAATGTTACAATTAACGTTCCTGAACTGAAAACACACTGTGAAAGGGTTAAAGTTCTAAGACGAAAACACGGACAAATCCTACAATCAGACTTCTTTTAGCAACCAGAGGAGTCGCCCCCTGCTGGCTGTTAGAAAGAATGACAGTTTAAGGCACTTCAGCATTGGCTTCACTCTTCAAACCCCGGATCTGCCCACTGATCAAGACTCCAAGATCAATTTAAAATGTAAAATAAACATCTCAAACTTTTCTAAGGGATACTTTGGTTTCAACTTAAGTAAATGTACCTTGAAAAGTCATTGAGCTAGAAAGTCTTCATACCTTAAATCAAGTTCATTATATTTTCTCTCCATTTTCCTAAAACTCTCCTCAGTATATGACACTGACATTAAAACTAGCAGTGGTGTTAAATGGACTGAATAAATGAGTTTGGTTGGGCTCATCTGCTTTGATGACAAATGACTGAACACCACAGATCACTGCTCAGAAAAAAATATCTTAGAGACTGAAACTTGCACGTCATTAGAAAACAAACACAAGTCAAACTGGAAGAAATACAGGTTCAATTTTAGAGCTAGAGTGAAGGTAAAGATACCATATGAAACTAAAAAACCTAAGGAATCATATTGGTACCAACCATGTCATGCTACCTTGTCTGGAAGGAGGCTAAATAACGCTCCAAAGTGGAGCTGGGGTCTCTAAACAGTGTTGAATTCCATAAATTGGGTATCACTGTAAAGCTGAGACTCTGGTGGATCCAATGAGCCCAACTGTATTCATGTGTGATGATGTTAGTCCCCATAGGAGACATTTCATTGACCTCACTGTATAAAATGACCTTGTGGTGACCTCTAGAATAATCACAGCCTCATGAAACTTTACAGCCACAAACTAGAGACCTAGAGCATTCAGAGGATGGATGGATCAAACTAGAGACCTAGAGCATTCAGAGGATGGATGGATCAAACTAGAGACCTAGAGCATTCAGAGGATGGATGGATCAGACTAGAGACCTAGAGCATTCAGAGGATGGATGGATCAAACTAGAGACCTAGAGCATTCAGAGGATGGATGGCTTTCCTAGCTGGATTGATAATAAGGGGAGTTTCTGAGCAGTTTACAACAGAAGTGCTCACCATCCAATCGCCGAAAAATGCAAATTCTTGCAGAAATCTCCAAAATGTCAAAAGTCTTTGATCCTAAATCACAGCATGACCTTTTCTATGGTGTTCCTCAAGGTCTTGGTGTCTTAATGTGGTATTTTGGAGGAATTATTGATCATTTTTATCAATTCTCCAGTGGTAAAAAATGGTTAAATTTAGCACCAAATCTGTGGAACAAATGGTATCAACCCAAAAAATTCCTGCAACAACTTATGAGACATAATAAATAGAGCATGGGGATGGACATCATATACTTCTATCATCATGTTCTAAACCCTTATACACTAGAACAACTTGACACACAGTGCTGAGCAGCATCTCAAATTAATCTCCAGGTTCCCAGCTTTCAGATGATGTACACCACTTCTATGTGGCATCTACTGTTGACCTGCTATCTCCCCCTAAAGACCCCCTGTACCCCCCTAAAAAAAAAAAAAAGACTAAAAATGGGTCTCAGAGGCCTCGATTAAATGCCGTTTTTGGACCTTATGAAGGACTCAATCTGAACTTCAGCATCATACTGTAAATAACAACAGAATATAAAGAGGAGGGAATTAATTCCCAGCTGTCCCCCGGGTGTTTTCAGCTCCTCAGGCTCTCAGCAAGTGATAATTAAATTGACAAGGTCTCGACCATTCGAGCATTTCGATTTCCCACTGCACCCGTTTGCTTACACCAAAGGGCCCGCTGAGAAGATATTGGGGGACGGGGTCCCTTGTGTATACGGGACAAACCACATACACATGTAGCGTATTAATTAACAGGGGTCGAGGAATCAAACGGGTGATAATAACTTGTCACGGTCCTGTTATCAAAGCCGTGTCACATTTAATAACCAGATTCATCAAAGTCTGAAGCTTTCGTGTGGCTCCGTGGTCGTCCAATTATTCCTGTGTTGTGGCTGGGGAAGCTCTCCGGTGGAGGAGGAGGTGGTGGAGGTGGTGGTGGAGGTGGAGGAGGAGGTGGAGGAGGTGGTGGAGGTGGAGGTGGAGGTGGAGGAGGTGGTGGAGGTGGAGGTGGAGGTGGAGGTGGAGGTGTCACTGGGTCTCCACAGCAATCTCAACACTGTGGTAACAACTGGGCACCAAACACAGTGTTAATACGCTGCTAACAGCCCACACTGTGACCGCCGTATGCTGTCTGGTGTAGCAACAGTGATACACAGACACTCTGGTTAACCCTCTGAGACCCGTTTTAGTCTTTTTTTAGGGGGGTACAGGGGGTCTTTAGGGGGAGATAGCAGGTCAACAGTAGATGTCACATAGAAGTGGTGTACATCATCTGACAGCTGAGAACCTGAAGATTAATTTGAGATGCTGCTCAGCACTGTGTGTCAAGTTATTCTACTCATAAATCAGAAATAAACATGAATTTATTTCTCATAAGTTGTTGCAGTAATTTTTGGGTTGATACCATTTGTTACACAGATTTGGTGCTAAATTTTACCATTTTTTACCACTGGAGAATTGATAAAAATGATCAATAATCCCTCCAACATACCACATTAAGACACCAAGACCTTGAGGAACACCATAGAAAAAAAGTGTGTGCTCATTTGTAAATAATAATAATGAATGAAAGTGAAGCCAATGCTGAAGTGCCTTAAACCTGCATTCTCTCTAACAGCCAGCAGGAGGCGACTCCTCTGATTGTATAGAAGTCTATGAGAAAATGAGCCGACTTCTCTCTTGATTTATTACCTCAGTAAACATTGTAAACATGAGTTTATGGTCTCAATCACTAGTTTCAAGTCTTCTTCAATACAGCATGATGTTCATTTAGTAAATTATGGTCCCATTTAGAGTCAGATAGACCATAAAGCAGAGGATGCTTTCTTATTCAGCGTTCAGGTCTGAGTGTCTTTTGGAGTCTTCACATATGTGCAGAAAAAGCTGACTCATCGCTCTGAGTCCGTTTGGAGGGCCGAGAGGGACCGAGTGTGGAAACACCCTCAGTTTTACAGATTAAATCAACTAATGGATTAGTAGACTGTGTAATGCTTGCAGTGACTCACTTTGGGGTCCTCGGGGAAGATGTTGTCCACCAGGCGTTTGTACCTCGGCCTCAGCGGCCCACAGCAGCCACACACTCCTGCAACACACGACAAACACAACGAAGGTTACACATCATAAACTGCTGACCATCAGGTCTGACTGGAGAAAACTGTGCAATCAGATAAAGGCTGCGAGACGCCCAGAGAGACGAGAAAATTGTGCCTTAAAGGTTTCACTTTTATCACAGAAACTTGACAGTGAAAACAAGACTGAATTAGGACCTTTAACTTTACTCCGTATATATATATATATATATATACGTCCTTTAACTCCAGCAGAGGAGCTCAACATCACCACTTTTGACCTGATAAATGAAGGAAGACCATCTTGGCTGTAAAACATCTTTCTGTTCTCCTTCCTCTGACTCATGTGGAGAAACTAACTCTGGATTCAAGAAGTGGCGGCGATAGGTCATCTCCTATTGACCGGCATGAATTAGTATGACCGGCTGCTGCCTCCGAGTCAATAAGACGCGATGAGTCATCGGAGTCGAGGCTCGGCGGCGTGGGGCGAATAAGTTAAAGTCACAGTGGGAACGATTACGGAGCGGCCGACTGGTCAACCGTCAGGAAACTGCAGATTCTCACTGACCGTAAAATAAACCTGTGCTTTTGTTAAAAAAAAAAAATTAGGGCTGTCAAAGTTAACTTGATTATAACGCAAATTTGTTTTAACGCCACTAATTTCTTTAACGCATTAATATGTATATGCCCAAGGACGCATTTTAGGCTTTACACGTGTCATTTGTACGCCTCTTTTTGCGTGTAATTTTTTTACGCCATGCAACAAAAGTACAATAACGTCCGCATTTAGGTTTAGGCAACAAAACTACAGGTTTAGGAAAAAAACATCGTGGTTGGTAACGGCACTAATTTCTTTAACGCATTACTGCAACTTGCGATTTTTAGGTTGTAGGTGCTCAGTTTTAAAGCTAGAGTGAAGATACTGGTATCATATGAAACTAGAAAACCTAAAGAATCCACTGGTACCAACCATGTCATACTAGCTTCTCATGAAGGAGGTTAAATAACGCTCCAAACTTGGGCTAACTTTTGGCGAGGAAAAACCATTTGGCCATTTTCAGAGGGGTCCCTTGACCTCTGACCTCCAGCCTACGAGTCTCCCCTTTACAGACATGCATGTTGTTGTGTTGTTAATTGATTTCCAATAATAAATATATACATACATTTTGCATAAAGCAGCATATTTGTCCACTCCCATGTTGATAAGAGTATTAAATACTTGACAAATCTCGCTTAAAAGGAACATTTTTTAATTTTATGGTTTTATTGTTTGTACTTATTTTATTTATCATCATCATTATAGTGTTTATTTTACTCTATTTTGTTTTAATCAACATTTTATTGCTGATCATTATTATTTCTTTTATTCTATTTTATTTAATTTAAGTTTTTGGTTATTTTGTGTAGTTTTAATCATTTTTATTTAATCATTTTTTATTGTTATTTTTATGTCCTTGCATTTTATTTATCTTTTATTATCTTAAATACCCATCTCTTATTGCTTGCTTATTCAATACATTTGTATCTTGGTTGTATTGGTGTGCATTAGTCTCTAAATCCATTTCTAACAATCTATATTTTGTCAATCGTCTGATTGATTGATTGATTGATTGATTTTGTGGGTCGATACTATCGAGTCATCCTGGTCCCAGTGTAAAGAGTTCAATGCATCAGCAGTTTTTTTGCCTTTTTACAGATAAAATCCAGTAATTATGTCCTCAAGATGCAAAAGAATCTGTGAAAACATGAAGTGATCTTTGTGTACTCAACAACAACAAAATACAAAGCAAAGTTTTCTCTGACTAGGGCCAAGCGCCCCTTTAAGGCACATAAAAACTAGAAAGTTCCTTCCTGACCACCACAGACAGAAGAAGAGTTCATAAAGCCGCGGTTACATATATAACTCTGGCTTGGAGTTGAAATTCTACCAGTAAACCAGTAAAAAAGAGCTCCAACTGTGCTCAGATTGACGAACGTTCCCTCCTGATCAATGTGGCCGTGGCCGTCAGAACAGAGTGTCTTCAGTGAAAATGTCAGTGCTTTTGTTGCCTGAAGGAGCAGCAGACCGCGACTGAAAGGTCACGGCAGCGTTCGGCTCCTCCGACGGACGATCAATGAGGACAAGCCTTTTAGCATCGAACTTCACCCAGTTCAAACATTTCAAAAGAATCATACTGGGCTGAAGTTAAGGCACAGATACTGAACTTGAGCCATGATATTTACAGGAAACTCTGTTAATGCTTTAAACATCGAATCAAACGAATTAAACATCCACAACATGAGCAGTATATATTTGCAATTTGTTTTTTCTAGTATTTTATACACCCAGTGTTACATACAGAACAGAAGAGTAAGATAGAACAACGATTAAATTGATAACTGAGGAGAGAAAAAATATATAT
Source organism: Sebastolobus alascanus (assembly GCA_916701645.2). Lineage (NCBI taxonomy): Eukaryota > Metazoa > Chordata > Actinopteri > Perciformes > Sebastidae > Sebastolobus > Sebastolobus alascanus. The sequence goes on from CAKAOJ020000357.1 coordinate 112,576, forward strand.
ATATAAATATATTACAATGTTAAGGCCTTTACACAACGGCAAACCGCGAACATTACGCGGTGACAAAAAGCAGCATTTTTTTTTTTTTTTTAGAATGATTTTTCTGAGCGTTCACACCAAGAATAAAGGCATCAACCAATCACGTTGTGCGGAACGGGTTGAGTTGGGACTTAGTGGCTTTATTAATATAGCACCTTTCAAACAAGTCAAATGCAACTCAAAGTGCTGGACAGGCGATTGACAAAAATATAGAGTTTTAAAATGCATTTAGAGACTAATGAACACCAAAACAACCAATATAAAAGTTCAATGAATAAGAAATCAATAAATGATGGGTATTTAAGATAATAAAAGATAAATAAAATACAAGGAAATAAAATAAAGTTATGACTTTATTCTTGTAATATTACAACTTTTTTTCTCGTAAAGTTACGACTTTTTTTTTCGTAAAGTTACGACTTTTTTCTCGTAAAGTTACGACTTTTTTCTCGCAATATTACGACTTTTTTCTCGTAAAGTTCTGACTTTATTCTCGAAATATTACGACCTTTTCTCGTAAAGTTATGACTTTATTCTCATAATAGTACGACTTTTTTTTCTCGTAATATTATGACTTTATTCTCATGATATTTTGACTTTATTCTTGTAATATTACGACTTTTTTTTCTCGTAAACTTATTACTTTTTTCTCGTAATATTACAACTTTTCTCGTAAAGTCTGACTTTATTCTCGTAATATTACAACTTTTTTCTCGTAAAGTTATGACTTTTCGCGTAATATTACAACTTTTTTCTCGTAAAGTTATGACTTTATTCTCGTAATATTACGACTTTTTTTCTCATAAAGTCTTACTTTTTTCTCGCAATATTACAACTTTTTTCTCGCGAAGTTATGACTTTTTTCTTGTGATATTACGGCTTTATTCTGGAAATCTCAGATGTTTTTTCCTTCAATGTGACAAAAAATAGTCCGTAGTACATTTGCACTTTGGCCCTCACTGCATTAGACTTATATACTATATACTTAGACTATAAACTGTGTTACCTTCATCACAATGATCAAATGTTTTGCGGCTCCAGACAGATTTTTTTTTGCCTAAAAAGGCTCTTTAGATAGTAAAGGTTGCTGACCCTTGGTCTATTGCAACACGGTAAAAAAAAATCATCAATTCCCATCAACCCCATGTCAACACGTACATGTTGCCATCTGAAGGCAGGATGTCGGAAACAAAAGCAAAGTTCCACCCGGTTCTCTTAAGGCTGCGTCGATACGTTAGCGCCCTCCTCCTCCTCCACCATCATTACCTGTGAGAGGAGTCACCTTTCCCTCCTCAGACTCAGTAAACAAACTTTAGGGACTTCATTTCCCAGGGGCCCCTGCTCAGACAGTAAGGGTGAAGGGGACCCTGGGAGTTCTGCGGAGACCTCTCAGGTGATTAGGTCACCTTAACACCGCCAGAGTTTATTTCTCGGCTGACGCGCGGCACAGTAGCTGGAGATTAATCAGCTTCATTAGGACTCGTATCAACGGCCTGTCGCCAAGGCAACCTTTCCAGAGCGGCGGTTTTTAAAAGTGTTCATTATGGATCCTGCAATTACCTGCCACATTAGGGTCGCGGGGGGGGGGGGGAGCTGCTGTGTGAGTATAAAACTGTGACCGGCCAGGTTTAATGGAACTCAACTGCCTTCGCACGCTGACAGGAAGACGACTATATTGACCTTCTACCGGGAGCACAAACCAAACGTTAAGATAAAATACAGGCCAGAACGAGGAGAAGTTAACTTCAAGGGCGCCTTTCAAAGACTAAACTTCTTCTAAATAAAGCAAATGAAGTAATCAATTAACCGCCTTTAAAGCCTGATTGTATTTATTAGGCTTTAAAGTGACTTAAGTAAGGGATAATTTACAGCGAGAGATGCTGCACTTGGTCTATGGTTCTCTCATCGCCCTGATGGGGTTTATTTCACAATAATGACCCGCTAGCTGTACATTATCCCGCTTATTACACGGCTACTTACTGAAGAAATCAATATTTTGACACAAAAGCGTTCCGCCAGAGTCCGACATCAGAACTGCACCCATAGCAACGGTCTGTTATACATAGCAACGGTCTGTTATACATAGCAACGGTCTCTTATACATAGCAACGTTTTTTTATACATAGCAACGGTCTGTTATACATAGCAACGGCCTGTTATACATAGCAACAATCTGTTATACATAGCAACGGTCTGTTATACATAGCAACGGTCTGTTATACATATCAACGGTCTGCTATAAAGAAATAACACGCCGTGATGAACCAATCGGAATTAAGTATTCAACAAAGCCGTGTAATAACGGTGGTTGTAGACCAGCTAAGAAGTGCTTTATACAACCATAACTAGTAGCAGCTATTGGCTGATTTTAGGTCATATTTAGGTATATTTGTCGTTGATGCTGATTCAATTTTCAGTATTTTTATATCTGCTGATGTATTTGACAAGTTTATTTTTCAACTGTAAATTGTCCCACTCAATATTTATCTTGTTTGAAACTCCTTTAAATGTGTATTCTATTAATTGTTTACGTTAAAAAAGAATGTACATTTGCTGATGTTGTTATCAGATTTTTGCAAAACGGTCAAATATCGATATAGGCCTCTATAATGGGCCAAGTATTATAGTTGATGGACTATTTTTATAACCAATTAATTGATAATCAAGTCATTATTTAGTCATTTATCAAACAAAAAAGAAATAGTTTCTTGTCCCAGCTTCTTTCTCTGCTACTTTCCTTTGTTTATATTTTTATATATGATTTTGTTTTTAGGATTCGGACTGTTTGAAGACATCACGCGGACTGTGATGGACACTATTTTCTCTAGATAATTAATAAAATTGAGAATGAAAGTAATCATTCGCCTTAAACGGCCTGAGATGCTGCTCCCGACTTTAGGTGGTCCTGAGGCGGGAAAAACACTGATCCAGTTTGAGGATATCAGACATGTCTGGTACAATTATTCAACATCAGTTTAGAGCATTAAATTATTAAATTAATAATAATAATAACCACTGCTCTGGTTTCTCTTTCACAAATAGATCCGTGTGGAGTTAATGGACCGTCTGTACATAATACAGGGTTACTGTCTGAAAAAGGCCACACTGACTAATCCAATTACCAAACCCTCCAGAGTCCATTCACTTATTTGTTAAACTAGTTCAAGATCTCCCATCAGTTTCTCCGCCCACAGAGACACTCGTGATGTAAACGATGACACGGCGGCTGATGTTTCGTTGTTAATGATCGGGGCCTCTAGATTTCACGGTTCAAAGTGTCCTGGAGTCGGTCCAGGGTTAGGGGTCCGTAACAAAAAGCGCTGCCACGTGGCGGATTAGATGAGGGAAAGTTCACAGGAAGTGACTTGAAATATGAGCCGCAACAACAGCGAGGCTGCAGGCGATCCGTCTGACAATATGGTGTCACTTTACAGGATAACAACAAAAGACACAGAGTCGATGATGTGGAGCGACGGAAACCGGGTTCAGCCACAATCATCCAGGTTCAGTCCGGCCTGTGAAGAGTAACGGAGCAAAGACGAACCAGGCGAAACTTTTACTGGATCGAAACTCATCCGGCAACAATCCCACACATGATAATAATTTACTCCAACTGGACTTCCTAGATATTTCATTTTTATCACGGGTACCTTAAACAACTAGTTATCTGTGCTGTTTTCAGTCTGAATCCACGCTTCCCAGGGCTGGGACGATCCCGATTCAATATTATCACCATACTTGGGTGCCGATTCGATATGTATTGCGATTCAATATTACAATTTATTGTGATTTTTGTTAACCTTTTTTAACTATAGACCATGGGGAAAAACTGAATCATACACTTCTAGGCTTTTACTTTGGAAAACCTCTAAATTGATGACGGTTGGGGTAGCCTAGTAGTACCGGCAATCTACTTTCACCCCTGTTTTAAGGGTGCTGGTGTTGGTACTGGTATTGTAATCTTTTAAAATGATACCCAGCCATTATTTATTTATTTTTTTCGTTGTGACTTATTATCACTATTTACTTTGTTTGTCTTTATTTTAATTTAATTTAATTTTATTTATTTATAATTATTAATATATTTTTGTTTTTCTCTAATTATTTTTCTCTATTTAGGTTTTATTTATTATTATTCCTATTCTATGTTTTTATTCTTTTATTTCTATTTTCTAACTTCATCTCTCATTTTTATTATATTTCATTTATTTATTTATTATTATTATTATTTTGTTTTTTGTTTTCCCTATTTAGTTTTCTCTATTTAGTTTTTATTTAGTTTTTGTTTATTATTATTCCTATTTTATTTTTCTATTCTTTTATTTCTATTTTCTAACTTCATCTCTCATTTTTATTTTATTTTTTATTTATTTATCTATTTATTTATTTATTTATTTATTCTTTTTCAATTCCTTTTCTATATTTATTTATTTATTATGTATTTCTCTTCTCTCCTAATATAAGTATAAATAAACATGTCATTTTTTCCTCTCTGTATATTTATGTATTCTCTGGGCCTATTGACGAAAAATATTACGTATTTAATATTATTAATATTATGAACTTTCTGTGTCTTAAAACATGTAATTGTGCTGTACGACTGTACCTGTTGAAAGGAAATAAAAAGAAGTTCAAAAAATAAAAATAAAAATGACACCCAGCCCTACTGATGATGGTTTTAAGGTAAAACTGAAGAGTTTGAAACAACAAATGTGCCGCTGTGTGTGGAAATAACTCTACTCTTACAGGAACTGTTACTACAATATTTCCATAGTGATACTGCTGCTTTAACTCCAGTAAAGTGTCTAAATAAGTCAAAGATCTGAATACAGTACATCCTGTAAAAAAATACTTTTTCACAAAAATAAAGATAGATGCTAGAAGTGAAGAAAACAAAATGTTTAAAACACGCAGAAGAAAGCGGTTTATCTGAGTTCTCCGTGGAAATCAATTCAGACGGGATGTGGAACAGAGTTTCCAACTCTTAACTAAACAAAGTAAGTACTGATCAGCAGATGACGTCATTCACTAATATCCTTCACTAACTGATCCATTCCTGAACCTCCTGCTACTCAGCAGTGAAGCTCCATTATGAACAAGCATTACATGTTCCAGGAAAATACTGCATATCACTTTATTTTTCCAGGAATAGTTTTTTCAAGAATTTTGACATTTTTCTGTTACTGCTCAGCTGTAATTTGTGCAGCTTTAAGGGGGTGCGTTTTTTTTGTGCGATTAATTCACAAGTCAATATATTTTAAACACTTGAAAAGGTGAAGATGCATATATGAATACACACTTGTACGGTAAGCACGCACACACACACACATGCTGGGCTCTTGCAGAGTCACAGCATGTGTGTGTGTGTAGACGTTGAAGATGGAAGTGAAAACACCTGGGAGGCTGCGGCTCCTCCTGCGCGGTGCGTTCAGGGACAGCAGATGGATCGGCCCGAGGACATTAGCTGCAGAGACGGAGGTGATATGACGGCTTTCTATTTCCATCCTCATTATTCTGCCTCTTGATTCGCTCCTCCACAGACACTCAGGGTGAAAATTAATCTAAATGGGAGTTTTTGGTTAAGTGTCTGACTGAGTGAACGTATGAGCAATTATTGGTATAATAGGCTACGTTGTGTGTGGTTTCTCTCTGCATGTCAGTATAAAGAAACTGTAGATGACCTTAAAAAATAGGGCTAAGAACAATATTTGTTAAATTAAATTTCAGAGAGTTTTTAAGTTCCAAAAACCAAGCTGGTGACGGCTAAAAACCAAGATGGTGACGACTAAAAACCAAGATGGTGATTGCTAAAAACCAAGATGGTGACGGCTAAAAAACATTATGGTGACTGCTAAAAACCAAGATGGTGACGGCCAAAAACCAAGATGGTGTCAGCCAAAAACCAAGATGGCGACGACCAAAAAAACAAGATGGTGTCAGCCAAAAACCAAGATGGTGACTGCTAAAAACCAAGAAGGTGACAGCTAAAAACCAAGATGATGAAGACTAAAAACCAAGATGGTGTCAGTCAAAAAAAAAGATGGTGACGGCTAAAAACCAAGATGAGTGTAGCAGGCCCCTACTGACCCTAATCTATGAGGTTTATAACGACTGATAACGCACATTTACTGAGTTGATAACAGTCGAATCAGGTGAAAAACATTCATTAGTTCCAGCTTTTTTAACGTAAGGATTTTTTCTTCTCTTTTCCAATGATAAAAACACGGGGAAATTGAGCTGTGAGTACGTCTGATTGTCCATCATCCTTCTGACACGGACCAAACACTTCTCTGATAATCTGATGTAGAAAACAATCGTCCTGTTAAAATATTCCTGCACCCGCAAGCTGACTGCATTCATTCCTGATTGACTTGTTTGTTTGTGCAGAGGCACCAGTGGCAGAGAATGAACGACAGCACCTCCAAATTACATTAAAACCCATTCTGGCTAAGAGCATCACGGCTTCAATACTGTAATAGAGGCGATGAATCAATTTGAGCGTCCAGCTATAGATCTGCTAGAGAAGGCTGCATAATCACAGCGCAAGAGAGAGGGCCTCAGATCGAGAGATTGTGGTGGTCACACGGACTGATAAATTACACCCCAACACGACTAACTCAGCTGCCTGAGAGGAGGCCATTACAGAGGCTCAAATCCATCATCCTGCTGCGACCAAACACAAAGGCAGAGAGAAATTAATAAAATGTTAACGCTTACACAACCACCCGCTGTCACGCGTACTGAGATATCATTAGAAATACGTACCACAAGAGGAGATTCACACACTTTAGACATGTTTTTCAGAGAGAAACTTGTGTGTTTAAATCTATATTCAGCAATTCTATCCAGTAGATCTCAATGTCTTGTTAACACATGCTTACATCAGAGTTGCGTGTTGGGTAGAGATTTTTCATCATGGAGCGGTCTGCTGCTCTGCCCCCGACCAGCACCTGAGCAGAGTACTAACATAATCTTTATTTTTCATCGATTCCCACAGAAGAGACCTCGACGGCCACCGAACAAACAAAACACAGAATAAATAGACTGAGTGGAAAAATACTGAGGAACAAACACCCTGAAACTGAAGTCAGCAGCTCGGGTTGTGTGTTAACTGAAAAATGTACAAGTTTGTGTGGACGTTTCCTGGATAGTTTGTATTAAACATGCAAGAGGACAGTGATTACTTGTATGTGTCGTCTTTGAAGCCTAAATTTGAAATACATTACAGAACAACCTTGGAAAAGGAAACTTCATGAGTAAATGATCAATGTTCACCAACATTTTTGGTCGACTAAAAATGTCTTATTCAGCGTATGATTGTACTTAGCTCCACCCTCTCATGTCTCTTCTGGTTGCTAAAAACAAGATGGTGACGGCCAAAAAACAAGATGGTGAATGCTAAAAACCAAGATGGAGATGGCTAAAAACCAAGATAGCGATGGCTAAAAACCAAGATGGTGACGGCTAAAAACCAAGATGGTGACGGCTAAAAACCAAGATGGTGACGGCTTAAAACCAAGATGGTGACGGCTAAAAACCAAGATGGTGACGGCTAAAAACCAAGATGGTGACGGCTAAAAACCAAGATGGCTAAAAACAAAGATGGTGACGGCTTAAAACCAAGATGGTGACGGCTAAAAACCAAGATGGTGACTGCTAAAAACCAAGATGGTGACGGCTAAAAACCAAGATGGCTAAAAACAAAGATGGTGACGGCTTAAAACCAAGATGGTGACGGCTAAAAACCAAGATGGTGACTGCTAAAAACCAAGATGGTGACGGCTAAAAACCAAGATGGCTAAAAACAAAGATGGTGACTGCTAAAAAACCAAGATGGCGATGGCTAAAAACCAAGATGGTGACGGCTAAAAACCAAGATGGTGACGGCCAAAAACCAAGATGGTGACACCCAAAAACCAAGATGGCGACTGCTAAAAACAAAGATGGCGACTGCTAAAAACAAAGATGGCGACGGCTAAAAACAAAGATGGCGACGACCAAATCTATCCTCATTGGGAACAATTGAAAACAGATGCTGGCGCTCAGAAAAAATGCTATACGGACAGAGGCCCTTAAAATGTTTTAATATATTTCTTTCCCATATGTAAAGCATGTTTAATCCTCTCTCTGCTTGAATGGTGCTACACATAAAAAAAACCTGCACCCTAGTATAACAACTGGGCTCAAATAAAGCATTGAATGTGACATGACTGAGGGTTTGGCGTCCGACGTACCAGAGTTCAGCAGGCCTCGCCTGTTTGAGGCTCGGCTGTAGTTGAAGGCTCCATCGGCCTCAGTGCGAGGCACCTGCCTGTACCTCCTCAGGATCCCCCGTCTCAGGTGGACACAACAAGACGGCATGACGGGAGAAACGTCCACTTTTTATTAAAAAGGTACGACTGGTTCTTCAAAACGCCACCAAGTAAATCCACCAGGAGTGAGTCAGGCTGACGTTCAATTCATTCAAAAGGTTTCCACTACACCTCCCCAACAACCATATCCCCGCTTCACCTCTCTACGGATTCGTCCTGCACACAGGAAACATCATCTCTCTGATGAACAACAAGCTCAGCCAATGGGACGTCAGCCGGAGCCGCGTCGCTGTCATCGCCTGGGATTACCCCGTCATTCTGACACGAGAAGACGAGAAGCCGCTGGGTCTAATGTGGGCCTGTCTGCGGCGGCTCGGGTTACCGGCCTCTGTGCTCACAGGAAAACGGGATCCAACACACAAGAGGAAGACAAAAACCTGGACCCAGAAAAGCCTCCAAGTTTCTGTGACTCCACACAAACAGCTACGAGCTCAAAGAAAGAGATAATTAAATGATATTAACTATGACGTCATCATGACATGCAGCTTGTTCATACGTGTTTACAGTTAATGACCTGGTCCACTGTCGGCCGTCTGCAGTAACTGGACCTCTTAATAAGTAAACCTGGTTTCCTTCATCACGTGACGAAGAGATCAGATTCATGTGCACACTAGAAAGAAAACGCATTTATAACGCATTAATGAAACTTGTTATTTATTAGGTTGTAGCTGTCTCACTTTTAAAGCTAGAGTGAAGATACTGGTATCACATGAAACTATAAAACCTAATGTATCCATCGGTACCAACCATGTCATACTAACTTGTCACGAAGGAGGTTAAATAACGCTCCAAACCTATGGTAAATTTTGGCGAGGAAAAACTGTCGGCCAAAAAACAAGATGGTGACTGTTAAAAACCAAGATGGTTACTGTTAAAAACCAAGATGGTGACTGTTAAAAACCAAGATGGTGACAGCTTAAAACCAAGATGATGACCGCTAAAAACCAAGATGGTGTCTGTTAAAAACCAAGATGGTGATTGTTAAAAACCAAGATGGTGACAGCTTAAAACCAAGATGGTGACTGTTAAAAACCAAGATGGTGACAGCTAAAAACCAAGATGGTGACAGCTAAAAGCCCAGATGGTAACGACTAAAAACCAAGATGGTGACGACTAAAAACCAAGATGGTGACAGCCCAAAAACTAAATTTAACGTAAGTTTGGAGTAAGTTTTCGACAGGTTAGCATGACATGGTTGGTACCAATGGATTCTTTAGGTTTTTCTAGTTTCGTGTGATACCAGTCTCGTCACTTTAGCTTTCAAACTGAGCCGCTACAACCTCCGATCGCGATTACGTTAAATAAATTAGTGGCGTTAAAAGAAATTTGCGTTAGGAGTTATTATCAATTATCAATTCCTTCTAAGTTACTTCTAAGACCCCCACTGACAGACAATATCTGGCTTTAATGACATAAAAAAAACATTATATTTCTCTGGATAATCCAACCTCATAGGAGGAATTTACATAAAGTCTAGATGCTGATAGATGATGGTTAGATTTTCCGTCTCCAAAACTGAGCCCCGTCTCTTCTTCCAGTACCCACACAAACACCCACACACACCCCGCCACAGTAAATCTCACCTCCGGTAGCGCTGTGTACTTTAATCTACACCTAAACCGTCTGTGAGGCGCGTAATCTACAAGATTAAAGAGTGCCCTCAGCCCTCCTGATTAATTCCCTCTCCTTTGACAAGCAGATGAAAGCCGTAACGGCGCTCATCTGACAACATCATTCTCACGGCGCCCTTGTTCGGCTCAAGTTTTTCGGCGGTTGGAGACGAGTGTGCAGATTGTTAACACGCCCCTGTGGGGGTGACACTCGCTCGCTGACGCCGCGTCGTCCTTGGAGATGAGGAGCATTAATAAATAAAGTCAAGTCTGTGAAGATAGAAGTTTGATTTAAATGTGCGGTGAGCGAGTCCTGAAGGAGAGTGATGGACAGCGGAGTGTGGAGGGAAATGTTCCTGCTTCTAAAGGACTACAGAGTTTAAAGATTTAAAGATGCAAAAATAATACACACTGTGTTTGAACGTCACTTTCATTATGACCATGAACGCAGCATTAAAAAAATTCACAACGTAGTAGGCGTAGTAGGCCCCTACTGACCCAAATCTATGGTGCTTATAGCGACTGATAACACCTATTTAATGGCCTGATAACAGTCGAATCGGGTGGATATGTGCTGTCATTTTGCTAATTTTTGTATGTCATATAAGAGGAACATACATGGGTTTTTGATTTTTTTGATTTTATTCTGTATATCATTCAATATGGAAAGTTTGCTTAAGTTTGACAAGTGTTATATAAATTATTATTATTATTATGACTGCACTAGTTAGCTACTTATCTCTACTTTCTCATATAAAATGAAAAATTAAGCAGTAAAACAATGGCTTACAAATTTATTAAAAACAATCATGCAGAACCTCGTGTGCGTAATGTATCACTAGAACTGAGCCCGCTGCAACCTAAAAATTGCAAGTTGCGTTAAAGAATCAAAGAAATTAGTGGCGTTAAAACGAATTTGCGTTAACGCATAAAGTTATTTTCGCGTTAACTTTGACAGCCTTTAACCAAAACCCAAAGATATTCAGTTTACAGTGATATAAAAAAGGAAAAAGCAGCAAATCATCACAATTTAGGAGCTGGAAAAAGGCCATATTGACCATTTTTGCTTCCAAAATTATTAATTAATATCAAAATATTTGGCCATTATATTTCTGTCAATCGGCGTATTTATTGAATAATCATTTCAGCTCAATACTCGGCATTATTATAGTAGTAAGAATATAAGCAGGTGTTTTAGTTGGTGCAGTCTGTGAACCAAAACAAGACAGCGATATTTAGTCTATAAAAATACAGACTGAAGTTCTCAGATTAAACCCACACAGGACTCAAAAAGACCAACTTCAGATTAAAAACGATCCCACTTTCCTCATCTATCTAAAAAATGGCCACTGTGGAGCAGTAAGTATGAAGAATGATGACTGGAGTTATAAAAGAAAGTCTAACTTCAACGCTATCACAGTGACGGCTGACAAACACAGAGAGCCTCCTCATAATGATTCATGTGAGTCTGTAACATTTATACATGGATATCTGTTAAACTCACACACACAAAGAGCCTGTTATTTATGCGATGTGCAAATGGAGAAAAAAGTGTTTGCTTGCTTTGAAAATCCTGGCTCTGAATGGCTGGTGGGCTCATTGACTTGCATTATCACGTCCTGCTTTTGAACCTTGAAGGGCGCATGCACAGAAAAACAGATGACGACCCATAAATTTACAGCCTCCCCGTCGCTCGGCTTCGGTCCCGGCCAGACGGATATCCAGATTTATACTGCTTAAAAATCTGTTGTTGTTCTCGCTCTCTGTGGCCAGGTTCAGCACCGTGTCAGCAGCACTATCTGACCGGTCACAAGATTAATCAGCAAGGAAACAAAAAAAGAGAGCCTCTTTTGTTTCTTGTATTTGACTTACCGTGCATGATCTTTCAGAGCAATATGTCACCAGCCTGGACCCCTTTTTTTACTGAGCAAAACATCCATTTAGTCATGAGTCTTGCTTGCTATGACGAGCTTAATGACGCTTATGACGAGCTCCACGTAAAACGATTAAAAATAGATGCAAAACCACTACGAGGAGATGAAAAATTACCACAAAGTGACAAAGAACAACCACTAAGACACATAAAACGATTAAAAATAGATGCAAAACCACTACGAGGAGATGAAAAATTACCACAAAGTGAAAAAAACAACCACTAAGACACATAAAACGCATTAAAAATAGATGCAAAACGACAACAAAAAGATGCAAAACGACCACAAAGAAACGTAAAACGTCTAAAAATAGATGCAAAACGACAACAACGAGACGCAAAACGACCACAAAGAGGCGCAAATTGACAACTAAGAGGCGCAAAACGACCACAAAGAAATGTAAAATGACTAAAAATAGATACAAAACGACAACAAAGACATGCCAAACAACCACAAAGAAAATTAAAAGGACTAAAAATAGATGTAAAACGACCACAAAGAGTCACAAAATGACAACAAACAGGTGCAAAACGACCACAAAGAAACGTAAAACGACTACAAAGAAATATAAAACGACTAAAAATAGATACAAAACGACCACAAAGAAACATAAAACGACTAAAAACAGATACAAAACGACCACAAAGAAACGTAAAATGACTAAAAATAGATGCAAAACGACAACAAAAAAGATGTGAAACGACTAAAAACTGATGCAAAACAACCACAGGGATGCAAAATGCACCGGTGGTTTCTACCTTTACAAGCTCAGATAGCGTCACTAGCATGGTTTAGCTACAACAACCAAAACAGCCGAAGCTCTGAGGGTATACAGCTCATACTTCTTCATTTATGTTATTGGCTGTAAACAGATTTTTTAGGTTCCCACAGCAAAGTGAAGCAACCACTACCGACCCCGTTTGAAGGTGAATCCAAACTCTCCTTGAAACATCTGCTTCCATCAAATCATCTAATCCAGTTAACAGGAGGTTTCCAGGTGAGGCTGCTTTACATTCATCCTGAGGCCGTCTCCTTCAGGACTCCACCTCCACCACACATTAACTGGACATGTGTGTGATGACAGAAACTTTATTTAGATAGTTTAGACTTTACTTTTGTAATGTTTAACATATTATATATATCACATATTGTGTGTATAGATTTAGTCTCTTATTCTGGGGGGATATATATATATATATATATGTCCGTTTCACTTTGCGCCTCAGACGGAGGTTATTCATAGACGTGTCCCATTATTCATGGAATAGAGAGATCTCAGATGCATTGGAGGGCATCAGATAGTGTCGTCCTGAGCTCATCCACCTTCACTGTGGCACCGCCTTGTAAACATCTAACCGCTGACCAGGAAGCACTCTGCACCTCCTGATAAATGTGTTCTGTTCAAATCGAATTATGATCCAACCGTAGATAGTGGATTTGCTGCGGAGGCGGTGGAAGCTCAGTATTTCTCATTTAAATATTCATGTAGGGGGGTAGACAAAGGGTGGAAAAGGAAACCGAGTCAGATGAAATCCCAGGGTTCACGTTTCCGAGACGGAGGAGGAGGAGGAGAACGTAGGCGGCCGAGGAGGAGGAGGAGGAGGAGGAGGAGGAGGAGGAGGAGGAGGAGGAAGAAACTCGAGCTCTCTAGAAACGCTCAGGTGGGAAGGTACGAGATGTTGACGCACATCCGAAAATCTCGTCACAGCAAACAGACAAAAGGATTGTTTCTCCTGAACCAACTGTAGAGAGCACAACCAGATCAAATAACTGCACACGGACTAATAACAACTAAATATTATGATAAAGATTATGTGGAAATCATGATAATTCAAAGACAGGAAGGACAGAAAAAGCTACAATTTGAGTTGAAAATGTCACGTTTGAGCTGAATAGTTGAGCTGAGCTGAAATATTTGTAACATTTGTGCATTTTGCGATAAAAGCATGAAATTTGGATTAGATGTAGGTTTATATGTTATGAAAAGATATAGATATCTTGCCGTTCTAATCACCACAAAGAAACCTAAAATGACTAAAAATAGATGCAAAACGACAAAAATTAGACAAAAAACAACCATAAAAAAAATGTAAAACGACTAAAAAAGATGCAAAAACGACAAAAATGAGATGCAAGACGACCACAGAGAGACAAAGAACAACCACAAAGAAGCTTAAACGACTAAAAATAGATGCAAAACGACAACAAAGAGATGGAAAATTACCACAGAGACCCAACGTTACTACAAAGATATGCAAAATAAATTAATAATTAAAATAGATGCAAAACAACAACAATGAGATGCAAAATGACCACAAAGAAACGGAAAACGACTAAAAATGTATGCAAATCGACAACGAAGAAACATAAAACGACTGAAATTAAATGCAGAACGACATAAAGTAGATGCAAAACGACCACAAAGAAACATAAAACGACTAAAAATAGATGCAAAACGACTAAAAATAGATGCAAAACAACCCCAAAGAAACGGAAAACGACAAAAAATCGATGCAAAATGACCACAAAGAAACGGAAAACGACAAAAAAAAAAATCGATGCAACACGACTAAAAGTAGATGCAAAACAACCACAAAAAAACATAAATCGACTAAAATTAGATGCAAAACTACCACAAAGCTGAAATATTTGTAACATTTGTGCATTTTGCGATAAAAGCATGAAATTTGGATTAGATGTAGATTTATATGTTACGAAAAGATATAGAGACAGATATAAGGACAAATCTGCAAGGCCCCGATATCTCCATCTTTTCATAACATATATACATCTGTGAATGACAGTTGTTCTGCCAGACTGCGCCGCTAGAAGGAAAGGAGTTCATGGACACTCTGAGATGGAAAACTTAGTGGAAACCTTTTAATCTTCATGTATTTTAGTGTGTTACTGCCTGACTAAGGCCAACACACTGACAAAACATATTCAAGTTACTGAGTGATTTTGTTTATTAAATAAAGGATAGGTGCTTTTCAGGGTTTTTGCTTTTGGATAACCTTGGAACTCCTTCCTGCTTAATGGCAAAGAACCTTTTTAACACTGGATACTGACCGAGTTTCACCTTATTTCTTACTTCTTTTTGGCAAAATTCTGTTGAAACATCTTAAAAAAAACACGTTTAGCTCAGTTTTAACAGACATATTGACGTCTTGTGACCTGCAAATCACCGATCAGGTCTCCATTTTTCAAAAAAAGGGATGCTAGCAGCAGATTAAAGGCACTCAAATCCATCATCATCTCAACACGGTACCTAGAACATCAACGGTTTACTGGAATGACCGACGTGACCTCCAGATCTGAACCCAACAGAGCGCCGTCAGGACAAAAAGGCAAAAACCAAGCGGTGCATTTCCGAAAAAACCTACAGGAGACTGCAAACTGACGACTCAGCGGGGACCAAAAGTTTAGAAGTTTTCAGGCCACCGCGGGGTCCAGCTTATAGCGAGGACCCTCAGAGAGCATCCAGTCACATTTGGGCCTTTAGGAACACATTAAAACAGAAGCTGCTCTCTAGCTGGCCGTTTCATCAGCCTGCCACCGAGGGGGAGCTAACGCAGAAGAATGACTCCGACGGGCCGAGCCGGGAGATCCATCAAAAGCAGCGGGGAAGGGGGGGGGATGATTGCAGCGCCGGTCCATCCATCTCTGAGCGAATTACAGCCACCACGAGGGAGAAATCAAACGCAGAAGGACGGAGGAAGAGGGGGAGTGTTGTAGGGAGGAAAGAGGAGGATAGGAGGCATGGAAGTAGAGAGAGAGAGAGAGAGAGAGAGAGAGGGAAGAAGAGGAGGACGGGATGGAGGGATGAGAACGGAATTTTAAAAAGTAGAAAAAGGGATGGAGGAAATCCTAATCTTCCTTGTTGAACTATTGGAGAAGTATTTTTCAAACTTTGTCTAAAGTTATGAATAGAAATATTGATTTGGACCCTCTAACGGCACTTTCTGGTGTTATAGATCCCGAGGTGGGTAAAACCAGTCCAGAGTGTAATATGATAACATTTGTTAGTCTGCTGGCACATAGATCAATACTACTTATAATTCATCTTATATAATTTATCTTTGTATTAATTCCCTTATTTATTTATTCTTACTCTGTTAAAATTCCCCTTTTATTTATTTATGCATTTATTTTTATATATTTTTTAATTTATTTATTTATTAATTTATTTATGCACTTATTGCATTTATTTTTTAATTATTTTATATTTATTTTTATTTATGTATTTATGCATTTCTTTGCTCTAATGTTAAATTTCCCCTTTTATTTGTTTATGCATTTATTTTTTATTAATTTTTATATTAATTTTGTATTTATTAATTTATTTATTTATGCACTTATTGCATTTTTTTTTTTTTTTTTTACATTTTTTTATATTTATTTTTATTTATGTATTTACGCATTTATTTATTTATGCACACTTTTCCCTTTGCATTTAACCCCTTATTTATTTCCCCAAACCTATTTATTTCTGTATTCTTTTCTTTATATATTTTTTACACATTTCTTTTTACGTTTCTTTATGCATTTCTGCCTCATTATACAAATAAGGGAAATGCAAATTAAATAAATAAATGTATAAATACATAAATAAATACAAAAAAGAAATAGAAAAATGAATAAATAATAAATACAAAAATAAATTAATTAATTAAAAAAATTATAAAATAAATACATAAAGACATGAGGGGGAAAATTTAACAAAAGAGTAAATAAATAAGGGGAATTAATTCAAACATAAATAAATTAAGAAACAAATTAAAACAGAAATATCAATTTATGTCATATTTTATCAATTAATAAATGGCTACATTTATTTCTAATATTATTATATTTTATTTAATTATTTTTTTCTGTTGGTCAGCACACTTTTCTGTGAACTGTAAATTTGTATGATATGACAGATTGTTTATTATAAAGGTATAATTATTATTCTTATACTTTGTATGACCTCTCATGTGGAGAGTTGTGTTGTGCAAGTTTTAATTGTACAATAAAAAAAAATTGTTGAAAAAAAAAGAGATTGGTGTATGGGAGGAAAGAAAAGTAAAGGGAAGGGCATTAATGGAGAGATGGGAGGGAGGATCGGGACAGATGAAGCGTAGGAGGGAGAGAAGAAAGTGGTGGAGGGAGGATAAAAGTAATAATAAAGCAAGAGGGAGAAGAAATAAGATGGTAGGAGAGAAAAAGGAGAAGAAGAGATGAAAGGAGGAAAGACCCAGAGGGTGTCAGAAAAGGGAGGAAGGGAAGCAGGAAAGGGTGGATGGACGGAGGGGAGGTGAAAAACGAGCCCAATATTCAGTCGGTTCTCCGTCCTCCCCTCCACCTCCAGAGGATGAATCTCTGAGGAGGCTGAAGACGAAGGACATCCATCATCGAGTCTACAAACACCTCATCCAACAACCAGAAAAACAACTCTTCCTTATTTATTGAAGCTATTTTCTTAAGTGAGACGGTTTCAGGAGGATCAACAAACTCAACCCAACGTTTCAACCCAGGGAGAGAAATAAAAAGGTAAAAGCTCTTCACCCCCCCCCCACCCCCCACCCAGGGGTGGAGCCCAGCAGCTGATAGAGCTGAAGCTGGTGCGTCCAGGGGGAGGGAGGTGGTGCGATCCGACGCTGAGACACAATTACCTGTTTAAGCCCGTTATCGACAGGGGGGGGGGGGGGAGTTGATGGAAAGAGAGGATTTAGCTGAAGATTCCTCTTCATAAATCCTCCGAGAGCTCAGGAACCTTCAGCAGTTTAAGGTTTCTGTCTCATCCTGAAGATACAGAAGATACGGTGCACTCAGCGGTGACACGCCAACGCACACTGACCCATTTTATACAGTCAGCGTTGGTTTATTTTACCAGGCTGGTCTCATACACCGATCGAGCTATACCTACGAAAAGTAAACCTAACGGAGTAGTACTTTATTTATTTATCTTTGTATTGTTTCCCTTATTTATTTTCTCTAATGTTAAATTTCCACTTTAATTTATTCATGCATTTATTTTTAACTTTTTTTTTACATTTATTTATTTATTTTTTTAGCATTTATTTTGTATTTCTTTTTTTTTTTACATTTAGTTATTTTTTGCATTTAGTGCATTTATTTTATTTTATTTTTTTGCATTTCACCCCTTAATTGTTTAATTATGCAAATGAGGGAAATACAAATGAAATAAATAAATGCATAAATACGTAAATAAATAAATGCATTTAAAAATAAATAACAAATAAATGAAAAAATAAATAAATAATAAATACAAAAATTAATTAAAAAAAATAATAAAAATACAGGACTTTCATCCAGAAGACCGGCGTTCATGTCCCGTGTGAAACCAGAAGTCAACATTGATTTATTTGTCAAGTAAGTTAACTATAAAACCAAAAGAATCCATCGGTATCAACCATGTCGTACTAGCCTCTCACGAAGGAGGTTAAATAACGCTCCACATTTCAGTTCAATTTTGGCGAGGGAAAAACTTTCATGTCCATTTTCAAAGGGGTCCCGTGACCTTGCATAAAGCAGCATATTTGTCCACTCCCATGTTGATAAGTGTATTAAATACTTGACAAATCTCCCTTTAAGGGACATTTTGAATTAATTGCGATTCATCGCGATTAAATATTCTAATCGATTAACAGCCCTAACAAATATGACATGATAAACTGGACTGGATTTTGAGACACATGCACATTGCACCTCTACATTGTGTCACGTCTCTGCACGTGCACACACACACACACACACACACACACACACTCTCCACCAATGCATGAAACACACAGAGCAGACACACGAGTGACATTTCCACACCGTGGACGACTCAATATCCATCTAGAAGGTCCCAGTTCGCAGTCGGTCATCGATGAACACAAAATGCTCAGAGGGAAAGCTTCTCCCAAGCCTGTTGCCACGTGGAGATGTCAGGACATGTGCATGTTTCTGAAAGGTTAATCACAACAGAAACATGTGAAAAGGAAACCGAACTGGTCACTATATGCGAGACCCCACCAGACCAGCAGGGGGAGTCGCCAGCTGAGATGCTCAAAGCTACTCATCCTTTACTACACCTGCAGCACCGTGCAGCCATCATACAGTATATCTGCAGTATGGACACAATAACAACACAGTGAAAACAGGCTTCACACTGTGCAGCCGCTGTGCGTGAGAATAGCACCTCCTCTTATGTATCTGGCTGTGATGAGAGGTGTCAGTCTGATAATGAAGCTGAAGGATGGGGGGGGGGGGATTCTCAGGAATATCTCTGTACTGTAACTCCTCTTTCAACAGACTGAAACGGACTGCAGCTAGGAGGACTAGCCTCACATCCTTCCATTTATATTCAAAATAGCAAGTTATCTTTGATACCACTGTCCCTGTATCACAATCTAGTATATGGAGGACGGAACCGGTCAAAATTAAAAAATAAATGAATAAATAAATGACTGAATAAATAAATAAATAAAATATATATTAAATGTAGCAAAAGTAATATTATAAATAAATATAGCAAAAATAATATTAAAAATAAATGTAGCCATTAATGTATTGATAAAATGTAACAAAAATTCTGGTTTAATTTGCTTTTTCATTAATTTATCTTTGTATTACTTCCCTTATTCATTTACTCTTCTGTATAATTTTCCCTTTTATTTATTTATGTATTTATTTTTTAATTTTTAAAAGTATTTATTTATTTTTGCATTTTTTTTTTTTAATTTATTTTATATTTATTTTAAATGCATGTATTTATGCATTTATTTATTTAATTTGCATTTCCCTCATTTGATTAATGAGGCAGAAATGCATAAAGAAATGTGAAAAGAAATATATAAAGAAAAGAATACAGAAATAAATAAGTTTGGGGAAATAAATAAGCAGTGAAATGCAAAGGGAAAATTGTGCAGAAATAAATAAACAAAAGCATAAGTACACAAATAAATACATACATTTAAAAATAAATATATAATAAACAAAAATAAATGCAAAAATAAATAAATAATGCAAAACAATATATAAATACATTTAAAAATTAATAAAACTAAATATATAAATAAATAAATTAAACAGGAGAGTAAATAAATAAGGGAATTATTACAAAGATAAATGTATAAAGAAGCAAATTAAAACAGAAATATCAATTTATGCCACTCTTTGGTCAACCTTTGTTGTTTTTAAATTTGCTTTATAAATAAATTTGGATTGGATTGGATTGGATTTTATCAATTAATTAATTAATGGCTACATTTATTTTTAATATTATTTTTTCTACATTTAATGACATATTTATTTATTTATCGAGTAATTTATTTATTCATTCATTATTTTTTTTTATTTTGGCAACTTCCATCCTCCATACACTAGTAGGTTTTGTGCAAGGACAAATGCCATCGCCTCAGCAGCATTTCAAAACAAAAAGCATTTATTTGAGTAGTTCAGGACAACCCAAGTCAACAGGGATGACCCCGCTGCTTCACTGATGACGGTAAAAAGGCATCAAAAAGAAGTCTTCCATTTGCTATCTGCCAAGCCTTCAATTTCATGTCAGCTCACAATGGGAGTTCAGGCTGAGCGATGGAGGCGGCGCGCCACACTGTGATAATCAAAAAACCCCAGAAAAAAAAAAAAAAAAAAGGAAAAAGGGGATCAAAACGCTGCTTTCCTTTTCCCCACGGTGCTGAGATATACGTCTGTCAGAGAACAGAGAGGAAGGTTTTCTGGCTCCTCTCCTCCTCCGTCTGTACGGATCCAGTTTGATTCCCTAAACCTGAGAGTGAAAGATGACCAGTAAAAAAGGTTTTCTTTACAAGCAGCAGCTGGATCTGATGAACAGATTTACGGTAACAGCAGGAAAACTGAGACGCTGCCGAGTACGGGAAGCACAGCAAAAAATTCAATCCTAATCCTTTTAGTAGCTGATTCCTCTCTCAGATCAAATTGCTAAATAACTGAATGGAGCTATTTTTTATTTTTTTCTTGTATTGTGGATTTCAGAAATATCTTAAAGTGTGACAACAGATACTTTGGGATGGATTCATACCCATTCTAAAGCCAGGGACAAAGTGCTTGCTTTTGTGGTCCTGGTAGTCGCCAAAGACATTCGTGGCCCTGGTACTCCATACTCTGACACTCTGTCATTTTTTTTTTTTTTTTTTAAAGACTATTAATTTTTTTTTCAAGTTTACAGGAAAAAGAATAAATATACATAGGACACGGGATGGATTACAATCATAAAAATACAATACAATACAAAAACAGTCATGAAAATGCCAACATGAGTCACATGCTCTACCGACTGAGCTAGTCGACATAACCTTGACGACATACATGTACTGGGTTTCTATTTTGGCTTTCAAAAAACAGGTTTGTGAAGATGGGTGGGGTTATGTTAAGGATGACTCGATCGAGCCATGATTTCAGCCACGCCTAAAAAATCCTGAACACTCCACAATCCAGTACTACAATGTTCACAGCCTTTGCTGTCATTATTTTCCAACATTTATAATGTGATTAGAAACAAAACTCAAAATTTCCTTTACAAGGCCTTTAACGCTTCTAGCTTTAAAACTGAACGTACTAGAACCTTTGAAAGACAGTAAAGTCAGTCGGGATCACGGGTCTCAGAGGGTTAAATAACTCATTTCATTTTAAGGACTTCTGAAAGCACAAATTATTATCTGCATTAAAGATGGAAGTTATGAAATAAATGATTGGACAAAGAGCCAAATGGATTTCTTCCAAGAGAAATGCTCAAAGGAAAGCTGAAAGGACAGAGACTGACTGACTCTGAACATGAACACTGGACTTTGTGGTGTTTCAGGAGGCCTCAGTTATTCTCTCATAGTAGTTTCACATTTTCTCCACCAGCTGTGTCTGATACCCTGGAATGAAGACAGGAAGAAAAGACTTTGTTCACGTTAGTTTATTCATCATGTAAAGCGTCACTTTGTTCACACATCCCATCAGTAAAGTCTGTTGAATGATTAAATGATCTCATGTTCACCATCAGTTGGTTTGAGCAGAATCTCAGCCATGTGAAAGAGAATAATGAATGATCTCCTTATTGATTATGATCAGGATGATTACACTTCTAGAAGACCTCAGAACAACAACAACATTTGGTCTGCCAACACACATCAATGTGATTATAGATCTCTTTACAAAGAGTCTTGTTCTAATTAACGATCTGACAATTTAACCCTCTGTCCCTTAAATGACTTCTAGTTGAGTTTACACAACTCAGCATTGTCTCTTTCTTCATAAGGCAGCCCAAATCCAGCATAGAGAGGCTCAGTGAATGTGGTCTGGACTCTGTGGAGGAGAGTCATGGTTTCAGAGACGCTGTAGAAGGACAGAATACCTGCACTGTGATCCAGGTACACTCCTACTCTGGAGGACCGAGGACCTGAGACGGGAGTATCAACTTTGTTGTACTGAAATATACGACTTTGCATGACATAATGTAACGTCCAAGATTTGTCATTTTGTCCAAATCCACATTCATACCACTCCCCTACTCTCCTGATACTCTTGTATGCGACTGCTATATAAACTCCTAACCCTCCCCACTTCACCTCCCAGTAAGAACGTCCAGTCAGACTCTCTCTACTCAGGACCTGAAAACATTCAGTGAATCTGTCTGGTTGACTAGAATAAGGCTGACCTTCATTCATTGTTGTTGCTCTTCTGTTCCCCTCAGATAATAACAGCCATGTGTGTGCTGTGTTTGGATCCAGTGTGATTTCTCGTGAATATTTTAAGAATCCAGCTCTGGTCTTGGGCTCTGGTTGTGACAGTAAAACCACTTCAGCCCCTCTCAGAGAGACGTTTGTCCATTTCTCTCTCAGAACGTCCTGTAGTTTATCTCTGACTTCTGACACAGCCGCCGTCACGTCCTCAAAGTAGCTCAGAGGACGGATATTGATGCTGGATGTAGACTCGCTGAGCGGTGACAGTGAGAGGTAGTTGAGTAGAAACTGGTTGTGATCCTCTGTGTGTGACAGCAGCTTCAGCTCAGCGTCTCTCCTCTTCAGCTCAGTGATCTCCTGCTCCAGCTTCTCCTGAAGCTCTTTGACTCGACTCACTTCACTTTTCTGCTGGGATCTGACCTGCTGCTTCACATCACAGCTTCTTTTCTCCATGAGACGGATCAGCTCGGTGAAGATCTTCTCACTGTCCTCCACTGCTTTATCAGCAGAGTGATTGACAGCCTCCACCTCCTGTTGGAGCAGCTTCACATCTTTCTCTCTGTCCTGGATCCTCTGCTGGACGTTGAGTCGACTCTCCTCCAGCTTTCTCTGCCTCTCAGTCCTTTCTGCTGCAGCTGAGACGGTGTCGTGGCCTTTATGTTCATCCACAGAGCAGAGATAACAGATACACTGCTGATCAGTACGACAGAACATCTTCATCACTTCATCGTGACGAGAGCAGATGTTCTCCTGGAGCTTCTTGGAGGGCTCCACCAGCTTGTGTTTTTTAAAAGCAGGTGATTCATAATGAGGCTGGAGGTGTTTCTCACAGTAAGAGGCCAGACACACCAGACAGGACTTGAAGGCTTTCAGTTTCCTCCCAGTGCAGACATCACAGGCCACATCTTCAGGTCCAGCATAGCAGTGATCAGCAGGAGCAGCTTGGAGTCCAGTCTTCTTCAGTTCCTCCACTAAATCTGCTAACATGGTGTTTTTCATCAGGACAGGCCTCGGTGTGAAGGTCTGCCTACACTGAGGGCAGCTGTAGATTTTCCTCTGATCCTCTTCATCCCAGTGGGTTTTAATACAGTTCATGCAGTAGCTGTGTCCACAGGGAATAGCCACCGGATCCTTCAGTAGATCCAGACAGATGGAACAAGAGAACCTTTCGTGGTCCAGCTGATTTTCTTGCTGCGCCATTTCACCTCTCAGAGACGACGCCCGTCTGAGTCTTTCACTTCCTGAGAAGTGAAACTAGTTTGAGATCTGATCTAAACAACATGCGCAGTGAATGGAGCCTGTCAGCTCTCACTGCACCACCATGTTGGTTACACCCACCTTCAAACTGTAGATCTGAAGGGGAGGGAACGAGGAAATAAGAGGACAGAGTGCAGCTGGCTGTGTTTGAGAGGAGGAAGAGGAGGGAGGAGTTATCAGGCTCTGCTTCATTCCAGGATGAGGAGCAGCACTTTGTTTCCTCAGTTACAAACAGAGCCTCGGTTAAAACACGCTCTTTAGTTGTGAAATACTTCTCGGCTCCTCCGGTCGTGTTTGTGACAAAACAGAAGAAATACAACTCTCACAACTCCAGTTTAATAATCTCTGAGTGGGGCGACTTTCAGCTGCTTCCTATTCTGACGGACAGTCTCAACGAGGCAGCGAGCAGACTGCCAAATGCCACCGCAGGAAGACTAGAAATCTACAGCGTTCACAGGCATATGGTGCTGTTTATGCAACACCACTTGAGTTTACTTATGCTGAAGAAACACATCTGCTCAGCACGGCGATGTGACCATGTATGAGCGAGAGCTGCACCCACCAAACCCAACACGCCATGGCTCAGTCTGAGGGAAAGATTAACCAAGGAGGATAAATATTTGTCTATGAAGCCGTTCAACTCCTCCAACCGGCTTGAGCTTCAACCAAAACTGTCATTGAAAATATTTTGTCTCAAAAATGAATTTTTCTTTACAAAGTTACTCTCTTATTGGAGTTTACGATTTCAGAGAGTCCATTCCCCGTAAACAGTCCCTTTAAATAGCCTTTCCAAAATGCAAAACATAAGCAGTAATGGGAATTTCACCAGATTATTCTGTTTTTGGAGTTCTGAAACTCCCCAGCCAGGCATCCCATGCATCACCTCCCCTTATCTGCGGGTGGTATATCAATAAAACAGCAAAGAACAAACTGTTAAGATAGGATTATGCTCCTCACAATATTTCAAACATGCCGAAACCTTAATCAAGCAAACATAAGTGAGAAGGTTGAATAACAGCCTACTTTTATCTTTGTGCAGAACACTTTTAACAAGTAAAGAATAACAGGCTACTGTCCAAGCTGTTTTTCCATGTTAGACTAGCTGTATCCATCTTCCGTAGCCTCAGTGTATGGCCGTTTACATTACTCAAAAGTAGTTCACTGCTATATTATGGCCCTGGAGTAAGAATCTCTCTTTTCTGTATGGCCTTCTTGATCAACAACTCCCGTTCCTGAAAGTAGTGGCACCGCACCACCAGTGCTGGTTGGTCATCTCCAGGTCTTTCCCGTAGAGTACGATGTGCCCTGTCCAACAGAGGAGCTTTATCCAGCCCAAGAGAATCCTTAAGAAGTTGAGAAACGAATTCTGGAACATGTTTCCCGTCCTCTCGTCTCTCCTTCACACCGATTATGCGCAAGTTGCACCGGCGAGATCTAGCCTCCAAGTCCTCATTGGTCTCCTCCAAGTTGGTAACGTCGCGTTTCAACTGGGCTACCTCCTGTTGAAGGGAGGCTATAGCGTCTGAGTGTTCGTTCCCTGCTTCCTCCA
This sequence comes from Sebastolobus alascanus, assembly GCA_916701645.2. Lineage (NCBI taxonomy): Eukaryota > Metazoa > Chordata > Actinopteri > Perciformes > Sebastidae > Sebastolobus > Sebastolobus alascanus. The sequence goes on from CAKAOJ020000357.1 coordinate 138,037, forward strand.
TATCGTACACCTGGGCTTCTAGTGCCGTGGTCTTCATGTTTGACTGCTCCATCGCATTTTTAAATTCCCCTCTCAACTGTTCACACTGATTTCTGATCTCAGTGGCTTGGGTTTCTCAATTTTCCTCAATTTTCGAGAGTAGCTCCACCTTCAGTCTCCTTATCTCACTGAAAATCGCCTCTTGGCCACCGCCAGCTTCCATCTTCTCGCCCGTGCTCTCCATGCTAGCTGCAGTCATGCTAGCTTCTTGTGTCTTGTTGCGCGGCATGGTTTGTCAAGTTCTAAACTAACGTTACAACGCTGCTTCTAGTGCTATTTTGTCTTCTCCCTTCACTTATAAGTATGCAGGAACACTTTACACTGGTAGAGAATGTATTTTTGCTTGAATAAATCAAGTTTGGTGAAGCGCTCAGCCTAACACGTCTTCACATGGTGTTGCTCGAACCGGAAGTCCCCACTGGGTAAAATAAATCACCCTTTTTGGTTTGATCTATGACCCAAATAAAACGTTTAAAAATAACATTATACTGGGTAAAAGTAACCACCCCTTTTGGTCTAATTTTTAACCCAATAAAAATGTAAATATGACTTTGTTACTGGGTCAAAGTAACCACATTGGTATGGCTGATTAACCCAATGTTAATAATAACATATAACACAAACACTGGATCAAAATAACCCAGTGTTTGGGGATTATTGTTGACCCAGTGTTTTTTATACCCATTGGTACTGGGTAAACTTTACCCAGTACTGGGTCAGTGCTAGTTTGACCCAGTACTGGGTACCACGATTGACACAAATTGGGTTAAAATTGACCCAGTATTTTTAAGTGTGCAGCTTCGCGGCCGCGCACCCCGCCCGGACCTCGCTTATCCATTTTAGTAATTAAATACAAGTTTACAGAAAAAGAATAAATATACATAGGACATGGGATGGATTACAATCATAAAAATACAATACAAAACAAAAACAGTGATGGAAATGCCAATAGTGGGGTTGAACCCATGACCCGGCCAACATGAGTCACATGCTCTACCGAGCAGTAATTATTTTCCAACATTTATAATGTGTTTAGAAACAAAACTGAATTTCCTTTACAAGGCCTTTAACGCTTCTAGCTTTAAAATTGAACCTGCTAGACCAGGGGTCAGCAAATTTTACTATCAAAAGAGCCATTTCAGGGAAAAAAAAATAAATAATAATCTGTCTGGAGCCGCAAAACATTTGAGCATTGTGATGAAGGTAACACAGTTTATAGTCTAAGTATATAGTACATAAGTCTAATGCAGTGAGGGCCAAAGTGCAAATGTACTACAGAGTATTAGGGTCATATTGAGGGAATAAAATCTGAGATTTCCAGAATAAAGTCATAATATGTCTGATACCCTGGAATGAAGACAGGAAGAAAAGACTTTGTTCACGTTAGTTTATTCATCATGTAAAGCGTCACTTTGTTCACACATCCCATCAGTAAAGTCTGTTAAATGATTCAATGATCTCATGTTCAACATCAGTTGGTTTGAGTAGAGTCTCAGCCATGTGAACGAGAATAATGAATGATCTCCTAATTTATTATGATCAGGATGATTACATTTCTAGAAGACCTCAGAACAACAACAACATTCGGTCTGCCAACACACATCAATGTGATTATAAATCTCTTTACAAAGAGTCTTGTTCTAATTAGCGATCTGACAATTTAACCCTCTGTCCCTTAAATGACTTCTGACTAGTTGAGTTTACAGAACTCAGCAGTCTCTCCATCATTACAATAAAGCAGAAGTCCAGCATAGAGAGGCTCAGTGAATGTGGTCCGGACTCTGTGGAGGAGAGTCATGGTTTCAGAGACGCTGTAGAAGGACAGAATACCTGCACTGTGATCCAGGTACACTCCTACTCTGGAGAACCGAGGACCTGAGACGGGGGTTTCAACATCGTTGTACCAAAATGTACAACTGTCATCGTCACAATGTAACGCCCAAGATTTGTCATTGAGTCCAAATTCACATTCATCCGACCCCCCTGCTCTCCTGATACTCTTGTATGCGACTGCTACCTCAACCCCTATACCTCTCCTCTCCACCTCCCAGTAACAACGTCCAGTCAGACTCTCTCTACTCAGGACCTGCAAACAATCAGTGAATCTGTCTGGGTGACTAGAATAAGACTGTTCTTCACTCATTAATGTTACTTTTCTGTTCCGTTTAGATAATAACAACCGTTTGTGTGCTGTGTTTGGATCCAGTGTGATTTCTCGTGAAAACTGTAAGAATCCAGCTCTGGTCTTGGGCTCTGGTTGTGGCAGTAAAACATCCACTTCAGTCACTGTCTGAGAGACGTTTGTCCATTTCTCTCTCAGAACATCCTGTAGTTTATCTCTGACTTTTGACACAGCCGCCGTCACGTCCTCAAAGTAGCTCAGAGGACGGATATTGATGCTGGATGTAGACTCGCTGAGCGGTGACAGTGAGGGGTAGTTGAGTAGAAACTGGTTGTGATCCTCTGTGTGTGACAGCAGCTTCAGCTCAGCGTCTCTCTTCTTCAGCTCAGTGATCTCCTGCTCCAGCTTCTCCTGAAGCTCTTTAACTCGACTCACTTCACTTTTCTGCTGGGATCTGACCTGCTGCTTCACATCACAGCTTCTTTTCTCCATGAGACGGATCAGCTCGGTGAAGATCTTCTCACTGTCCTTCACTGCTTTATCAGCAGAGTGATTGACAGCCTCCACCTCCTGTTGGAGCAGCTTCACATCTTTCTCTCTGTCCTGGATCCTCTGCTGGATGTTGAGTCGACTCACCTCCAGCTTTCTCTGCCTCTCAGTCCTTTCTGCTGCAGCTGAGACGGTGTCGTGGCCTTTATGTTCATCCACAGAGCAGAGATAACAGATACACTGCTGATCAGTACGACAGAACATCTTCATCACCTCATCGTGACGAGAGCAGATGTTCTCCTGGAGCTTCTTGGAGGGCTCCACCAGCTTGTGTTTTTTAAAAGCAGCTGATTCATAATGAGGCTGGAGGTGTTTCTCACAGTAAGAGGCCAGACACACCAGACAGGACTTGAAGGCTTTCCGTTTCCTCCCAGTGCAGACATCACAGGCCACATCTTCAGGTCCAGCATAGCAGTGATCAGCAGGAGCAGCTTGGAGTCCAGTCTTCTTCATTTCCTCCACTAAATCTGCCCACATGGTGTTTTTCATCAGGACAGGCCTCGGTGTGAAGGTCTGCCTACACTGAGGGCAGCTGTAGATTTTCCTCTGATCCTCTTCATCCCAGTGGGTTTTAATACAGTTCATGCAGTAGCTGTGTCCACAGGGAATAGCCACCGGATCCTTCAGTAGATCCAGACAGATGGAACAAGAGAACCTTTCGTGGTCCAGCTGATTTTCTTGCTGCGCCATTTCACCTCTCAGAGACGACGCCCGTCTGAGTCTTTCACTTCCTGAGAAGTGAAACTAGTTTGAGATCTGATCTAAACAACATGCGCAGTGAATGGAGCCTGTCAGCTCTCACTGCACCACCATGTTGGTTACACCCACCTTCAAACTGTAGATCTGAAGGGGAGGGAACGAGGAAATAAGAGGACAGAGTGCAGCTGGCTGTGTTTGAGAGGAGGAAGAGGAGGGAGGAGTTATCAGGCTCTGCTTCATTCCAGGAAGAGGAGCAGCACTTTGTTTCCTCAGTTACAACAGAGCCTCGGTTAAAACACGCTCTTTAGTTGTGAAATACTTCTCGGCTCCTCCGGTCGTGTTTGTGACAAAACAGAAGAAATACAACTCTCACAACTCCAGTTTAATAATCTCTGAGTGGGGCGACTTTCAGCTGCTTCCTATTCTGACGGACAGTCTCAACGAGGCTGCGAGCAGACTGCCAAATGCCACCGCAGGAAGACTAGAAATCTACAGCGTTCACAGGCATATGGTGCTGTTTATGCAACACCACTTGAGTTTACTTATGCTGAAGAAACACATCTGCTCAGCACGGCGATGTGACCATGTATGAGCGAGAGCTGCACCCACCAAACCCAACACGCCATGGCTCAGTCTGAGGGAAAGATTAACCAACGAGGATAAATATTTGTCTATGAAGCCGTTTCACCAGCTTTCAGTCCATAGAATACTCTTTTAAAGCAATGTGATAGCAAAAGATAAGATGGAATTATATGTATACTGAGGGAAACTAGTAGGAAACACGCCTTGAGCAGATACTCTGCTAAATGCAGTACCTGTGAGGGTTTCTGGACAATATCTGTCATTGTTTTGTGTTGTTAATTGATTTCCAATAATAAATATATACATACATTTGCATAAAGCAGCATATTTATCTACTCCCATGTTGATAAGAGTATTAAATACTTGAAAAAATCTCCCTTTAAGGTACATTTTAGACAGATAAAAAATGTGCGATTACTTTGCGATTAACTATTTTAATCGATTGACAGCCCTAGTGCTAATATTTTTCTTGCTGCAGACCTCCAAGATTCTAAATTGGATTGGCTGCATTAACATTAATGTACAAGAGAGTGCAGCTTTATGTTACGGATGACATTAGTACTGGATGGGAATCATGCATCGATATTAAACGCCACAGATCAGTATCAAAAAGAAAATGTGATGTTCTTGTTAGAGACACATCAGCGGCTAATGTTATGAGACACGTGACCGAGGACGAACAGATCTGTGCTAAAGTCCCAGAGGACACGAGAGAGACAGCAGCCGTGACGTCCATCACGTGACTGCAGCTGCAGAGAAGCGATGGCGAGCGTCCAGCGGTAGACCGAGGCAGTGGACCATGTAATAACCATATACCATACAATTTATGGAGCTCTGCCATGCAGCAATACTGAGCAGAGCCTTCAGGTCAGAGACTCAGTCACAGTCGGCTCTGAAGCTCAGACCGCTGCAGTCACTTCTGTGATTTTAATCCGGGGCTAATTTGGCCACTGCTTACCTCCTGTTTAATGGTTCTTGCTAAATTTATAAGAGTTTGTTTGTCTTTGGGGGACACAAGATTTTTTACTCACAACACTTTTAAACAGAAGTAATCTCAGTGTTTGTGATTTTAAGTAGCATCAACCAAACATGGAGCTCTTTTCTGCATTATGAATGACTGCATCAACAAAGATATAACACCAGTGAGGCTCAGGAGGTGTAAAACATGCCAAAAAAAAGTTGGCTAAACACATATATTTCCAGAAATGGTCATTGTTAAAATGAAGGATGTTTTTGTGTCAACGTCACGATTACATCACGGTGAAGGGAAGGAAAGACTGGAGGCTAACTAACACTAGCAGTGGGCTAAAGTTACACATCTAAAATGTCATCTTGCTGTGTTGTTGGTGCAAGAATCCAGATATCACAAACATTTGAGATGACAAACTGTGATTGGAGGCTCTAGAGAGCTACAATATGAGAGAAACGTTTCAGAGATGGAGAGTAAATGTTGATCATATTTAGCCTTCTGCTAACAGCAGCCGTGAGCCGTTGGCTGCTGTTAGCAGAAGGCTAAACTATTAGCAACCCTTTCTCTCCATCTCTGAAACGCTTCTCCCATATTGTCCGACTCTCTTTTTGACTGACTTTACTGAAGGATAGTTAACTATAGACATCCAAAGATTTATACGCCCTCAATTTATCTTTACAGCGCTGCCGTTGGCCACCAGCCTGCTGGTCGGACGGCTACTTAGCAGGCAACTTTCTCAACTACCACTGGTGATCCTGGAGAGTGAGTGACAGCACATATTGAGAGAAACTAGTATTTTTCTTCAGCCATTGTTAAAAAAACAAGCCAACAATACTTGCTAGCCAGCGTTAACACTAACGTGTTCAGAGAATTATTCTGCCTCCACTTAACGCTCCACCTACAAAATACGTGATCACGTTAACAGAAAAGGGATTGTATATATATGTATAATAACAATCTGAGCCTGTCAGTTCAAAAACAAGCACTTTAAGTAGACGTAAAATGACGGTACCAGGTTGTTTAGCGGCTGCTAGGATCCAGTTATCCTTTAAAATAGAAGAGCTACCTCTGTGTTTTATTGTATTCAAACCTGTGGGTTTTACTGCATGGACTGAAACATCGACACTGAGGGTTCAGGTAGGTTTACGTTGGGATTTGCTAAAACATCAGCATCACAGAACTAAAAAAAAAAAATTCATCCAAGTCACCAACATGTGATGTTAAATATAGACAAAGGTTGTTGAGCTGCTGCTGATGACCGTGTATGGAAACAACCGTGTCTCTGCTCCGCCGGATGACTGACCAGAGACAGAGACGCTCATTTTCTGCCTCCAAACTGTTCAGCAGGAATACGAACAAAAGATCGTCTGGGTTCATTAAAATGAACAAGAACAAAAGAGCCTACTTTATAAAAAGAAGCACATTTACAGGCCATCACACCGACCCTAAAACTATTCACCGTCTTATTTATTAGCAAAAATGGGATTTATAAAAAGAGAAGGAAATGTGTTTTGACAATTATATATTAAAATAAAATAATAAATAAATAGGAATCTGATAACAGTGCCAATTGTGGTAATTTTGAAACCAGTATTAGTACAGTATACAGATATATCCCTGTGATTTGGAGTATTCTATTACTACACAGGATTCACATCTTTAAAGGTCCCATATCGTGCTAATTTTCAGGTTCATACTTGTATTTTGTGTTTCTACTAGAACATGTTTACATGCTGTAATGTTCAAAAAAACCTTTATCTTCCTCGTACTGTCTGCCTGAATATACCTGTATTCACCCTCCTGTCTGAAACACTCCGTTTTAGTGCATTTCAACGGAATTGCAACGGAATTGCGTTGCTAGGCAACAGCTTGGGTCCATGTTTACTTCTTGTCAGCTGATGTTATTTACATACACTGCAACAGGAAATAAACTGGGACACATTTAGAATATTTACGTTAAAAACCGTGTAATGGTCTAAATATTGTGTATTTGTGACATCACAAATGGACAGAAATCCTAACGGCTCGTTTCAAACGCACAATTTCGGAATACGTTCTGTGTGTGTTTCTCTGTATATTGAGCGTTTTGATTGTTTAACAGTATTTATAAAGCACTTAAACCTCGTTTATAATATAAAAGACATGAGAACTAAACAGGTATCATGAATCATAAAATCCACAATCAATATTTATTATTGTTTATCATGGCTTTGCTGGATCTTGGCATGCTCAATCAATGGCTGATCAATACCTCATTAACTTAAATCTGGTGCGTTTGTGCTGCGATTTAACTCATATAAGAAGTAGATGTGAGGCTTTAAAGAGACATGTCAGTCTTTCTTATTGTGTTATTTTCACTTTAGCATAAACAACCTGCTTTAATAAGTCATTTTCTTATGAAATAAACTGAACAGCAACAACAGGAAAATAATTCCTGACATAACTTTTACGTAGTAGATTGTCTGGGTTAAATGTATGTGGTATAAATGTGGTCTAATATCTTAGTGTCTGCAGTCATGTATCAGTGATCTTTATGAGCAGTGAAGCTCTGGAGTCAGAAACAGCCTTTTAAAAAGACGCTGTGTGTCTTTTAAGCCGGAGAAAATCCAATTAAGTGGGATTGCCTCTGAATGAATCTCCATCAGCAATCAAATCTTCTCGATCTGCCAGAGACTGAATTAAACTGATCACGTCAGGACTTCAGCCATCAATTAATCCTGCTGCAAAAGAAAGAGACTCCAGGAACTCGGCATTCTGGGAAGCACGGCGGGTTAAATTTACCCCGATTTCGTTTGGAAATGAGAGAACATCAGGCTTTAAATACTTCCCTGTGAGGCCGCGGGCGTGAAACTGAGCAGGCAACAGCAGCACAGATCGGATAATAAGATGCACATCGCCAACAATTTATAAGGGACATGTAATGTTTTATACTTCTGGTGAATATAATCAACACGGCGATGGCCAAAAACCAACATGGCGAAGGACAAAAACCAAGATGGCGAAGGCCAAAAACCAAGATGGCGAAGGCCAAACACCAAGATGGCAATGGCCAAAAACCAAGATGGCAATGGCCAAAAACCAAGATGGCGACGGCCAAAAACCAACTTGGCGACGGCCAAAAACCAACATGGCGATGGCCAAAAACCAACATGGCGATGGCCAAAACCAACATGGCGATGGCCAAAAACCAACATGGCGATGGCCAAAAACCAAGATGGTGACGGCCAAAAACCAAGATGGCGACGGCCAAAAACCAAAATGGCGACGGCCAAAAACCAAGATGGCGACGGCCCAAAATGCCTGACTCAAGGCTCCAGAACCGTAGTCCACGAACCAATGGGTGACGTCACGGTGACTACGTCCTCTTCTTATATACAGTCTATCAGTCTTCAGTTATCATTGTACTGCTAGGTAGTCATGAGGGGGGGAATCAAAGCTGTTTGACATTCAAGAGAATGAATCAAACTAAATTTTTTAAAAAAGACAGTTATTTTCTTCCAAAAATAGACTTTAAGAAAAAAAGAAAACACCCGTTGTGACTGTGACCTACCTCAGTAAAAGTCACCTGAGATAGAAACCTACAAATCAAAGCTCATTGTCAGCTAAATGTCTGGAGATGGAAGTTAAATGTCAGCAAAATGTTAATGTACAATACAGGTCAGGAGGAAAAAAAAAAGTAGAGGAAGAAGGGATTTCTTTACGCTCGGGACAAAAAAAAATCACATTTGGTTTTCTGGCTGAGAGGTTTCAGACGGGTCAGACTTCATCAGATCAGGAGTCAACAGAGAGCCGTAAATCCACAAGTGAAAGCGGGGCTGATCTGACGTCTGCTCGAGTTTGACTTCCTGACCGAGGAACAGTCCCGAATCACTTCAGTGCACAAAACCGGCAATTTTAAGTCCGCCTAAATGTGTCTAATCTGATTTAGATTTCATGCTTCAGCACCAACATTTGTTTATCCACGTGTCACATGATACCTCACACTCAGATTTTAATGAAACCTTGGATTCAATCCCTTTTATGACGGTTTTAACCTGTTTCACCTCCATTATCTGAGGCAACACGTAGCCTCGAGCGCACAAGCTGAGAAAGAGTAGCATCATTTACACTGTAAAAGGTCAGTTTATCCATGGAAAGTATAGGTTAATTGTAATTATAACTTCAGCTGTTAATTTTGATCCCATCTGCACTGACCAAACTGGTGATTTTCACCCGCTGATGATGACTTTTCTAGAGTCATCGAGAAAGAAACCTTTTGCTGGAAACTTTTGCGGATAATGCCGACCATACACTAGGAGACTTGGAAAAGACTTTTAAAAAAGTCTGAACCCCTCTCACATTTACAGTTTTTAGTCACAGACTATAATATTTTGCAAAGACCGGGGATCTTGCAGGGTCACTATGTCGTTGGTTGCACCAACAATAAATCCAAAAACGCGGATCTCTGATCTGTTCCCCTGCCATGTCCTAAAAAAGATCTAATAGAGAGGCTTTATGGCTCCAAGATAGCTATAGACCAGACCAGCATGGCTTTATGGCTCCAAGCTATAGACCAGACCAGCATGGCGTCATGGCGCCAAGCTATAGACCAGACCAGCATGGCGTCATGGCTCCAAGCTATAGACCAGACCAGCATGGCGTCATGGCTCCAAGCTATAGACCAGACAAGCATGGCGTCATGGCGTCATGGCTCCAAGCTTTAGACCAGACCAGCATGGCTTCGTGGCTCCAAGCTATAGACCAGACAAGCATGGCGTCATGGCGTCATGGCTCCAAGCTTTAGACCAGACCAGCATGGCTTCGTGGCTCCAAGCTATAGACCAGACCAGCATGGCTTCATGGCTCCAAGCTACAGACCAGCTGAAGATCGCTGACTTCACTTGAAAAGTCATCTGGTGTAAAGTCGGCACAAGTCGCAGTCGCACCACTTCAAAACTACTCCAGCACATTTAAATCTAGTCTGTGAAACAGTAAAAGGCTTAGTGAAATCAGAAGAAGCCTCCTCAAACACATGCAAGTCTATCTTCAAGCAAAGTAACGAAGCTGCTCCAAAATCCAATCAATCAATGACATACAAGGTGATAAATAAATGGACAGAAAATGAAAATATTTGATCCATAATCCCTCAAACAAATTCAGTATCAATTAACTTCAATGTCTCTTTCTCAATCAAATAAAGACGTTAGATAGAAGCTGCTACCATGGATCAGTTTACTGACAGTTAGATGGACTCCACAGTCGATATTTGCATTAAAAATGCATTAATCAGTCAACAGAATCTCTATTTGGAGCAGCACTCTGGCCTCTGTGCTATTATTGGCTACTAAAAAGGGCAAACACACACACAGCTCAACCTTCAGCTACCAACAATGGAGGTGACTGGGCAAATAAGGCTGCTGGGAAAATGGCAGATAACACATTGTGCAGAATTCAAAATATAGGGATAAAATATAACATCTTAAAATCCCAAATGAACCCTTTTCCAGAAAGACTGTTTCTGCAAAGATCATCTCCCGATTCGATATCATCACGATACTTGGGAGCCGATTCGATACGTATTGCAGTAGTTGAGTAGTGTAGTTGAATCATACACTTCTAGGAACTTTTTCTTTGGAAAATATTTAAATTTATACAGTAAAATGTTTGATTTTCAGCATGTATGTAGTCAGAGACGTCCTGAAGTCAAATATATCAGTCATTGTTAGGAATTATTTATTATCCAGCAACCCAATAATCAAAGAATAATAACATTTCCCTCACAGATTAGTGGTATTTTCTTTTTGATTTATAAGGGACATGTAATGTTTTATACTTCTGGTGAATACAATCCAATCAATCTTATTTCCATAGATGTATTTTGTATTTACAGTTCCCTTTGTTAACACCTTATTTTGAAAAGCGGACGTAGTCCCACGTGTCTACTTCCTCTAACTTCTCCAAGGTCGTCTCTAGCTCTCCCGTCAGCTCCGTTCTCTTTATCCATCCATGGTCAGCTCCATCGGGGCCGTTTCAATGCATTTAACATAAGTGTCAGTATATGGGTGCTCTACAGTTGTAGCGTCGGCCCATTTGACCACGGAGACGAGAGCGACGGCCGGCTCGACCGCAACGTTACCGCGATACGATAACGTTTCCTGTCCGTGACAGAGTTAGCATGCAGCTTTAGCCGTGATGTCTAGCTCTGCTTTTCCTGCAATGTTTGAAACCCAAAATGTTTCCATCCTTTACTGGATGTGTAGTGTTTACCACGCTGGATTTAACATGTGAGGGTGCAGGTCGTATCCACGACGACCCTCCAACGTTTTATACTTTCTGAGGTTTGTTTTGGTTGACGGATACAGAACGGATATGACGTCACATTACTCAGACTACAACAATAAAAGCGGTAACTTCCTTCTACCTCCACATAGACTCAAATGAAGCAAATACATCGATTCTGGCATTAAAAAAATCAATTTCAAAATCATAAAAACTAAAATGTGCATTTGACATTTTTGCACATTATGTCCACTCCTCAGGTTCAGGTCAGGTTTACACATTTAGTTGCTATATATGCATTTCAATGAGGGGTCCTCACAAGTTTAGAAGTAGAAACATATGTGTGTGTGTATGTAGCAGGATGGGTGGGATTGACTTAATTGAGCATGAAAGACAACAGCTGACCTCTGGTGCTTCAGCGCTGCCGCCAATCAAACATCTGCCAGCCTGAGGCTCAAGGACGACCGCGAACCAACCAAAACAACCACACACAGTCCTTCATGCTCAGATTCACCTGTGGACACAGTCTGCATGGAGACAGCAGCTCACTCACTCACTCACTGGTGGAGGAACGCTGTAGTCCCGTGTATCTCTGTGAGCAGTGTGGATGTTACTGCGACTACACTTCCTGGGTCACATGAGGAATATAAGTTCACGTTGCATGATGCGAAACCTCCAGAAAACAAATCAAGTTGGGAGAAATGTTTTGTTGAATCCAAACCAAGAAAATCTTATACGAAATACTTTCATATATTTGTCAGGTTACTGGATTTAGTTTGTGATGCGAGCGAGGTCATACGAACGGGACCAATGACGTCGCTAACGGTCCAGACACACCAAGCCGATACCAGCTAGCAGGGCCGGTTGAAGCTAACAAGGCCGGTTCTAGCTTTTTGGGGACCCAAATGCAAAATCGTGTTTTTTGACCAAATGCTACTTTAACACATAAAAAAAAATATTTTTAAATTCAACTTAGCTGCATTATTGAAATCAAAATCAGAACAAACATGCAAATTATAAATAAAAAAAAGGTCACTTTGAATGATTAACTAATGATAATGTAGAAAACAAAGACAGGGGTCTAATATGATCAACAAGAACGTACAAACAATGAGAAATCTACGACGATTACAACGGCTGCCAAAGCGGTTTTACCCCCTGAATGTAATGTTTGTATACAAGAAACCCGTCTACACATCCTGTGGACACAAATACATAAATTAAAAGATGAAGACATCCCGAGTATAAACATTTGAAACTTCCCAGGAGTTGGAATGCCGTCAGTCCGACGCAGACACAAGTGAAACAGCATGAGAATGCAATTCATAAAAACAACCCAGCATCGTCATATCGTGGCTCACCCCCCCTCTCTTGTTATGACAACATGCCGTCGCACCGATTGGTCTCGAGGTGCGTCAGTCGAGCGGAAAGCAGGCAGCCGATTGGACGGTGAGGGGGGGACGAGTGGGACTTCGATGGTTCAAGACAGAGAGCAGATCAATGGCCGCCGCCGTGCAGGCTTGTTCACCGAGACACAGACTCTGTTATAGCCTCCCGTACTGTGTCACTGTCACACACACATGCATACAGAGGGAAAGGCTGTGCACACAAACACAGGAGAGAAGACATTTAGAAAGCAGCCTCCTACCCGACTCGTTGTTCTCTGAATCCATCTTGTTGTGAGACGAAACTGAGGACGGCCTGCCAGGTGGACCTCGACGCCTCCGTCTCTCTCTGTCTGTGTTTCCACCCTCTCTCTCTCTCTCCCTCTGTCTATCTCTCTCTCTCTGTCTATCTCTATCCCCCCCTCACACACTGACTCTCATCTCTGACCTTGCAGTATTTGTGTTTCCCCTCGCCGGCAGCAGCAGCAGCAGCAGCAGCAGCAGATCTGCTGAAGGCTGCAGGTGAAGCTGCAGCGCTGCACAGTCGAGTCCAAAACAGCTAAAACGCTCAAAACCTCTGCGGTACCGATTCCCCTGAGAGATGACGTTAAACACCCTGCACACTCACACACACACACATACACACACACACAAGAGATATGAATATTTTCTGGGATTGTGTGTTGAAGGTGTTTTAATCATCCTGATTGGAGTGCAATTATGCAGATTGACTGCGAGCGACTGCTGTTAAAATGTGTGTGCAGTGTCTATTTGCATGTGTGTGGGCCTCTGCTGTTGTGTAACTGATTTTTTTTTTCAGTGTGTGTGTGTGTTTGTGTGTGTGTGTGTGTGTGCGTGCGTGTGTGTGTGTGTGTGTGTGTACGTGCTTGAGCTTCTATCCCTGTGAGGACCAGTTATTAGTTTTAGACCTCGGGCATGACGACATTTTTTTTAAAAGTGTCTGGAAAAGTGAGGACATCTAGAGAAAATTAGGACGTTTTTCAAAAGACATTTTCGGGAAAGAGATGACTATTTCTCCATGATGAATTGGGGATTATTAACTATGTAAAGCAATAAATAAATAAAATTCATGAGTTTTAAAGGGACGGTATGTTACTACGGAGTATTAGGGTCACATTGAAGGGAAAAAAATCGGAGATTTCTAGAATAAGGTCATAATATTATGAGAAAAAAGTTGTAATTTAATGAGAATAAAGTCATAACTTTATTAGAAAAAAGTCGTAATTTAATGAGAATAAAGTCATACATTTATGAGAAAAAAAGTCCTAATACTACAAGAATAAAGTCATAACTTTACGAAAAAAAAGTCATAATATTATGAGAATAAAGTCATAACTTTACGAGAAAAAAGTCATAAGTTAATGAGAATAAAGACATAACTTTACGAGAAAAAAGTCGTAATTTATGAGAATTAGGGCATTAGAAATGGTGCACATTAATGTTGGAAAGCAAGAACATTTCATTTCAAGACTTGTTTTAAAGGAGATAGTTTGGATGTTTCTCAGTGAGGTTGTATGAGGTACTTCTCTATAGTCAGTATATTACCTACAGTAGATGAAGAAACAGACAGGACTACCAGCATGGGAGCAAAGCAATGTACTGCTGTGCATTAAAAATAAATATAAAATAAATTTAAAAAAAATAATAATAATTGCAAAAATAAATAAATAAATGCAATACTATATAAATAATAATAATAATAATAAAAACAAATAAATAAATTAAATTAAATACATAAATAAATAAAAGAGGAAATTAAACAGAATAGTAAATAAATAAGGGAATTAATCGAAAGGTGAATAAATAAAAAAAAGCAAATTAAATAACATTTTATCAATTAATTAATGACTACATTTATTTTTTATATTATTTGTGCTACTTATAATGGCATATTAATTCATTTATCAAGTCAGTTATTTATTTATTAGTTTATTTTTGATTTCGGCAGGTTCAGTCCATTGAAAAAAAAAAAAAAAGTAATTTTACCTCACAGAACACAGGAGTAGCTGGTCTACCGCTGCCTCGATACGTTTTTTTCAATGGAGTCTGGTGACTTTTATTCTAAATACAGAGTACACTTCAACTGATATTGATTTTTTTTAGGTGTCTAATGATTTTTGAAAATCTTGAACGATAAATTACCAAATAAAAAAGTACTTTTCTGACCATCAACTAATCGACTATCACAGTCCCGATACATCCTGCGACTGCAGAAAATTCCTCATCTGCGTCTCATCATTTTTGTTTTGTTTCATCACTTTGCTAATTATACAATAAATGCTTCACCTCCACCATGTGGGAAACCCTCAGGTCAGCATGTTCAGACATTCTTTCCACAGATTTCACAAACAGCATCACATCACATCACATCCAAAAAAAAAGGCCAGAGACTGCAGAGCCGGAGGGATCGCACAGCGAGCGTCTGGACCGCTACCGTCTCTGCCAACTAATACATGATACTCCGAGAGCCTGAACGAGACGACCTGACATTCGGAACAAAAGACGGACGTCTTTGCATCTCACGCTCGACTGATGATTTAGCAGCAGGAGGAGAAATCTAAATACTGAGATGAGAGGCATTGTGGGAGCTGTAGTCTGCAGCACAAACAAAGGCAACGAAAGATTTGCAACGATGATTTGAACAAAGTACTGTTCCTCGAGTGAAGGTTAGACTGTCATATCAGGATGGAATTCTAATAAATATTGAGTATCGGCAAGTAAATGTCACCCAGCTCCTGAAATATGTGCAGATTTTTTCATAGAATGAACTTTGTATGAACAAAGCGTTAAGGCAACTTTCAATCTTTAGGTTGTAGCGGGCTCAGTTCTAAAGCTAGAGTGAAGATACTGGTATCATATGAAACTAGAAAACCTGATGAATCCATCGGTACCAACCATGTCATACTAGCTTGTTGCAAAGGAGGGGCAATAACGCTCCAAACGTACGCTAAATTTCGGCGATTTTCAAAAGGGACCCCTTGACCTCTGACCTCCAGATATGTGAATGTAAATGGGTTCTATGGGTACCCACGAGTCTCCCCTTTACAGACATGCCCACTTTATGATGCCATGTTATGATTTGAGCATATTTCTTTATGCTAAATGCAGTACCTGTGAGGGTTTCTGGACAATATTTGTCATATTATTTGTCTCTATATTTGCGTTATTATCACGTTAACCAAAATTAACTGACATATTTCAGCATTGCTAATGTTTGTCATTTTAACAGCTGTTAGAACTACAAAAAAAAGCCCTGAAAACATGCATATTATTTAAGTTTTTTCAAAGTTTCCTGCTTCCATTCACTTCCTCTGATTCAGTTCATCATAATTTACATACTTTTGTTGTTAATCTGCACATGAATGTTTTTAATTATAACATGCAGTAATTTCCGGTATCTGTGAGTGAAAACAGTATGTATTGACTGAAGTAAACCTGTCATTTCCTGCTCTGCCAAACATTTCCCATGCTGGTGTTGCTGCTGGCTGCTCGACATCTCTGTGCCGACACCTGTCTGATGTTGATAGAGACACAAGAAAACATCCGACTACAAAACAACGCCAGAGGAAAACTGTAAAATCCTTCAAAAAAAGTGCAGCAGAGCAGTAAGCCGAGCGTCACACAACAAGCACACACACAGATAAAAGCTTCCCTCTCTGCAAAAGATGCGACTGGCGGAGGAAACAGAGGGAGGCGCGCACTCCTTTGAAGTTATATTTAGGCCAAATCCTCCTTTGCAGAACAAACCGTCTTCCACTATGCATACAAATCACAGCCGACAACTGAGGGAGGAACCGTCCTAAGAGCACAGGAACCGACCGCGCACATGCAATTAGCCGGCGGAGCATCAAAACAACGCAGACCCCCGCTGGGATGGATCGACTTTGATTCCTTCTGCATCCCGAATGCTCCTGTTCCACCGGGGACACAGATGCATGCTGGGTGACCGGGTTCTCATCGGACACAACTTGTAAGATCTGAACACACAGAAGCCTCGCTGCAGGTGGTCCAAATCCATTTAGACCATCCATTTAACGATTTCTATCAATTTAACTAAGGCTGGGACGATTCACCTATCGCCCGATTCAATATGTATTGCGATTCGATATTACGATTTTTGGTAAAAATCTCTAAATTAATACAGTAAAAATGTTTGATTTTCAGCATGTATGTAGTCAGATATGTCCTGAAGTCAAATATATCAGGAATTATTTATTACATTTATTATCCAGCAACCCAAAAAACAAAGAATAAAGACATTTCCCTCACAGATTAGTGGTATTTTCTTTTTAATTTATAAGGGACATGTAATGTTTTATACTTCTGGTGAATATAATCCAATCAATCTTATCTCCATAGATGTATTTTGTATATACAGCTCCCTTTGTTAACGCTTTATTTTGAAAAGCGGACGTAGTCCCACGTGTCTACTTCCTCTAACTTCTCCAAGTCCGTCTCTAGCTCTCCCGTCAGCTCCGTTCTCTTTATCCATCCATGGTCAGCTCCATCGGGGCCGTTTCAATGCATTTAACATAAATGTCAGTATATGGGTGCTCTACAGTTGTAGCGTCGGCCCATTTGACCACGGAGACGAGAGCGACGGCCGGCTCGACCGCACGTTACCGCGACACGATAACGTTTCCTGTCCGTGACAGAGTTAGCATGCAGCTTTAGCCGTGATGTCTAGCTCTGCTTTTCCTGCAATGTGTGAAACCCAAAGTGTTTCCATCCTTTACTGGATGTGTAGTGTTTACCACGCTGGATTTAACATGTGAGGGTGGAGGTCGTATCCACGACGACCCTCCAACGTTTTATACTTTTTTGTTCCAGCTCGATGCGGTTTGTTTTGGTTGACGGATACGTTACGTCACGTTACTCTGTAACTTCCTTCTACCTCCACACAGATTCAAATGAAGGAAATATATCCATTCTGGTATTAAAAAGTGAATTTCAAAATCATCATCACAGTTGTCTACTGAGCGTCTAGCAGTGATTATAGCTCAACTATCCAGATTCTAAGTAACTGGAGACAAAACTTTATTTTTCTCCTCCACGTAGATCATAAACCCTTTAATATAATAACGACTCATTGAGAAATGTAGACGTTATAGTGCTTTTTATCGTAAATTTATGAATTTAATCCCGGATAATTTCCTATGTTTTTCTCGCAAATTTATGACGTTATAATCTCAGTGAATATTCAGTCTTTTTTTCTCGTAAATTTATGACTTAAATCTTTCTGTTATACTCTCAGAGAATTAATAATATTAATAATGACCTAATAATTGATTGAATCCCACCATATTGAAGGACAGACCGCTGATCCATGAACCGGAACCAGTGACGTTAACGTATTTAACAGTTTTTCACCAAAATCTTTGGGAACAGATAGAAAAAATCGTAACGTTGACATAACATTTCTCCTCGTAGATCATAAACGTTTGAATATAAAACGACTTGTTGAAATCGGTTGAGAAATGTAGACGTTATAGTGCTTTTTATCCAGAAAAACGGCAGCTCCCTGTTCACTTGTATAGGGTTACAGGCCAGTCTTGCCCTGTCCAATATGGCGCCCACGTTGACGTATCGCTGCAACGGGCTGAAGCGTCCAATGCAGCGTCTGCGTATATACATCTATGGTTTGAACTCTAACAGAAGTATCACTTTAACTGCTCATTACACAGTTCTGCAAACAGAAATAGTTTCAACACAATAACGTGGAAAGTAAAAAGTATTTCCCAGCAGGCATCCTTTCATCCAGTCATCCGTCTCTGTTGGTTCGGTCTGAAAGAGCAGCAGCAGCAGCAGCAGCAGCAGCAGCGAGAGTGAGTGACGGCAGCGACGGCGGGTTTGTCCTACATAATGACTTAATTGAGGTGGTTAACACTTTGAGGATAATGAGAGCCTCTAGACCACAACAGACCCAGGACTGAGAGAAATGGAGCAGCACACACACACAGAGGAAATGAGTGTCGATTATTAATAGCAGCAGCACTAAACGCCGCACTCAGACAAATCAACGCAGGTTTACTTCCTGTCTCTGTGTGACTCAAAACGCACTTCAAAATATTAGAATTCATCACTCCGACTGGAGGCCATATGTTCATTTCATTTGTCCAACACACATAAAATAATCAACAATAACTGAAAGCTGTGATACCTAATTCAGCCTTAAACGGTATTTGTCCAGCTCTATTTCACCGGTTCATTAACAGTAGGTCAGGTATCAGTGACGGCTACCTCACTGATACGGGTTTCTGTGAAACTTGTTTTTTTGTTTCTGAGATCAAGAATGAATTTTCAGTCTCAACCATTAAAGAAACCTGGACGAGAAGTCCGTAAAGTGCTTTAAAAAAGGACTACAATGGTCGTACGTCGGGCCAAATGTTTTGCCCTTTTGGAACTAATGGAACTAATGGGCATTAACTAATTAACTAATGGGCACTCTGGACTTCTAACCCACAAAAGGCACAACTAGACCACACTGTCAATCATCAGACCAAATTTGAAGTTCCTAAGTTAAACAGGTTTAGAGTTCTGCTCAGTGTGACACGCCAACGGACGAAAGGACACTCGGACTGCTGTATACTAGGGATGCATTGATACCACTTTTTTTCAGAGTACAACTACAAGTACTTACATTTGGGTACTCGCCAATACCGAGTACCGATACTGAGTACTTCTCTGTGCCAAAAGACCCTCGTTAACAGCCAGCTGGAGGGTGTGAGCGACCGTGACCGGCTCTAGTTCGGCTTGTAAAGGCTCGGAAAGGCGAAGGTGCTTCCCGGGGCCGTGGACAAATTGCTCACAGCGCCCTCTCTCACCGCCGGGGAGGGACGAGGCTCCCGGTGCTACTGTCCACCGGGGCGGACTGTCCTCAGTGCCGTGTCGTGCCCTAGGGCGGGGCTCGGCCCACGTAAAAAGGCGTCAGGGGTCTGCGGCGATGTCTGCACCCGACCTGTCTTGAAACACGGACCAAGGAGTCTAACGCACGCGCGAGTCAGAGGGTGCAAGCAGAACCCGGCGGTGCATTGAAAGTGAGGGTCCACGGTGTCAGGCGCACCACCGGCCCGTCTCGCCCGCACCGTCGGGGGAGGTGGAGCGTGAGCGCGTGCGATAGGACCCGAAAGATGCTGACGAGAGGTTAATGTCACGCTGCTGTAAAGTGGTATCCGTGCCGTTGTATCGGACCTGTTTTGCGAGTACCAGTACATGAGCACAGTATCGGACCCGATACTGGTATCGGTATCGGTGCATCCCTACTATATACCCCCCGACTACGGCAGGAAATGACTCAAATAAATATGAAATATCATAGAAATCCACTGTTTTGGGGCTTTAACTTGGACCAGCGACAGCACAGAGATCACAGTCAGTTCATACCATCTGCAGTGTATTTATCACTAACATATTCACACACACACACACACACACACACACACACACACACACACACACACACACACACACACACACACGCACACACACACACACACACACTGCCCCATTCTGTCACATTGGCTCCATCAGGGATCGATGTTGAAGGTGTCACATTACCGCTAATGTAATCAGCAGTTTACCACCGGGAGTAATTACAGAGCAGACACGAGGCCCGCGGGCTGCCGAGTCCTTGAAGCTGCAGACGCCGCCTGCGGCCAAAACGCCAGCATCCAAACACATCAGCAGTCTGAAATACCACCCCCCCCCCACCCCCCCACCTCCTCAACCTCCTGCACCAAAAACATAACAAGCCCCGTCTGGAGGCGGAGGGACGTCTTGGGCCACAGATTCCTCATCGTCTCAGCAGCCAAGTGTGTTTTTAGGAGAGAATGGTTCTCCAGTGAACAGCAGCTGGTTACCTGCCAGAGCAGCTGCTGGAGGAGAAGAAAGACGAGGGCGCCCAAAGTCCAACTTTCCCCAAATAGAAGCCAGACATGACAGCACACACACACACACACACACTTTTTGAAGCCTCGTATCTCTTTTATTTACGCTGCACTCCACTAGGCGCGTGTTCAAGATTAAAAGAGGGTAAAGCGAGGACAGAGGATTGGCGAGGAAAAGAGGAAGGATGGAGGCGGCGGCGAGAGCGGCGGCTGAGTGAATCACAGGATTTAGAAGATGTTTGATCGCCGTAATGCGTCTTATGTTGCATTGTATTAAGAGGATGTGTAATACAGCAGAGCTACAGAGAATGCAACACAATGGGGGGGAAGTTGAATTATTGAAAAAGATGAGAAATTAAAACTAAACCTCCTCACCAGACAGACGACAAAAGTCCCGTCAGATGGGAGTCCAACACTTTCCACGGGACTAATCCACACTAAACTAATGTAATGTGTGTCCCACATCACTAGGTCAAAGCCTAACCTTAAACATGCAAGCTCAAAGCCTAACCTTAAACATGCAAGGTCAATGCCTAACCTTAAACATGCAAGGTCAATGCCTAACCTTAAATATGCAAGGTCAATGCCTAACCTTAAACATGCAAGCTCAATGACTAACCTTAAACATGCAAGCTCAATGCCTAACCTTAAACATGCAAGATCAATGCCTAACCTTAAACATTCAAGCTCAACGCCTAACCTTAAACATGCAAGCTCAATGACTAACCTTAAACATGCAAGATCAATGCCTAACCTTAAACATGCAAGCTCAATGCCTAACCTTAACCATGCAAGCTCAATGCCTAACCTTAAACATGCAAGGTCAATGCCTAACCTTCAACATGCAAGCTCAATGCCTAACCTTCAACATGCAAGGTCAATGACTAACCTTAAACATGCAAGCTCAATGCCTAACCTTAAACATTCAAGGTCAAAGCCTAACCTTAAACATTCAAAGTCAATGACTAACCTTAAACATTCAAGCTCAATGCCTAACCTTAAACATGCAAGCTCAATGCCTAACCTTAAACATGCAAGCTCAATGCCTAACCATAAACATGCAAGCTCAATGCCTAACCTTAAACATGCAAGCTCAAAGCCTAACCTTAAACATGCAAGGTCAATGCCTAACCTTAAACATGCAAGCTCAATGCCTAACCTTAAACATGGAAGGTCAATGCCTAACCATAAACATGCAAGCTCAATGCCTAACCTTAAACATGCAAGCTCAATGCCTAACCATAAACATGCAAGCTCAATGCCTAACCTTAAACATGCAAGCTCAAAGCCTAACCTTAAACATGCAAGGTCAATGCCTAACCTTAAACATGCAAGCTCAATGCCTAACCTTAAACATGCAAGGTCAATGCCTAACCTTAAACATGCAAGGTCAATGCCTAACCTTAAACATGCAAGCTCAATGCCTAACCTTAAACATGGAAGGTCAATGCCTAACCATAAACATGCAAGCTCAATGCCTAACCTTAAACATGCAAGCTCAAAGCCTAACCTTAAACATGCAAGGTCAATGCCTAACCTTAAATATGCAAGGTCAATGCCTAACCTTGCATCTCACAGGTTTCGCAACTTCGGTGCTACCTACTAGACACGACCTTTGTTCAGCCTCCTCATCTCTACTGATGCTACGACTCTCAACCAAGTTAACAGTCATCTCATCATCCTTTCAGAGAGTGACATTTCATCCAGTACAGTCTTAGGTAATATGGGAGGAAAAAAAAGACAATACTAACTACTGACGGAAAATATGAGACCTACAAAAGTAATTCACATCATGTGAGGCAGCTTGTTCGGCCCGCCGGCTGTGTGTATGTTAAGGATTAAATAAAAAGGTCAGCAGTTGCACTTGCAAGACCTGCAGAATGTCAGCAGCTGCTCCAACACAAATAATGTGCAACGCAACAGGTTGGACATGGAAATATAAAAAAGGGAAGTTGCCCTGGAAGAGGAGATCTCTACGCAGTTAGTTATCAAGCTTAGAGTTAGAGCTAATAGGGCCACATTGAGGAAATAAATAAATTAATCTGAGATTTCGAGAATAAAGTCGTTATATTACGAGAATAAAGTCATAATATTATAAAGTAGTAATTGTACGTGTTATTTTAGAGGGGAAATAGTGTGAAAATGAGGAACGTGGAGCATCTTGTGAAGTTATACTTTAGTTTAGGTTTCACAAATAATCAAATACTTCATCTTTTGGCTCATCAGCACCACATTATCATCAGTATCAGGACCTGGAAAAGATTGTTAAAGAAACTGAGTTTATTCTGAAGAAAGAACCACACGGACCTGATGGAGAAACTGACTCTTTAGAGGAGGAGGAAATGACTTTTTTCTCGTAATATTACGACGTTTTTTCTTGTAAAGTTTTGACTTTATTCTCATTAAATTATGACTTTTTTCTCCTAAAGTTATGACTTTATTCTCTTAATATTACGACTTTTTTTTCTTGAAATGGTATGACTTTATTCTCATTAAATTACGACTTTTTTCTTGAAATATTATGACTTTTTTCTTATTAAATTATGACTTTTTTCTCACAAAGTTCTGACTTTATTCTCGTAATATTTCGACTTTTTTTCTCGTAAAGTTATGACTTTATTCTCGTAATATTACAACTTTTTTTCTTGAAATAGTATGACTTTATTCTCGTAATATTATAGCTTTTTTTCTCGTAAAGTTATGACTTTATTCTCGTAATATTACGTTGTTTTTTTTTTCTTGAAATAGTATGACTTTATTCTCATTAAATTACGACTTTTTTCTTGTAATATTCTGACTTTATTCTCATTAAATTACGACTTTGTTTCGCGTAAAGTTATGACTTTATTCTCGTAATATTACGACTTTTTTTCTTGTAATATTATGACTTTACTCTCGAAATCTCAGATATACTTTTCCCCTCAATGTGGCCCTAATGCTCCGTTGTACAGCCCAATACCATGACGCTCTTTATACTATAAATAATTATGATTTAATAAAAAAGAATATTTCCCCACATATGATATGAATTTTTTTTTTTTATTGAAGATTTTCAGTTTAGAATAAGTAAAACAAGATGATTTCAACCTCTGCTGAGCTGAAATCCATCTGATGCAGAGAGGAAGTGAAAAACAGGGCAGAACAAGCGTTTTGGTGTATTCAGGTAAAATAACCCATTTGTTAAATTCCCTCCATGAATCCACAGATGTTCCCTCTCTGGAGCACACCTCCACAAACCCAACGATATTCCAACAATGTCATGAACTGTGAGGAATCAGTGACATCAGGTTGTAGTCAGAGCCTTACGGACTACACTGTAGTCCGCGCACGGCTGTGTGTACGTTAAGGATTAAACAAAAGGTCAGTCAAGATCGCAGCACATGCAGAATGTCAACAGCTGCTCCAAAGCAATTAATATTCAACGTTCAGCTGACGAGGTTAAAATGCAAACCGCTCCAAAGAGGCACCACAAGTTGGCTAGCTGTTGCAGAGAGCAGGAGAATTAAAAAGAAATGTGTCCTGGTGAGTCACATTAAATATAAAGCAGCACAAAACAACCAAGTATTTAAAAGATAAATGATTCACGAACCCTGAACACACACTACAACGTGACAATGAACCCATATCTGATTGAACGCTTCTGTCAGTATCTACAGACACCGTATACAGCACATGCACCTGTATACAGATGTGTTTACACCTGGATTTGCTTCCCTCTTAAATGATAAACGAGCTGAGACACGTTTCAGTCTCACATTGATCCTCCCACACATCCAGTCTGAGTGAACTTTGACCTGTGATTGCATCACAAGACTCTCCAAAGTCCAACCAATGTAATTAAGGGGAAAGAACTGATCTCTAGTTCAAGATAGATGTCTGTAATTAACCTCTTAAAAGCTACAGTGCAGATACTGGTATCATATGAAACTAGAAAACCTGATGAATCCATCAGTACCAACCATGTCATGTTAGCTCATCATGAAGGAGGTTAAATAACGCTCCAAATTTGAGCTATATTTTGGCGAGGAAAAACTGGCAAGGTCATTTTCAAAAGGGGTCCCTTGACCTCTGACCTCCAGATATGTGAATGTAAATGGGTTCTATGGGTACCCACGAGTCTCCCCTTTACAGACATGCCCACTTTATGATAATCACATGCAGTTTGGGGCAAGTCATAGTCAAGTCAGCACACTGACACACTGACAGCTGTTGTTGCCTGTTGGGCTGCAGTTTGCCATGTTATGATTTGAGCATATTTTGTTTTGTCATTGTTTGGTGTTGTAAATCGATTTCCATTTTTTTTATATTTATTTATTTATTTATTTATTTATCTATCTATTTATTTATTTTTATCTTCCATTTTTTTTTTTTACATTTATTTATCTATTTTTTTATTTTCCATTCTTATTTTTTATATGTATTTTTGATTTTCCATTTTTTTTATATTTATTCATTTTCCTTTCAATTTTGATTTTTTATATTTATTTATTTATGTGTCTTTTTTTTTTTATGTATTTATATATTGTATTATACATAAGTAAGTACATATACATATATACATAAGTACCTGTGAGGGTTTTCTGGACAATATCTGTCATTGTTTTGTGTTAATTGATTTCCAATAATAAATATATACATACATTTGCATAAAGCAGCATATTTGTCCACTCCCATGTTGATAAGAGTATTAAATACTTGACAAATCTCCCTTTAAGTTACATTTTGAACAGATAAAAAATGTGCCATTAAACAGCAATTAACTCTGGATCATCACGCAATTAGTCACGATTAAATACTTTAATCGATTGATAATGCTTCTTCTTCTTCCACCATGTGGATTAATTGATTAATGAAGAGAATATTGTGAAAGATGAAGCTGCAGGACTGCAGCTGACACACAGAAGCCTCGAAAAAAGCCACACATCAAGCAGCGACAGTGAACGCATCACTGCACTTCTTCTTTAAAGGTCCCATATTGTAAAAAAGTGACATTTTCATGGCTTATTGTAAAGCAGGTTTAAGTTCTATATAAATACTGTGAAAGTATGGAAACGCTTAATCCACAGAGAAACACACACAGCCCGTATTCAGAAACGGAGCTTTTGAAACAAGCCGTTAGGATTTCTGTCCATTTGTGATGTCACAAATCTACAATATTTTAGACCATTTCACAGTTTTAAACGTAAACATACTGAATGTGTCTCAGTTTATTTCCTGTTGCAGTGGATGTGAATGACATCAGCTGACAGGATGTAAACATGGACCCAAGCTGTTGCCTAGCAATGCATTCTGTTGCCATTCAGTTAAAATGCACTAAAACGGAGCATTTCAGACAGAGGGTAAATATAGGTATATTCAAGCAGACAGTATGAGGAGAATAATGCGTTTTTTTTTAAATATTAAAGTATGTAAACATGTTCTTGTAGAAACACAAAATACAAGTATGAACCTGAAAATGAGCATAATATTGGACCTTTAACTTTAACCCCCCTCGCGTCTCTCGTGATAATTAGCCCCAAACTGAGGACATTGAACGCAACACATGCTACACTCGAGTGTAGGGTGATTTCTGCAACATGTCAACACATGCACTGTCTCTCTCACACACACACACACAGCTTACCGGCTGGCATCCTGCTGCTAATGTACCGCAGTTCCTCTTGTATGCTGAGCACCGATTGGTCCTCTGGTTAGTTAGCCTCCATGTAGCTTCTCCTGCTGACACCAAACTCAGCTGTAAACACAGGTCGACCGCAGGAATTAGCCGTTGGTGCTAACTAACGTCTCGGTGAGGAAGTATAAACACACACTGACGTTAAAGTGAGGCGTTTCAGGGATGAACCGGGTGCACATACCTGCAGGTAAACAGCAGCCGGGCAGATTAACTCCTCACACGTTACTACAGAGCTTCCTGCTTTACGGTGACAGGCAACACAACACGGAAGTGTGTGTGCTGCTGCTGCTGCTGCTGCGGCGGAGCAGCTCCCAAAATTCCCGAACACTCTGAGGGACCGTGAAGGAGCCGCGACACAGCTAATTATAGCAGCCTGAGGCTATAGGTGTGCAGCCCGAGGACGGAGGATTAGGACCATAATGAAGGGAAAAAATAAATCTGAGATTTAAGAGAATTATGTCGTAATATTACGAGAATAAAGTCATACATTTGCATGAAAAAAAGTCGTAATATTATGAGAATAAAGTCATAAATTTACAAGAAAAAAAGTCGTAATTTTACGAAAATAAAGTCGTAATATTATGATAATAAAGTCATAAATTTAAGAGAATTATGTCGTAATATTACGAGAATAAAGTCATAAATTTGCAAGAAAAAAAAGTCGTAATATTATGAGAATTTAGTCTTAAATTTACAAGAAAAAAAGTCGTAATATTACGAAAATAAAGTCGTAATATTATGAGAATAAAGTCATAATATTACGAAAATAAAGTCGTAATATTAAGAGAATAAAGTCTGAAGTTTACGACGAAAAAGTCGTATTATTATGAGAATAAAGTCATAATATTACGAAAATAAAGTCATAATATTAAGAGAATAAAGTCTGAAGTTTACGAGAAAAAAAGTTGTAATAATATGAGAATAAGGTCATAAATTTAAGAGAAAAAAGTCGTAATATTATGAGAATGAAGTCATAATATTATGAAAATAAAGTCGTAATATTAAGAGAATAAAGTCTGAAGTTTACAAGAAAAAAGTCGTAATATTATGAGAATAAAGTCATAATATTACGCAAATAAAGTCGTAATATTAAGAAAATAAAGTCTGAAGTTTACGAGAAAAAAAGTTGTAATATTATGAGAATAAAGTCATACATTTTAGAGAAAAAAGTCGTAATATTATGAGAATAAAGTCATAATATTACGAAAATAAAGTCGTAATATTAAGAGAATAAAGTCTGAAGTTTACGAGAAAAAAGTCGTAATATTATGAGAATAAAGTCATAATATTACGAAAATAAAGTCGTAATATTATGAGAATAAAGTCAGAAGTTTACGAGAAAAAAAGTTGTAATATTATGAGAATAAAATCATAAATATATAACAATTAAGTCATAATATTACGAAAATAAAGTCATGATATTACAAGAATAAAGTCATAGGTTGATGAGAAAAAAAAGCCGTAATATTGTGAGAATAAAGTCAGAAGTTTACGAGAAAAGTAGTAATATGAGAATAAAGTCGTAATATTATGAGAATAATGTCATAAATTTAAGAGAAAAAAGTCGTAATATTATGAGAATAAAGTCGTAATATTACGAAAATAAAGTCGTAATATTAAGAGAATAAAGTCTGAAGTTTATGAGAAAAAAAGTTGTAATATTATGAGAATAAAGTCATAAATATATAAGAATTAAGTCATAATATTACGAAAATAAAGTCATGATATTACAAGAATAAAATCATAGGTTGATGAGAAAAAAAAGTCGTAATATTGTGAGAATAAAGTCACAAGTTTACGAGAAAAAAAGTCATAATATTATGAGAATAAAGTCAAAAGTTTTAGAGAAAAAACTCATAATATTATGAGAATAAAGTCTGAAGTTTACGAGAAAAAAAGTCGTAATATTATGAGAATAAAGTCATAAGTTTAAGAGAAAAACGTCGTAATATTATGAGAATAAAGTCATAAGTTGAAGAGAAAAAAGTCGTAATATTATGGGAATAAAGTCATAAGTTTAAGAGAAAAAAAGTCGTAATATTATGGGAATAAAATCAAAAGTTTAAGAGAAAAAACTCATAATATTATGAGAATAAAGTCAGAAGTTTAAGAGAAAAAACTCATAATATTATGAGAATAAAGTCTTAAGTTTACGAGAAATAAATAAGAAATAAATCTTGTTAGAGCCGGTGGATTGTATATCACACACCTGCACATAATGAAAAAAAAGCAACAGCAACATCACTAATGATGGCCCAAGAGAATAATGTTGTCTTTAAGATCACCAATGAAACCAAAAGAACTAAAAATATCTCTCAGAGCTGGTGACTGAATGTGTGTGAAAGTGTGCCGGTTGTGCTTTTTAAGCTCTTTAGGACCTTTGCTGCGCCGTCCAACAGACTTAGAGGTGATTAAAGGCTTTGGACCCACAGATGGCATGCCAAGCGTCAGCTGAAGTCAAATGACTGACAGCAGCCTAGCGGCACCCCTGCCTGTCAAAAAAATAAATAAATAATACCAAATAAAAAAAAAAAAAGATGCTGTTTGTGTAATTACTCTAATGCAGCGGCGTCCACATGTTGTAATTGTACAGTGAGGCTTAAAATAAAGCTTACTGAGCAAAACATCAACAGATTTATCAGTCAGACAGCAGTGAGCAACACTTCATCAGACAGGAACATTAAGTATTATTATTTAACCAGGGAGGTGTTTTACTAACGGGATGTATTTACTGTTGAACAGGATGTAGGGGGCGGGACCTAAAACAGGGACGGACCGGATCAGATAGGGAGTGAAAGACTAGATAGACACTAAAGGTGAATAGGGTAAAAAAAAAAATAACTAATAGATATCACCATGAATCTTCCCCAGTTGATTACTTATATTAAGGCAATTATTTTTTGTATTACAAGTTTTCTGAAAATGTATGTTTAAATATGCAAATGAGGCATTATTTTAGCAAATATGTGTCATACATTTCCAGAACAGAAATCTGAACATTGGATAAATTCTTGTTTCATATTAGAGTCAAAGGTTTTTTACAGAAGGAACTTTGGATATCTCCTTGTTTTTATCACTGCATAAATCAGAAAATACTGTAAACAGCCATAAAATAATCAATTTTCGCCATGTTTTTAGGAATAAATGTTGTATAAATCAGGCTATGTTATTTTAGAAACCTTCAGAATATAGAGAGGAATGAAACTGGTGAGTTTGGTGGATGTAAGTGATACTAAAGTGGAGATTTCTGGCTCAGAGTCTGAGAAAAAAATGGCCTTTAAAGATAAGGATTATAAAATTTCATACATTTTGAAGACATTACAGGTGAACAGGATAAAAACATTTAAGTAATAGATATCACCAGGAAACATCCCGAGTTGATTATTTACATCAAGAAAATTCTTTTTTGTATAACAAGTTTTCTGAAAATGTATATTTAAATATGCAAATGACGCATTATTTCAGCAAATATGTACTAATTTTCATACATTTCCAGGACAGAAATGTGAACATTGGATAAATTGTTGTTTCATTTTGTTGACATATTAGAGTCAAAGGTTTTTGCAGAGAGAACTTTGAATATCTTTTCTTTATCAATCCATAAATCAGAAAATACAGTCAACAGCCATAAAAAAAACAATTTTCGTCATGTTTTTAGGAATTAAATGTTGTATAAATCAGGCTATGAATGATATTTGAGCAAACCCCTCTGTAAAAACCTTCAGAATATAGAGAGGAATGAAACTGGAGAGTTTGGTGGATGTAAGTGATACCGAAGTGGAGATTTATGGCTCAGAGTCTGGGAAAAAAACGGCCTTTTAAAGATATGGAAGAAATTTCATACATTTTGAAGACACTACAGGTGAATAGGGTAAAATATGTAACTAATAGATATCACCATGAAACTTCACCAGTTGATTACTGACATTAAGAAAATTATTATTTTTATTACAAGTTTTCTGAAATGTTATGTTTAAAATTTGCAAATGAGGTATTATCTAATGGTAACTTTTGGTGAATTTGGGGGTCTCGGAATGTCGGCGGTTCGATCCCCGGGCAGGATGGCACCTTGCATGGCAGCCTCTGAAAACATATTTACATTTATAAGCAGAAAACATGTTTGATCTTGTACAAATCAGTATAAAACTCCACTACTGAGCAACAGAAAGGTAAATTCTAATACTTTTGTACAATGAAAGAAATCTTCTTTTAATATCAAACACAAGTTGAAGATTCTTCTAACTCACTGAGAGAAGATGTTTAATGATGTTTCAGTTTCAGGAGGCAGCGGTGTGCACTGATCCTCAGCGAAATATTGACAAGTGTAATCAGCACACATGGTGAAGTCAATGAAACGCTGAAACAGTCACAGTTTTCTCATTAGCTGGAAGATGGTGCTGCTGATTGTCTGCTTTGGTGCAGTAAGGATCAGTACGAGCGTTTCCTGTATTTACGGATCAAAGCTGTCAACAGTCCTGAGCAGAAAGCTTTATACTTTCAGCCACTAATGTTAGCTGGAGGGAAAACTGAGTGAGTGAAGTGTCCAAAACAGCCTCCGGAAAATAAAGCTCTTGATGTCGGAGGTTCATGATTCATTTATACTCCTTTGGAGCTTTTCCTCCTTTAAATCAAGAGGGGAATCCTCCCCAAAATACTAATAAAAGTAGTTTATTATCAACTAGAAAATGCATTTCCTGCCGAAAATGCGTGGGAATGCTGACAGCTGAAATTAATTGCATAAGGAACTGAAATTGTAAAACTGGCAGAGTTGAAAGCTGAACTGCATGACCCCAAAAAAATGTAAGAGCTGAAATACATTGCTAGAAAAGCAGGAAGCTAAACTGTAATACTGTCAAATGTGGAAGTTAAAATTAATTAATTTGTTAGACAGAAAGTAGTATTTTGATGGTATAAACTTTAGAATTATAAGTACTTGGACAGTAAGTAATATTGACAAGTGAAAAAGGTTTAATATTTTAAAAAGTAGTAGTAAGAGCTGAATATTTTGATATTTGAATGGTTTCTGTAGCTGAAAGTATGCAGAAGTTGTTAAAGTCCAAAAAAACGTACGGATGAAATAGATGAATAAACCTTAGAAGAACAATACTGGGAATGCTGGAGACCGGAGAAACACAAAAAGGAAATTATCTACTAAATCGACTGTAAACTCAGACTGCTGAAGCCTCAAACAAGCTGCAGATAAAGTTTGGACTGTGGAAACAGTGTGAACCTATCGAACCCTTTCCATAGTGATAGCAGTATTTCCATTCACTTAAATGCGATTCATGAATCATACGTAATGGAGGCGCCGTCGAACGATGTCCGATGTCTGCTGATAGGACTGTCAGATGGCTCTGGGGAGACGATGACAATCGACCTGTTTTGTCATTTAAGTTCGGAGGTGTTTTGTTTCCAGGCACAAATAATCAATGGGAGAAAAAGAAATCAGCTGTGAGAAATGAAAAGATGTACAAGAGGATATCACGGCCTCTGGAAGGACTGGGGGAGGAAATACTGTTGTTGGTAATGGGAGAGAGTCAAATACTGAAATATCCCTTTGAACTGAAGAAAAAAGAGATTGATTATGTGGTGGCAACGACTCAGGTGAGTCACGGGATTGGTGACACTAACGAGTCACAGGGTGAGCAGGCTGCCACCATCACGTAATGCGCTGCTAAGAGGTTGTAGTCATTTCACGTATTTCTGTGACTCTTTTACTGCATTCAACAGTGTGAAATGTGCAGCATTTTGCTCTTATAAACCTCAAAACTATATTCAATAATCCACTCGATGCGATAAAAAGCTCAGTGAAAGAACATAAAACAAATACCTCCTTTACACTATTGTGTCAGAGAGAGGACTCTATGAGCAGCTATTCACTCTTTTATTATCAAAACACTTTATACATCCATAGTTTGAAAGAACACTTTGCTGCACAAACAGTCAAATTCGACACGCACATATTTGCTTTAGACGTCCTTCACATGAAAGGGAATAGATTTTACAGCAAACACACACACACACACACACACAGATAAAATGCAATCAATCTGTCTCTCACTTTATACATCTCTCTCTCTCTCACACACACACACACACACAGCAGAGGTGGAGGTGAAAAGTGCTGTCAAAGCCTCGGTTTGCACTTCACAGGTTTGTGTGGGTGGAGGACAGACAGACGCCGGAGGTGAGCTGCTGCAGAGCCACGAAACGAGCGACTGATGGAGTTTAACCTCCTCTGAAAAAAAATGTCGTTGGATGGACAGGTCAATGGTCCCATTAATATTTTATAACCTTTATATGTTCGCACCGGGAGGGTTTTTGTGTCCGTAAATCTGTATAGTACACGGATTATTACGCCCCCTCTAGTGTTCAACGCAAGGAAATACATCTTACATTTACGGATGGATAGAAACTAGTGCTGTCAATCGATTCAAATATTTAATTAATCGCACATTTTTTATCTGTTGACTTGCCCCAAACTGCATGTGATTATCATAAAGTGGGCATGTCTGTAAAGGGGAGACTCGTGGGTACCCATAGAACCCATTTACATTCACGTATCTGGAGGTCAGAGGTCAAGGGAACCCTTTGAAAACGGACATGCCAGTTTTTCCCCCGCAAAATTTAGCACAAATTTGTAGCGTTATTTAACCTCCTTTACTACAAGCTAGTATGACATGGTTGATACCGATGGATTCTTTAGGTTTTTCTAGTTTCATATGATACCAGTATCTTCACTCTAGCTTTAAAGCTCAGCTACAACCTAAAAATTGCAAGTTGCGTTAACGCGTTATTATTGCGTTAACTTTAACAGCCCTAATAAAAAAATGAATCCTATCTCAGGGTCAACGTGCTAGTTTTTTTTCAGAGCTTGGAGTTGCATCTCAGATTTCAACCTGCAGACAGAGATGCGATGAGCGCAGTAATACCAGGTGGATCCAGTCTTCCCTGGATTTAATATAATACTGAAGTGAAACTCACACTGCTTTCACTGAATCTTCTGTTATTTCCTATTTTCAGTGCTCGTCAGCCGTTTCACCGTTTCTGAAACTTTGCAGGAACTCTGATCTCACAGTTACAGCAGGTACACTTGCACTTTCTCTCCACTTTTTCACTCCCTCCAAACCTCCCGCCGCCGCACCTTCATCCTAACGCTGCTATTCTTAGCTGTCTGATGAAGAGCAGGGCGCCGCGACACCTTTCACATCTGACAGGAACGAAGCGACGGCTCGATCACCCGAGTGCACGGCGGTTTTGTTCTCCGTCGTTTCTTTTTCAAGCTGAAACTTAATGCTTAGTGATCTTTCTTTGAACAAGTTTTAAATGCAATGTGCTCATGGTGCCAAAGATAATCCTCTCCAGCTCTGCAGATCTACGGAGCTTTTCAGCCTCATTGAGCTCCTTGTTTTGGAGATTTGTGGCACATTCACTGTCTGGTTCAGGTAAACAAACTGTACATCACCTGCTCAGTGACAAACAGCAGACAGAGTTAGTTAGAGAAAGTGGAGAATCTAGGAGCTAAAGAGACAGATATTTCCCTCAGGAGGTGGTGGCGACCAAAACTAGAGCTAAAAGAGAGAGAATATTAGACTTAATTCATCCGGTGGACACAAACATATGGTGGCCATATTTTCAAACCCCCAAAACCAGGACCCTTAAGTGTAACGCACGTTCATGCAAACGCACGCCCATGCACATGCATTCATGTGTGCACACGTGCACGCGCGAATAGGCACGCACCATATGCGTTTTCATCAGGATGGCTAACTTGGCGCACCTGTTGCGCATTTGCGCACGGAGCAAGTACCTGTGAGGGTTTCTGGACAATATCTGTCATTGTTTTGTGTTGTTAACTGATTTTAATAATAATAATATACATAGATTTGCATAAAGCAGCGTATTTGTCCACTCACGTGTTGATAAGAGTATTAAATACTTGACAAATCTCCCTTTAAGGTACATTTAGAACAGATAAAAAACATGTGTGATTAATTTGCGATTAAATATTTGGATCGATTGACAGCCTTAAAGTTTACATTTTTGATTCACTTTGTGATAGAAAAGGTACAGAAACCAAGGAGAAAACACAAGCAGCCCAAGGTAACCAACCACTTCCTGTATTAAGTATTTCTTCTATGGCTTCGCTCTGAACTCTTCGTACGAGTTGTGGCTTTAAGAAAAGCTGCTGTTAGATTGTTAGACTTCGGCTCCCCAGACGAGTTTTGACAGGTCGGCGTGACGAGCCGATCGCTGACATCCCAGCTGATGAGCCGAGGATGCAGGAGTCCCACGGCACAGAGCCGAGAAACAAACCGACTCCAATCAATGTGTCTGCGAGTCGAGGAAACTCTGAAAACAATGAGTCATCCTACGCACACAGAGGGAGGAGGAGGAGGTGAGCGGAGGATGGAAGAGCGTGACGATAGAAGAAGTTAGTCCTGAAACAGCCAGGTGGAGGGGCGGAGGGGGTTTGATTACCTGCAGAGACACACAGGTGGGCAGGATTTAATGATTTGTCTTTAGTAATAAGAATTACAGAATTCAATTAATGTCACATATTGAAGCATATTTCAAATTTGAAGGTGTCTGGATAGATGGATGGATGAATAGATAGAGACCTACAGTAACAACATTTCTCACCTTAGAGGGCAGAGTTGAGCTGCTGGGAATTGCTGCAATGCACTCAGCCACATCACACAGATCTAACAGAAGTCTCTGGTGTGTTGGGATTAGACTGAAAGTAGGGCATGAAGGGCAGGTTTTAGTGGCGGAGAAAAGAGGGGAACCTGCTACTCTCCAAAAAAAAACACACAAAACAAGAGGCAGACAAGTGTTTTCAGTGCATCAATAATCAATGACGAACTCATAAAATACATCCAAAGTAATACTCTTATTAAATATACAAGTTGTATCTATATCTGTACACTACGACGGAGTATTAGGGCCACATTCAGGGGAAAAAAAAAATCGGAGTTTTCGGGAATAAAGTCGTAATCTAATGACAATAAAGCCATACTATTTCAAGAAAAAAAAAGTTGTAATATTGCGAGAATAAAGTAATAACTTTACGAGGAAAAAAAGTCAATATTATGAGAATAAAGCCATAACTTTACGTTAAAAAAGTCCTAATATTATGAGAATAAAGTCATAACTTTGCGTTTAAAAAAGTCGTAATATTACGAGAATAAAGTCATGACTTTACGAGAAAAAAGTTGTAATATTACGAGAATAAAGTCATAACTTTACGAGAAAAAAAGTCGTAATATTACGATAATAAAGTCATAACTTTGCGTTAAAAAAGTCGTAATATTATGAGAATAAAGTCATAACTCTACATGAAAAAAAGTAATTTCCTCCTCCTCTAAAGAGTCAGTTTCCCCATCAGGTCCGTGTGGTTCTTTCTTCAGAATAAACTCAGTTTCTTTAACAATCTTTTCCAGGTCCTGATACTGATGATAATGTGGTGCTGATGAGCCAAAAGATTAAGTATTTGGTTATTTGTGAAACCTGAACTAAAGTATAACTTCACAAGATGCTCCACGTTCCTGTGTTTTTTAGTGTCATTTATGACGTGTTTTCCGTAGTTGTGTTACGTTGTTTCCGTAAATATTTTTGCTTAGTTTACATACTTATTTTAAGCCCAACCGAACACCAGACTTTTAACCAGGAGGCCCGTGTTCGAGACCTTTCTTGACCGGTGTTTTGTTTTGTAAGTAAAGTTAGTGATGTTTGTCACATGTTTTCCGTAGTTGTGTTAAGTTGTTTACTTTGTTTACGTACTTATTTTAAGCCCAACCATGACGTTTTTCCTAAACCTAACTGCAGATGTTTGCATGGTGTACAAATGTCACGCAAAAAGGCTAAAATGCGTACTCATGATTTATGAAATGTCCGTGTAATGTCGTGACGCCTTCCTGTGAGACCGGGTCGTATATATTCCAGGTGTCTTGGTAATTTGATGCCAACAGAAATCAGATGTCATTTTCTCACCAGGTCAAACAGACCGGAGCTTTTAAAGATCAGACGGCTGCAGACTGGAGATCCTCTTGTCTGAAAACTGAACGAAGCCACATTCTTGGGACGGCTGCCACCACAGAGCTGTGTCATAACGATGTCCCGGCATCTCCCGCCGAATCTGCTGACATTATGAGAGCGAGAGACGTCTGACAGTCAGTCAATAACGAAGATTCTCCTTCCAGCTGCTCTCCAAAGACTCCTCGCGGCGTGGAGGACAGCGCTGTCTGCTCTCTTTACCTCATGTGGGTTTTTTCAGACATGTTGGAGTTGGGGAAACAAAAATCAATGAGATATTTCCTCCTTTTTCTTTTCGAGTTCTTTG
This sequence comes from Sebastolobus alascanus, assembly GCA_916701645.2. Lineage (NCBI taxonomy): Eukaryota > Metazoa > Chordata > Actinopteri > Perciformes > Sebastidae > Sebastolobus > Sebastolobus alascanus. The sequence continues at coordinate 174,564 of CAKAOJ020000357.1, forward strand.
TCAGTCCTTTTTCTGATTCGTGTCGTATCGGCTGCTAAGGAGCCCTTTGATTTCCCATCCCTGAGCTAGTTGACATTTATTTCACAAACACTTGACATTTGGAAATGGGCTCCCCGTGTGAGCGCTGTGTGTGTTCACTTGTAAGTTCCCCCCCCTCCATCCTCACACTCACACACACAGAGGCCTGTGCCATTAGCAGCCTTTGTACAGAGCAGCTGGATGGTCGGACTGTCTGCTGGTTTTCAGAACAACTCAGTTCGGACTGAAATCGAAGGAGGTTTCAGAAAGTGAACTGTCAGTCTGAGGCTTTCAGTCTGCCGATAAATCAACGCATTCTGATCAATTCTGACCAAGACGGGGACAAAATAATATTCCTCAAACTTTTTTTTGTTTGCGTTGCGTTATTCTCACCATTGACATCGCCCGGTGCGAATTCGCCTCTTTGTATTAACTTTGTATGTAATTGCGCCTAGTGAAAAGTTGACTTCGCTCTTGGTCTGAATAAAAGTGCTTTCTGAAAAATGTCCGAATACGCGATATAGAAATATCCAAAAATTGACAGATAAATTAAAAAAAAGTCAGAAAAATATGTTAAAAAAATATTAAAAAAAAAAAGAAAAATGTGTGAAAAATATGTAAAAAAAAAAAATGTCCTAAAAATGTCCGAAAAAAAGTTCCAAAAAATATGTGAAAAATGTCAGAAAAATATCCCAAAAATGTGTGAAAGATGTCTGGAAAAAAATGCCCAAAAAATTAGTGAAAAATGTCCAAAAAATATGAGATGTCCAAAAAATATGTGAAAAATGTGTGAAAAAATGTGCGAAAAATGTGTGAAAATTTCCGAAAAAAGAAATAATTTAAAAATTTCAGAAAAATATCCAAAACAATGTGTGAAAGATGTCTGAAAAAAAGTCCAAAAAATATGTGAAAAGTGTCACAAAAATTAGTGAAAAATGTCCAAAAAATATGACATGTCCAAAAAATATGTGAAAAACGTGTGAAAAAATGTGAGAAAAATATGTGAAAAATGTGCGAGGAATATGGGAAAATGTCCGAAAAAACAAAAATGTAAAAATTTCTTAAAAATATGTGAAAAATGTGCAAAAAATTCAGAAAAAAGTGTGAAAGATGTGAGAAAAAAAGTCCAAAAAATATGTGAAAAATGTCAGAAAAATTAGTGAAATATGACCAAAAAATATGAGATGTCCATAACTATGTGAAAAACGTTTGAAAAAATTTGCAAAAAATATGTGAAAAATGTCAGAAAAAAAATAACCTAAAAATGTCTTAAAAATATGTGAAAAATTTCAGAAAAATATGTGAAAATGACCAAAAAATGTCAGAAAAAAAGAGTAAAAAATGTCCGGAAAATAGTAAAAAATAAAATATAAAATAATATTCGTCAAAGTTTTTAATTGATTTTATATATACTTAAAGGGACAGTGTTTAGGATTTGGCACCATCTAGTGGTGTGGTTGCAGATTGCAGCCAATTTAATACTCCTCCGCTCACTCCTCCCTTTCCAAGACTGCAGTATCGCCGTCCGCCTCGCACAGAGGCCATCCTGGCGTTACCACGGTTTTGCACTGTGCGGCTCACGTTACCGCAGTCTTGTAAAGGGACAACCCGTTCTGAGTCACGTGAGTTGTTAGTATCGTCAGTCATTTGCCGAGTTGGTAGTGAGAACGTGTTGGTGTGCTGTTCTATAAAAAAAAGTGTTTGTGTGTGTGAAAGCACATCAGTACATTTCATCTTTCTCTCATGCTGGTCGACCTTCATCCGTCTCCTTCCTGCAGCAGCATTTTGGACAGCTCTGAAATTACAGCTGTTGCCATGAAAAGTAAAACTCAGCAGAGGATTCATTTTGATCAGTTTGACAAACCGTGACTCACCTTGAGTACATCATACAGTCCAACAACATGCTCTCTTCCCATTTTGTAATGAAGAGATGATACTTTTTTATTTTTTATTGCTTAGTGGAAGCAAGAAGTTTGCTGCAGAGGACAGACAGACTGCATGTGTAACAGAAATCCCAATAATTCAGAAAAGAAATAAAGATGTTTAATAAATAAATTGCCAGCTGCTGTCGATTTGTAAATGGTCAGAATTCATGCTTTGTCAGTTCTGTTTACGAGACGTCTAGAAGACAGCTTTTAAAACACTTGTTTTCTGAATAGAGTCCCAGCGTTGCGCAAATTTAACATGTGTTTGGGTTGCATTATTTGCGCCATGCGGTGCAAATTCGCGTCTATTCGCATCTTTGTATTGACTTTGTATGTTATTGCGGAAAGTTCACTTCACTCTTGGTCTGAACATAAGTGCTTTCTGAAAAATGTCCGAAAAAAAACCGTACAAAAATTGTCTGAAAATGTCCAAAAAATATGCGATGCGAAAAATATCCCAAAAATGTCAGACAAATTTGAAAAATGTCAGAAAAATATGTGAAAAAATATATAAAAAAAGAAAAATGTGTAAAAAATATGTAAAAAAAAAAATGTCCCAAAAATATGTGAAAATGTCTGAAAAAAAAATAATTAAAAAATGTGTGATAAATGTCAGAAATATATCCGAAAAATGTGTGAAAGATGTTAGAAAAAAAAGTCCAAAAAATATATGAAACATGTCAGAAAAATGAGAGAAAAATGACCCAAAAATATGAGATATCCAAAAAATGTGAAAAACGTGTGAACTGTCTGCAAGACGTCAAGAAAACAACTTTTAAAATGCTTGTTTTCTGAATGGAGTCACAGCGTTGCACAAATTTTTCGTGTGTTTGGGTTGCATTATTCGCGCCATTCACGTCGCCCGGCGCAAATTCGCGTCTATTCGCCTCTTTGTATTGACTTTGTATGTAATTGCGTCTAGCGAAAAGTTCACTTCGCTCTTGGTCTGAACAAAAGTGCTGAACCCTCAGAGACTTGACTGATGTCACCCACTAAATGGTTGAGTGTGAGAGGCTGCAAGGGCTTGGAATATATATATATATATAAATATGAATGGGACAGCACTTTGCAGTGACAGAGATAACTGTCAAAAAGTCAATTTACTTGTTTTTGTCAAAGTTCATTAAGCAAAATTAAAAGAAGTGGTTGATGAATAAACCAGGTGTGTAATATAGTTTAATGCTGCATTCTTCTGATTTCATGTGTTTTTTATGGACCATCTTAAATCCTTAATGTTATTAAGGTTAATATGCCATGCTATGAACACCCATGTGCCGTCCTCTTTGTTTACCTAAAATCCTGAAATCATGTAACAAAGGCAGAGAGGCAGTGAGCAGAAGTTAACACCTGGCGAGGTGTTAGCGTGTTAGCAAGTATGTTGTCATTCAGGGTTAACCTCAGGTGCTCAGAGCGCTCTGCTGAAGCTGAGCTGGGTGTTTACAGGCTCGGTATTACAACAGAAGATACAGTTAGGTTTGTACTGTGAGCTGAAAGATATCAAATAAGTTGAGTTAAGAGCTCTGTGCCGACCAGTCAAGTTCTTCCACACCAAACTGGGAAAACTATTTCTACATGGAACTGGCTTTGTGATCGTAGTCATCAGGCAGCAGCTTCCTGCTCTGTTTCGACATGCGACTCCAGTATTCTCCGTGAGGCTTATTGAATTTCAGGTGGAATAGACGCTCCTCGAGCAGGAAAAGCATTACGATGCTTTGAGTGCCGTGCGGTCGGTGCTCTTGAAAGCACAGGGAGTTTGATAAATTGCATTTGAAGTGATTCCGGCATTAACAAGATCAGAGGTTTTGTAAGTCGGTAGCAGACGGGCAGAAACGCAGTACCTGGAAAAGTTGGAGTGCACGCTGAAAATGTACAATGATGCTTCAGTCCATGTCACACACACAAGTGAAAGAAACAGACTGTTAGAAAAAGTGCTTTCTGAAAAATGTCTGAAAAAAATGTACAAAAAATGTCTGTAGACGTCAAAAAAATATCCAAAAAATGTCAGAAAATTTTGAAAACTGTCAGAAAAATATATAAAAAAAGAAAAATGTGTGAAAAATATGTGAAAATGTCGTTTTTATTTTTTTAACTGTTTAAAAATTATTTGAAAAATTTCAGAAAAAAATTGAAAATTTCAGAAAAATTGGAAAATGTCAAAAAATGTTCAAAAAAAGTAAAAATGTCAGAAAAAAAAAAGTAAAAAATGTCCTAAGAATATGTGAAAAATGTCAGAAAAATATGTGGAAAAAAGTCTGAAAAACGCCCAAAAAATATGTAAAAAATGGACAAAAAATTTGTGAAAAATATGTGCCAAATGGACGAAAAATATCTGAAAAATATCCGAAAAATGTGAAAAATGTAAAAAGAAAAATGTGAAAAAAATGTGAAAATGTCCAAAAAAGGACAGAAAAAAAAGTAAAAAACTGAGAAAAAATTTCTGGAAAATATGCGAAAAAATATCCTATGAATATGTGAAAATTGTCCAAAAAATGTCAGAAAAATATGTGGAAAAAAGCCTGAAAAATGCCCCAAAAATATGTGAAAAATGGACAAAAAATGTCAGAAAAATATGTGCAAAATGTCTGGAAAAACGTGAAAAAGTTAACTGTGATCATATCTATATTTTTAAAAAGGTGTCTTTTTGATAGGACAGATCAACAGTTTCCCTTTTCATGAGATGTACTGTAACATCTGGATACTCAACCTTTAATGTAACTGAGCCGTATTTTCTAGACATCAGGCCTGCTTTACAGAGCGATACAGTGATTTTGGAGACTGTAATTGTCAATACTTTACTGCAGTTTGGTAAGATAACACACAAACTGCAGTGTGTTCTCCTCTCTAACCTTCACTGGGAAGAACGTCTATATTTCTCTTCTCAGCATCACTGATACTATCTGTTCGCCAGAGGAACGTAGGAGGAAAAACCCATTAGCCCCAGTGGTATGGCTGCATGATTACATAATCACTTTGATATCATAAACGCATTACAGCGAAAAAGTTTACCCTCGGGGAGAAACAAACCACATTTCACAGTACACGCTCCGCCTCTCGAAAACCCCGGGGACGCCTCCTCGAGCTCCGTGAAGGTTTCTCTCCTCCCAGAGCTTCAATCAGTCAGCGACACTATCAGCACAAACCACCAACATCCAGCCCGCCAGCTCCAACCTGGAACTACTTCCTGTTTTGATTTTTTTTATGGCTGTGGCACGCGCGCCCGAGGCTTTAAAAGCTCTGATCTCTGATTCGAGGAGAAAGTGGATCTCCGGCTGGGAAAAAAATGGCATCTTGAATTATGTCAGAGGAAAAGATGAAGCAGGGAGCCGGAGGGGCGAAAACCAAGCGGACGTTTGTTGCTATATGTTCATGTTTGCATTGAGTGTGAGGTCACGCACCGGAGAGTGGATATGTGTCGGTGCTGCTGTTCTGCCTGCAGGCTCTCCTCACTCTGTGTGTGGAGGGAAGGTGTCCTTCAGTATCATTTTAAATCTGAATCCCTTTTTATCAGAGAAATGCACATTTGTTGGATCACTTGACAGGCTGCAAGAACAGCAACAAAAAGGCAGACTACATCACATCTACAGAGCCTGGCAGGTGTAATAGAGGAAAACTAACTTAACTTGTTAACTTGTGTGCGTAGGGAACTGAATTTCCAGGTTGTTGTGTCACAGCAGTTCGTGAAATAGTCACGGAATTCAATGTATTAATTTGTGTACATAGACGTGAAATGGTCAGCACGAAATCATCAATTCGTATGTAATCCACATAATTGTGAACCAGGAAGTATAGAGAGGTAGAGAGGAGGTCGGGGTGGATGGATGGGTCAAAAAACACAGGACTTTGGCCCAGGAGACCGATGTTGGTGCCCCGTGTGAAGCCAGATGTCAAAGTTGATTTATTCGTCACGCAACTTCCGTATTTAAGTTACGGCACTTCTGGTTATTTTAACCCAAACCGCGATCTTTTCCTAAAGCTAACTAAACTCGTGGCTGAATGTTATCAACGTTGTCCATAGCACCTTTAAGAAAAGCAGAGCGGAGCATCCAAAAATGAAAGCATATCAGACCGTTCTTCATTAACAAGATCAGAGGTTTTGTAAGTCGATAGCAGAGACGGGCAGAAACGCAGTACCTGGAAAAGTTGGAGTGCACGCTGAGAATGTACAACGATGCTTCAGTACACAAAAATGAAAGAAACAGACTGTTAGAAAAAGTGCTTTCTGGAAAATGTCCGAAAAAATATGCAATGCGAAAAATATCCAAAAAATGTCAGAAATATGTGTGAAAAAAAATAAAATATATATATATATATATATATATATAAAGAAAAATGTGTGAAAAATATGTGAAAAATGTGTGAAAGATGTCTGAAAAAAATGTCCACAAAAATATGTGAAAAATGTCAGAAAAATGAGTTAAAAATGTCCAAAAGTATGAGATGTCCAAAAATTGTGAAAAAAAAAATAAAAAAATGTGAAAATGTCCAATAAAAAAATGTCTTAAAAATATGTCCAAAAAATTTCAGAAAAAAATGTGAAAATGTCAGAAAAAAAAAAAAAGAGTAAAAAATGTCTGGAAAATATATATAAAAAATATCCTCAGAATATGTCATGGAATTCAATGTATTGATTCGTGTACATAGCCGTGAAATTCACATTTTTTTTCGTGATGGTCAGCAACATGGTCAGTGTCTTGAATCCATTTGTGGGCACTTAGAAATCCAAACAGCTATTTTTCGCTGAACTATTTCTAAGGAATTTGTTGTGTTGTGTACAACTAATGGGGGAGTACTATATACAATTTATATTGTTTTTGAGTGAACTGTTCCTTTAAAAACACATCAGTGAGTCGTACTGTTGCACTGGTGACATGCTCCATATTTAGGTCTGTTCAAGACACATATAGAAATATAAAATTACTCATTCTCTGAATCTTTACACATGTGCAAACATCCAGCTGTGATCTGCTCACACACACACAGAGTACCAGCTGTAAACAACCCGCCTCCCCACTGACTGCTGTGACACCCGGGTCACCACGACGCCCTGACGACCTTCTGCTTCATCATCCTCTTCTCCCGCTCGACTGACGAGTCGCACACATTCCTCCGATCAAAGCGCCGCCCTCCCACACTTCTCCTCTCGCTTCTGCTGTTGTTGCACCTGCAGCACAGCTGGTTTCTGCGGCGGCGCATCAACACCGAACGCCGAGCGCTCCTGTCTGTGGGGGCGGCTGTTTGCATCAGCCTTCATCCAACCGTTCTTCCTCGCACACACACACACACACACTCACACACCAGCACACTTCTCCACGCTGGTTGAGCCGCCACGCGCCATCTGCTCCCATCAGGAGCGGGTGATTGATGCACCGCCCGTATGAAAGCTACAGGGATGACTCATCGACTCCCCGCCGCGATGGCTGCTGCAGTGAGAAAGTGTGTGTGTTGTTTAAGAAACACTGTGAGACTTTCTCCTCTCTCTCTCATATCTCGCTGCTCTGCTTCTCTACCTGTTCAGAGCTTAAAAGCTTGTTCTGACCCAACTCTCTGATCAGTGATCAATCACTTATTGATCCAGCTGGTGGAGCTGATACCTGAGTCACCTTTTCAGCTGCTGAGTCCACACGAGGGAGGCCGAATCTCTCCTCGTTTTCATATCAGGTTCATCCCAACACATCCTCACTCCCAAATCATCTAATACCGGCGCTCGGTCAGCGCCCCTCGGCATCAGAGACCGACGCACGGGGTATCCCTCTAGCGGACGGACAGGGTGTCAAGATATTCACAGTGTCCTTTCAAAATAAACGTCTGTTTTCACAGGAAGTTAGGTTTAGGCAACACAACCACTTAGTTACTGCCTCGCTGAACTGCTGAGTCTCTCACCCGTGTGGCGTCTACACGGGCAGCGTTTCTGCTGCTGCTGTCAGCTCTTTCTTTCTACATAGTTTGCCTTTCATAACGGCCATTTAATTTCATTATAAATGTCATTTATATTTATTTTAGACAGAAAAAGGTTAAGAAGCGAGTGGTAATTTGTAAATAGTAGTAATACTCCACGATTAAAACCTTGTGCTTTATTCATTCATGGAGCCGTGCAAGTCACTGCATTTTCTACAACACCGTCCTGTAAATATTTCAGAATAAAAGCCTCGCATAAACAAATGAAGGACTTCTGTCCACAGAAAAAAAACGCTTGAGGGCTTTTATTTACAAAAATGTTTGTGAAAAATGTCCAAAAATGGGGAAAAAATGAGAAAGAAAAAAAATGTGTCCAAAAAATAATTTAAAAATGTCTTAAAAATATGTGAAAGAATTCAGAAAAATATGTGAAAGTGTCCAAAAAAATGTCAGAAAAAAATTTGAAAATGTCAGAAAAAAAAAATTTTTTTTCAAATGTCTTAAAAATGTGAAATTTCAGAAAAATATATGAACATGTCCAAAAAATGTCAGAAAAAAAAGAGTAAAAAATGTCCGGAAAATATGCGAAAAATATCCTAAGAATACGTGAAAAATGTCCAAAAAATGTCAGAGTAATATGTGGAAAAAAGTCTGAAAAAAATATGTGAGAAATGGAAAAAAAATGTTTGAAATATACGCGCAAAATGTCCTGAAAAACATGAAAAAGTTAACTGATTATATCTATATTGTTAAAAATGTGTCTTTTTGATAGGACAGGCAAACAGTTTCCCTTTTCGTGAGATGTACTGTAACATCTGGATACTCAACTCAACCTTTGATGTAACCTTTTGAAACGAAAGCAGGAAGTGTTGAGTTGTTTTCATGTCTGTGACATATTCTACAGATGTTAAAACTGTAGTAATGTTGCTGGTACAGTATGATGTCAATATACAGTCAATAGATCATTTTCACCGTCTGTTGTTGCCGTGAACCGCGTGGCGTAGAAAAAATAGGCGAGACCTCGAATCTCTAACGCAAAGTAAGCAACGTTTCCGATGCGGAGGGGCGCTGACCATACGGCGGTATTTTGGTGTTCGCAAAGAACTGCACCACAGCTCTTTTTAGACACGACAGACGTTTCTTAATAGAGATCCACAGGACCACGACTTGGATCGGGCCTCTCCCTGGAGCACGCCGAGGATTATACATATTTACAGAGTCAGGGCCCTGAGTAAATTGTTGCAGAGGGACTTCGAATTTCAAGTAGCACTTCCAGACATTTTTTTTTTCCCAGTTTGAATGTCATCATTATCATCTGGAAAAACAAACTAACCTAGAGGGAGAAACACTGCAGATTATGAATCAAAGACAGCAAACATGCTGGCGTCTCTCTCTCTCTCTCCCCCCTCCGTCTTTAATTTGCTTTCCAGACGTATTTTCATATCTGAAAGCGGCGGCCCCCGGTCGCCTCGCATTGTGCCGTTGCCTCTGAATGCTGAGCTGTGATCAAATTCCTCATTGAGATGCAGATGAAGGGGCCGACCTGCTTCGGGCTCAGATCTTGGCTTTGGAGGCAGCCGCCCGGGGTTGTTTGTTCTCCCCCTCCGTGATTTCCAGCGCATCATCCGGAGCAGAGACTAACAGGATCTCCTCCTCCTCCTCCTTTTCACGAGCAGCTGCACAGCCACTTTACCTCTCGGTGGCCTTATTGTGGTGTGTGAACCGGTGTTAAATGACACCGTGTTGGTACACAATCTCTCCGATACAAAACACACTCACGAGGGTGGAAGAACACAGTGCAACTACAAAAACATAACTGAAGCATTCACACATTTTACAGCACATAATACAGGTTTTATTCTATAAAAGTAGATGTACACAATTAGAGGTCTTTTAGAGGTCGATTCTGTTCCTAGTGAGTGAAACCTGACTGCTTGCAGTTCCTGTCTCGGGGATTATATTCGGTCTAATCAGGTCAGGAAGTGCACGGTTCATCTGCATTCCAGTTGTGAAAAACATATTTTAATGAATAATTTTTTTTGTTATTATTGTGTATAAAATTCACTTGTTAAGGTCTTAGCACACCGAGTCCGTATATAATCCAATAAAAAACGTTATTCCCAAAAAACCTTGCACAAAATTCAACAAAACTGAATCGGTTACGTGGGTGCGCTGGATAGCGTTAGTCTCACACTGGGCTAATGAATGAATAACATTAGCAAGAAGCTATCGTTTAGCTGCCTAGAGCACAATCACTAACGTTACTGTCTAATCTTTCCTACATCCTTTGTTTTGCAGATTCCAAGCTGTTCTTTAATCACCTGCCACAATCTCTCTTTAAATTCTGCATCTCTGTATTCTTTTATTTCTTTATCGTAAAGTGCTTTGTGCCGGGAGACGAATGTGAATGTTTATCAGATGCCATTTTTAATGATGACGTTTGCACGGACGGTGGCTCAGTGTGGTCAAACAATCCTCTTTTGCCTTTTGACAGATGCGAAAAACCCCCTACAGTAAATCAAACCTGTTCTGAAAACTTTAATGACGGACGAAATTAATGTGTGCAATATGTTCGGAATGTCCTGGTGGCCCCTGATTGGTTGTCACCGTAAGCCGATAATAACCAGATCTGGGGCGGGAAATTTTATGCTAAAGAAATGTTGCCAGATTGTGCGATTTTCCACCCAACTGGGCAGCTTTAGGATGGATTATATTTATAAAAATGATCTTGGGTGTGTTTACAAAATGTCAGCCTCGTTTGTGTTGATGTTTTTCTTATTTTTTTTCAATATTCATATTCTTTTCTGGCTAATAATGACGTTTTTGAACGAAGCCAGTAACACATCTGTAGCTAGAAGGCTGCTTGACCAGGTGCGTCTTGACGATCTGGGGTTTCGTTTGACAAGGCCGAAAGGTTTACTAAAGTTTACTACTGATTAAAATCACATTAAGTTCTCCCAACAAACGTATGTTCAACCAGCAGAAACACATCAGTGACATATTTCCACATCCAGCCGCCACAGAGCAACATGATCATTCATCTGGAGTCTTTGTGTTTGTGTCCACCAGATGAAAGTAAGTTTTTATTTGCATCAAGGGATTTTAATTACAGGTTACACCCAAGTGTGAAGCAAATACAAACTGCCACAATACCCTGATTGACAGCAGATAGCTTTTAAATGTGTGTGTGTGGGTGATATTTAAAATGCATAGTTGAAATAACTGGACAGTGAATAAACCTTTATAAGGAACAATAGATTGTTCACCGCGGCGTGTAATTATCACGAGCGAGAGAACGCAGCGGAAGAATACTAAATCCACCGGGTGAAAAGAAAAGGAAGTTATCGGTGAGTTACGCTTTGGAATAATTGAGGAGCGAGCGTCCAATTTATTTGGAAATATCTGCACTTGCTCTTTTCATGCATTTTGTCCTTTATCTCTGTGTTATTGTTAAAGATTAATTTTTTACACAGTTGAAATTAGAGTCTGAGCGTGTGCATTTTTGAAAGTTATTGCTGATATTGTGGGCAAGTCGGTGAACTTTTAATCTGAAAGGTGGCAGGAGGACATCGGTCAAGGTGATCCTCCCACACATGCACACTTTATTACATTTTTTTTTACCATTAGTGACGTCAGTGTCCTGAAAATTGGAGGCTGTTGAGAGGCCGTGTAACCAGATTAAAGAGAGCGTTACTGTCAACGCCCACGTAGATAATTTGTTTACGTAGAACAGGAACGCCCACGTAGATAATTTGTTTACGTAGAACAGGAACGCCCACGTAGATAATTTGTTTACGTAGAACAGGAACGCCCACGTAGATCATTTGTTTACGTAGAACAGGAACGCCCACGTAGATAATTTGTTTACGTAGAACAGGAACGCCCACGTAGATCATTTGTTTACGTAGAACAGGAACGCCCACGTAGATCATTTGTTTATGTAGAACAGGAACGCCCACGTAGATCATTTGTTTACGTAGAACAGGAATGCCCACGTAGATCATTTGTTTACGTAGAACAGGAACGCCCACGTAGATCATTTGTTTACGTAGAACAGGAACGCCAAAGTAGATCATTTGTTTATGTAGAACAGAAACGCCCAAGTAGATCATTTGTTTACGTAGAACAGGAACGCCCACGTAGATCATTTGTTTACGTAGAACAGGAACGCCCACGTAGATCCTTTGTTTACGTAGGACAAGAACGCCCAAGTAGATCATTTGTTTACATAGAACAGGAACGCCCACGTAGATCATTTGTTTACGTAGGACAAGAACGCCCAAGTAGATCATTTGTTTACGTAGGACAAGAACGCCCAAGTAGATCATTTGTTTACGTAGAACTAGAACGCCCACGTAGATCGTTGGTTTACGTTCAATTTTTAGGAGACAGCGCTGCTCTCCTTCATTTCCTCCTATTCCCTTCCCTGCATAAACTGAATGGAGGCCAATGTTACAAATACGAATATCGCTGTAAATAAACATTTTGATAAGAATACTTTAAAAAAATATTTGCAATTTCAGAAAGTCTTCTAAAAAAAAAAATAAAAAATGTCACATCAGGACACATGAAGATGAATCAAACGCCTGGATTGAAGATTAGCTCTCCCTGTAACCTTACTTCGTTTTGCATTCTGTGTTTGTGACCCTGCAGGATCACGTGTGGACGAGTCGGGCAGCCTCTCACACTCATGAAGTCCCCGTTTGACCGGATCGGCGGTCTGGGCACGCAGGCGGCAGTTAGTCCATTGATTGCACTTTGTGACGTCCGTTTGTTGGAAAGGAAGACGGACATAAATGGCTCTGAGGGGCCTTTGAAACGGGAACATATGCCCTCTTTTGAAGACGAGAAGCCGTTTTGTGGCACATGCACACCATTAGCCTGGCACAATGGAGAGCCCTCGAGCTGAGCACTCGTCCTATACATGGGAAATGAGTCTGAGCTGCGGCGCTGCGCTGCGAAGACAGGAATTATATGTTGCAGTCTATTTGTTGAGCCTCCTCAAGCTATTCCACAACAGACAGAGTCAGAAGGGAATGATACAGATACCATACAGCAGCTGTTTAAAGGACCACTCCACTGCTTTTTAATGTTATGCACCATTTACTGCAAAACAAGGATGCTTTACACTATTATTGACTCATTCTGAGAACAGAGGTTCATGTTACGGCTGTCAAAGTCGATTTAACAGCATTCATTTCTTTAACTCATTAATGAAACTTGCGATTTTTAGGTTGTAGCGGACTCAGTTTTGAAGCTAGCTAGGGAAAAATATTAGCATCGTACGTTTCTGCAAACCGCGGATATGTTGAATGTGGACATTTTTGCAGTCAGTCAGAGAAAGTGACGTAGTGAGAGTGAAAGTTACGAGGTATAATAACGAGTATAACAAGCAAGAAAGACAAACAAACGCAGGACTTTCACCCTGGAGGCTGCTGTAAACGTTGACTTTACGCTTCTTGTAACGTTGTTTTACGTAACGCTGTAACCGCTTGTTACATAACTTTACGCAAGAGAGTCCGCTAAGGACGGTTGTTGTTGTTTTTTTATGCTAATTACGTTGTTACTCGGCCCGTCAAAGTTAACGCGATAATAACTAATAATTCGTTTTAACGCCACTAATTTCTTTAACGCATTAACGCAACTTGCGAGTTTTAGGTTGTAGCGGGCTCAGTTTTAAAGCTAGAGTGAAGATACTGGTATCATATGAAACTAGAAAACCTGATGAATCCATCGGTACCAACCATGTCATACTAGCTTCTAGCGAAGGAGGTTAAATAAATCCAAATGTGCGCTAAATTTGAATAAATATATACATACATTTGCATAAAGCAGCATTTTTTTTGCCCACTCCCATGTTGATAAGAGTATTAAATACTTTAAGGTACATTTTGATCAGGTAAAAAATGTGTGATTAATTCGTGATTAATCACGATTAACTAATGACAATCATGACATTCATCTTGATTAAATATCTTCATTGATTGATTGTACTTTAGTAGTTTTTATGCAGCGTACTTCTTACTCTTAACTTGAGTTAATTTTTTAGAGAAAAATCGCTATGTTTACTCTATTACATTTGGATCCATTCATAGGCACCCCGTATTACGACTATAAATACTTTACATCACCACAACATTTCAACACTCTCTGTATGTGAATCATGTTCAAAGCGAGTGTCTTATCTCACACTAACAGACGTCCCCGGCTCCAGCAGATCTCTCTCTGAGTGAAGTGTTTAACCTTTTCTCAGATTGACTGCGTCCAAACAGACGCTGTCATTTCTTTAACGGTTTCTTTGTTCGTCTGAATGAGAACATCGTCGTCTCTCTGATAACGCGGCTGCAGACCGACCGTTTTTTTTTCTGACACCTGCAGGGAGCCCGACGCTAAGTAGGAAAGCGTCGCCATTTATATCAGGTGGGAACATTTTACACATTTAGATCTGCTTGTAGGCTTCGCCAAAGCTTTGATAATTAATAATAAGACAAAAGAGAGAAAGAAAAAAACACTGCTTTGTTTATTAAGTAAACATTTTTTTTTTTCTGGCGAGATTTTTATGAAAATGTGAGGCTCTGCTGCTTTTCTCAGTTTCACATGATTATTTTTTCACTGTGAAATGTTTTCAGTACAAACATATGCTTCCACACGCTGCCTTAAAAACTGTGATTTAATGGATCATTCTGGTGTATTACAGTCAATTATTTCATAATCAGTAATAACAACATTGCACTCACCACCAGATATTATTATGACGGGCAGATAGACGCTAAAATTCTCCGTAGGAATGAATGAACTTCCGGTTGACTTGCATACGTACACAGAGCTACGTGGAAACAAGGCGTAAAGCTTTATAGTGTACCTGTCCCAATGTTACTTGGAATCACATCGAAACCAAAACTTTAAGCTAGCAGCAGCTAAAGTTTTAGCATGCAGCTAATGGATGCATGTATTTAAAATTAGGGCTGTCAGTCGATTAAAATATTGAATCGCGATTAATCGCGATTTATTCACATTTTTTTTATCTGTTCAAAATGTACCTTAAAGGAAGATTTGTCAAAGATTTAATACTCATATCAACATGGGAGTGGACAAATATGCTGCTTTATGCAAATGTATATATATATTTATTATTGGGAATCAATGAACCCAAGATCCCCGGCTTTGGTTTTGAAATCCTCCTTTTTTTTTAAGGTCTCGAGGTTGGCAAGTATGGTTATTTAGCCTCCTACTCGACAAGCTAGTATGACATGGTTGGTACCAATGGATTCCTTTAGGTTTTGTAGTTTAATATGATACCAGTATCTTCACTCTAGCTTTAAAACTGAGCCCGCTACAACCTAAAAATCGCAAGTTGCGTTAATGCGTTAAAGAAATTAGTGGCGTTAAAAACGAATCTGCGTTAACTTTGACTGCCTTAATTTAAAACGCGACCAAGGCGTTTATCTCTCATGTATTTATGTGTGTTTTTCATGCTCGTCTCCATCGAGGGAGATTAACTCCTGAATAATCGCCACGGTTACTTTGACCTTTTGACCTCTGCACTGTTAGCCGTTGATGAGGCTGCTAATCTGTCGGTGGCGGCGGCGGCTCTGCTGGAGCCTCAACAAAGAGACAATAACAGAGAGGAGAGGAGCAGATTGTCTCCTCTCTCTCTGTGTGACTATTTACAAAGAAGAGAGGCAGACAGTCGCACTGTGACTGTGATATCCTCTCCTACACACACACACACACACACACACACACACACACACACACACTCCCTCCCCCCCCCAGGTCAACCCTCCTGGATCACTATTATCACATCTGGCCCAGCGCTGAGCAAATCCCCTCCATATTTTTTTCAAGTTAGAGCGAGAATGAATGAGAAAGACGATTAGTGAGCATAAGCCACTGTGTGTGTGCGTGTGTGTGTGTGTGTGTGTGTGTGTGTGTGTGTGTGTGGCATGCCTGTACGCTGCCGTCTGTGTCATTGTTGATGTGATGTCGTGTGTGTGTGATGCTACGGAGGCTGAGATCACGCTAGCTGAACCGAAGCGTGGCGGCTCGCCAGCAGCAGCTCGTCCTGCTCTATTGTCGAGAGGAGAAAAAAGACCAAAAAAAAAAAATGGATAACAGAAAACAAAATGAAAGCCAACATCTCTCTGTGGAGAACGACACAGCTGTCATTCTCACAGAACAAAGCTGCAGACGACGTCGTGTCAGAAACCAGGAAATGCTCGTCCAGCAGCGCGGCAGCGTTTCGTTTTGTCTCCTCAGAAACATCCGTCTTTCTGCTCTGCAGGTATTATTCATACAAGCTGCTGCATTAAAGGATAATTCCTTATTACAGCTTCGGTCTTATTGGTAGATTTCTCTATCACTTCTTTTAGTAATAATAACATTATAGTTACCAAGTTAAAGGCAGGGTCTCCTCTAACTTGCAGATTAACGCATGAGAAGAAATAAAAATGGCGACTCTAAAAGCTTAACAATGCTAAAACAATGACTTTAATTGTGTTTTTAAGTAGTTTAGCCTCACATTTAAAACGACAAAAATACAGAAAGCTGAGAACATGTTTTACCTTCCCCCGTAAGAGTCCTGGAGCAAAGAGGAAGTAAAGCCAACGGAAGTACAGCAAGTGCCGTTTATAAAGTAAGATGCTCGCGATACTTCCAACAACAAGGCAAAAGTGATTGAGCACAATCTAGCTTGTTATTAGCTCACCTTCCTCAAGTCCAGGGTGGCCAAAAATGTTAGAAATTTAGGCACCCTGGACTTCTAACCTCCAAAAGGTACAACTAGATCACACTGTCAACCATCAGACCAAAGTTGAAGTTCCTAAGTTAAATAGTTTTCGAGTTCTGCTCCGGAAACGAAAGTGTGACATGCAAACGGACGGACGGACGTTGCCACGGAGATATAATAACCCCCGACATTTCTCCTTATAGGAAGATGTCTAACCTTAACATGAGACCCAACTTCATAAGAACATATGAACACAATATCAACAATACTTAAAAAAAAAAAAACCTAGGAAAAAGTATAGCAGAAAATGCTACCTTGCATCCTTCAAAATAAAAGCCTGTGCTTCGATCCACATAGAACTCTTTCAAAATATATAATGCCTTGTTCATCATATATAGCGCAACAACACCACACTACTACACATGTAAAAAATAGTCAGTGAAAACAAAAGCGCTATCCTCTTCCTGTTTTTGGTCGACGCACTTCCTTTGTGCCGTTAATGTAGCCTTCGTTTTCCCGGGAGATCGGACCCGGTGGCAGACAGAACTGCAGAGTGAAAGCGAAGCTTATATATTATACATTG
Organism: Sebastolobus alascanus; assembly: GCA_916701645.2. Taxonomy (NCBI): domain Eukaryota; kingdom Metazoa; phylum Chordata; class Actinopteri; order Perciformes; family Sebastidae; genus Sebastolobus; species Sebastolobus alascanus. The sequence continues at coordinate 191,713 of CAKAOJ020000357.1, forward strand.
TGCAATCAACATTATGAAACATTTAATCCCTAGATCATTACGAGCATCCTACACTAAACAGGTCAGAGGTCAGAGGTCACAGTGACGTGATAATCTTCTTCTCAGGCACTCGTTTCTTTCAAGCTGAACTGAAATTGAATTGCGAGTTTATTTCTCTGCTGTCACTACCGAACCCAGACCAAAGAGTAAAGAAGCAAAGAGGCGAAACTCTGGTAATTTTTTTTTTTACAGCAGCTGCTGCCGCTATTTTGGACCGACAACGCTTGTTATATTTATAATAATTTATTGTTCAACACAGGCCATTTCGGTAGAATATGACAATAGAAGAGAAATAATTTTGTACACGAATCAATACATTAAATTTTGGGACTATTTCACAAACTGCTGTGCGATTGGGCTGAATATTCAAGGGACATGGTGGCGATCAACCTTCATTTATTAAGATATCGCCAACGCTCAGGTTCAGGCAAGATCACAAAATAATTATTAGACGTGTGGATAAAAGAAACATTAATATAACAAGAGATGAATGCATACGTCACAATTACAAGCCAAAGATACGTCAGATTACATTGAAGTCTATGAGATCTTCTGTTTTCTATCCCCCAAAAGGGGGCGTGGCCTTGACTTTTTGCGAAGTACCCGTATGTACCGGTTCTGATGTATCGCAAAATGTCTCCACTGGCCTGTATAAATATTTTAAAGTCATGATAACTGAATAATCCCCATTTAAAATACTACATACATCGTATATGCAACTTCCAGGTTGCACCCCAAAGTTCAACGTTATGACCCCTCGAGATGTTGAGTTACATATTTTTAGCTCTTTTGTTTTTATCTTTCTGTTTACAAAAAAAAAACTGTATTACTTCGCCTCATCTTTGACCCATCTCTCTTTTTCTTTTTGACGGTTTATCTTCCGCTCTGCCCCCCCCCCCCCCCTCCACGTCACTCTGGCTGTTTTTAGCCTCGTCCTTGTGTTGTCTAAATAAAAAACACGGGTCATCAGATATTCTCTGAGGAAGATCAACGGCTTTGTGAAGCTTCATTTAACCTCCCATTGTGAGCGCTTAGTGTGTGTGTGTGTGTGTGTGTGTGTGTGTGTGTGTGTGTGTGTGTGTGTGTGTGTGTGTGTGTGTGTGTGTGTGTGTGGGGGGGGGGGTTGTTTAATGTAGACATCACCCAGCAATCATTCTGCATCAACATCACCTCTTATCACTGGAAAGTCTTTTTAATTAAAAATCCTGGAGCTTTTTTTTAGTTGCTCAAACTCTCTTTAAATGTGATTTATAGAATTTAGTGAACAACTTTTTGGAACCATAAAAGTATTTTTAGAACAACTCTTGTTTTTTTTTTTTAGTCAACACGTATGTTTAAGCTACATTTATTGAGTATCTTGATTTATTGGAAATCCACATTTCAGCAACACAGAGTTTGTCTCCTACAAAATGACGTCCCCATTAGGGCTCTCAAAGTTGACACGATAATAACGGTTGTTGTCCTTCAGTCGGCTCGGTTCTCTATCGGCTGTCGTTGTTTCCCACGTGACTGCATCATCGGCTGTCCTCGGGGTTCCCCACACACAACAGGATATCCCATCGTAGATACTGAACATGTTTAACATTTGCGATTCACACTACAAGAATATCTCGAAAGATAATCTTTAGAACCATCAAAAAAAGGTTTATTTCGCCAAGTACATACATACTGTACAGTAAATGGAATTTGACTCTGGTTTTTATGCAGCTCTCTCAATGTACTTACACAGAATAGAAATAACAGAGTAAAGAATGCAATAAGAAAAATAAAATAAAAAACAAAATGTCTATATACAAGTCAAGTGTTCGGGAGTTGTAAACAATACGAATAGTGCAAAGAAATAAATCTTGGGTGGATATAGATGGACTACATGATTCTGTACAACATGTACAATGAGGAGGATTTATATTTACAGTGACAGATATATACATATTACATAAAAAAATGTGCATTAAAGACTATAAGATCTATAAGAGCAGCAGTATATATTTGGTGTTACATGGTTATTGACAGTGTACAACATGGAATTCTTCTGTTTCTTGGTTGGATTATAATACAGAAAGACAGAATGACTTTTATGTCCCATGCAGGATTTGAAACCACAACCTCTCGTTGCAGCTTTCAAGAAGAAAATAGTTCACAAAATCAAAGTGTAAGCGTCTCCAGTGTGTGAGTGTGTGTTTGTGTGTCCACGGAGATAAGGCGCCAAGGTTACAGATCTGTCCTGCCTCCACATCAGCCAATGATCTGCTAACAATGTCGATAAACAGCAAGACATACGAGAGCATTCGACTCAATTATTCATCACTAAACTCTTTTGTCCCCAGTTAGCGGATCAATAGCTGCTATAATCAGCTTTCCGATGAAGGAAAGTAGCACACCCGCATTACATATTGTGTTTCCTTTTATTATGTTTCTGCTCCGAATGCTCCATGTGAGTGAGGAGGAAAAAAAGTAGTAGTAGTAGTAGAGGCTGTAATTCTAGTCACACACCAGGAAACAAAATTATCGGGTAGATGGAAGATGGAGAGAAACTTTCCAGTTTTTGTCTGTCTTTAGTCACGTGAGTCGCTAGTATGTGAAGTTAACGATCTTGGAGAACCTGTAATCCAACTGAGTTGTTTTATTTATCACACCAACATTTGGACATTTAGCCCCGGACTCTGACCCAAAGCTTCCCAAACGCTCTCGGCCCAGACAAGCCTGTTAAATAGTTTTTACTTGTAGGCAGTGCTGGACTGGCCATCTGGCATACCGGGCGTTTTCCCGGTGGGCCGACGTCCTTTTGGGGCCGACGTATGTCCTTTTTTTTTTTTGGCCTATAAAACAAGTAAATTGGCCCATTTCTTTTCCTTAATTGACACTGAGCTGGCCCAATCGCTCTGTGCCCGGCGGCCACAGTGAGGAGGAGAGGGAGAGAGATGAGGGAGTTAGTGTAGAGTTTGCAGTAAGCAGTTATGGGCTAGCAGCCTGGCTCATATGTCATGAGAGATGAGCAGTGCTCGAAGTGGGCCGGTACGTAGCGGTACGCAGTATGTTAATCATTTCACTCCTTGGCGTACCGTGACTTTTTCATGCGTACCGGAGCTTCTCACAAGCTGCCGGTACTCTCCTCTGCCCTCTCGGTATCAGGTTCTCTGGGAGATTCATAACGGTGATACATAACGGCGCAGCGCCTGCGTATTTGCGCCGCGTGGGTTCCTATAGGGGACAGAAGCGCTGCGCTATTAATCTCCGCTGGAGCTGAAGCCTGGCTGTTTACATCAGAAGCGCATTTCTCTGCGCTGGTCAACATGTGATTCTGATCCTCTGCTGTTTACTATCCATCTCTCTCTGTCTGTCTGCTTATGTGTGTCTGCCAGGGGCGGGGCCACGGAGGGGGCGGGGCCAAAGAGGGGGCGGGGCTGGCACGGCCCACCCCTGGAATCTAAATGGCCCCCCCATCAGAGTCTGAATGTGATAGGTCCAATAAGACTCAACAAACATTAATGATGATCTGATGTATTACTGATATACTGTATGAGACCCAGCTGAAATTCTCAAAAAAATTTAATAAGGAATTCAGCATCACTGTTTCTGGCACTGTAAAGCAATATAATCCTAAAAAGGGACAGCAGTGGCAAAAAAATGAATTATAATTTATGAATATTAGTTTATGCTAGATATTCACACGCAAAGTTTATGCCAGAGGGGCAAATTATTCAGTTTTCTTTCCTGAGATTTAAAGGTAAAATTAGAAGTTCAACATAAAATGCTGTTGCGGTGTACTGATTATTTTGTTATTTTCATTGTTTTAAAGTCACCAGAATTCAGGAAACAAAGTCTCTGAAACTCAAATTTTTCTGGGGGAGGACCCCCAGACCCCCGCTTTGGTTTTGAAATCCTCCTTATTTTTGACGTTTGAGGTCTCAAGGTTGGCAAGTATACAAAACAACCACATTTGAAGGTATTTCCTCGAATAGAGCCTTCAACAAAACATGGTGCACACAGCACAAACGGGCGGTGATGGGGCCGGTCTGGGCCAAAATGCCAGGGCCGATTTTTTGTCCCAGTCCAGCCCTGCTTGTAGGGCCAACATTTCCTCAGGCACAGGCAATTTAATCCTATATATACCATCCCGATAGCTCCCCGCCCCTCCCTCCCTCTCGGCACTATTTTCCACTAGATTGGGTAAAGTCTCCTCTCTATAAGCTGATGATCCGTTTGCTTAATAAAACTCTAGAGAATGATACTTGGGCCCGTAGTTAAGCTTCTTAACCGAGGATCCCTGTTTGCGAGCAAAATGTAAAATATGTCACTGCTGTTCATAGGTTAGAGGGAAGGAAAAATCCTCACAGACAGATTTAAGTTGCACAGATTGTTTTTGTTCTGTAAATTACCAGGATTTTAATGTTGATATAAATACGAGCTGACGTACTAATGGACTCACTTGTTATTACTACTCATGCTTGTGGCAAGCAGAAATATACACCAAAGTGCACCTTGATGGTAAAAGTTCAGATCTGCGGGACAGAATGGTTAGCCTTGTTCCAGTCCTGTGAATCGCCATCCACAATAACAATTTTTCCACCAGGTGAACAGGTCTGGTGTTTGGAAAAACAACCGAGTTTTAGCCTTTTTCGCGTGGCGTTTGAACGCCACGCAAACGTCCGCAGTTTAGAAAAGAAACCCACTTAGTTAGGTTTCGGAAAAACGTCATGGTTGGGCATAAAATAAGTACGCAAACTAAGTAAAATACATTCGGAAACAACGCAACACAACTACGGTAAACACGACATCACTAACGTTACTTAGGAAACAAAACACTGGTCAACAACGGTCTTGAACGCGGGTTTCCTGGTTAAAAGTCCAGTGTTTGGTTGGGCTTTAAATAAGTACGGAAACTAAGTACAATACATTCGAAAACAACGTAACACAACTACGGAAAGCACGTCACAATCACTAACGTTACTTACGAAACAAAATACTGGTCTTGAACGGTCTTGAACGCGGGTCTCCTGGTTAAAAGTCCGGTGTTTGGTTGGGCTTAAAATAAGTATGTAAACTAAGAGTCTAAGTCTATTTAATAACAAGATTCACTCTAATTAACTCCACATATTTCTAGGGTTTTCTGCAGGAAGTTGATCAGGCTTCATTAGATTAGGTTGATTACGTTGTGTAGGCGCCGAAAAGTAACGCTAATAATAATTAAAACAAACTTCATTCTATATTTTCTTGTAAACTAACTTTTTTTCCTGACATTGTGACTTACTGCTCCTATTGTTTCAGCCCGTTCTCATTCTCATATCACAAACATTTGAGATGACAAGCTGTGATTCGAGGCTCTAGCGAGCTACAATATCGGAGAAACGTTTCAGAGATGGAGAGTAAATATTGCTTATTATGCTATTTATATAACTATATAACTATTAGCAACCCTTTCTCTCCATCTCTGAAACACTTCGCCGATATTGTACGACTCTACATCAATAGGTACTCTGCAAGTTGTCCTTCACGGGGGGGATATATATCGATCTAAAATCGATTTGCAAGGTAAATAATCGATTATATCTATACTAAGGATGTGCAACTTGTATTTAAACACGACAAACGTTATATGGATGTATTTTTTTAGAACTTTTAATAGTAAAGAAATGTTAAACGTTACTTTTGTTCACTCTCCCTATGTATGACGTCATCTATATGCGCCAATCAATCTCAGAAAGACGACAACAAAACGAAGCAGGTTGATGGCGAGGAAGAGTCGGACTAGCGAGAGATTTTCAAGCAGAGTGTGGAAACATTTTGGCTTTTGCAAAAAGGGAGATGCCCTCGATAAATCGCTCACTGTTTGCAGAAAATGCCAAATAAAATACAACGGCAACATGAGCAATCTTTCCACGAACCTACTGAGACGCCAATATTATTGTTCTAACGTTTATATTGAAAATGAGGACAGAAGCAGCAGCTTAAACCACTGTTCATTTAACTTGAATAGAAGTTGGTTTATTATATTTTTTTGTTAAATATTTCACTGCCTTGTATCTTGAGAACTGAAGCAGCAGGTCCTGAAGTTGCACTTTTTATTATTTTCTAATAAAAGCTGTATGTATTTGCCATTAATCGTTGTGTTTACTTGTTTATATCCATAATTAATTTATCCCTGATTACCCTTACAAGAAAAACTTTGAGGAATCCTGAACTGCACCGTCCAGGATCAGATATTTATTTCACAGTCACACTGATTGTATTGATTTCAAGTCATTGAATCGTATCGTATCGCTCTAGATGAGCCAAATATTGTCATTCAATCGTATCGGAAAGTGTATCGTATCGTATCGTATCTTAGTAAAAACGTTATATAAAACTACATACAGTGAAACCAAACATTCTGCTCTCTCCTCCCTTTCAGGGCTCAGTAATCAGTATTCCTTTTTGTATTCGACTACTGGATCCAATTTGAATGGCAGCGCGATGTTCCGGTCTCCAGTTCAAAACCCGAGCCGCACCTTAATTCACCTGACAAAAAGGGAACAAAGAGCGAGCTCCCCCCCTCGGGTCTCTTTATCTTCCTTAGTTTTAATTGGGCCACTCGATCAAAGAGAGATGTCTTGCCAATGAAACACTGTGTCATTTTAATTTTCTCTCATTAGCTTTTAAATTACTAAGCAGCGCTCCGACGGGAGAGACCAGTCATTTTTTTTTAGATGGAAATGAAAGAGCGGCTCGGGTAACAAGGGGGAAAAAAGAAAAGACTCAGCGGATCTCTGCAGAGCTGCTGTAACGCCTGCTGATATCTAGACTGGATATGGAGGAATTCTTGTTTAAGGACACTTGACACATATTGTATTTAACCACATAGATATAAAACAGTAGATGTGACATGTTCTAATGACTTGCCGTTCCATTATGGAACCATACGGCGTCAATCTTACCTGGGTCCAATTTTAAACTTGCTGAAATTGGAGCCTATGGTGAAAGATATTTTCTTTATAATCCGTGTATTTTTCTATCAATACACCAATACTGTTTTTTATTTATTCATAAGTAATGAGTGCAAGACAACTGTGTCTTGATTATTGTAGCTCCAAGAGAACAAGTCATGCTTTCAAGCATGAATATAATCTCATAATTGTGCATTTATATTGCAGACATTGATTTTATCTTTATTTATATTTATATGTAAGAACTGTCTTTGGCATTCTGAATGGCTAATATAAAGCTATATCTTTTATGCATAAAATCCTAAATAGATTCATTATTATGGTCTATTTGCAGGCAATTACAATCAGTCGCGTCATCTTACCTGGGTCCAATTTTAAACTTGCTGTAATTGGAACCTATGGTGAAAGAGGCTTATGTTGTCCTTATAATCCTTGTATTTTTCTACCGATACACCAATACTGTCTTTTATTCAAAATAATGAGTGTAAGACAACTGTGTTTGTCTAGAATGAAACAAAAAAATAAAGATTTTGGTAGAATTTGGTAGCTCCAAGAGAACAAATCATGCTTTCAATCATGAAGATTATCTCATAATTGTGCATTTATATTGCATACAATTATTTTATTTATTCAATTTTGCTTGAACTCAATATGTAAGAACTGTCTTTGGTATTCTGAATAGTTAATATAAAGCAACATCTTTTATGTAGAAATCCTAAATAGATTAAGTATTGAGGTCTATTAGCAGGCAATTACAACTTCCTGTTTTGCCGTTTTTTTCCGGTTAACCGGTGTGGGGTTTGTTCTGACGCTGAGAGGAGAGGTTGAAGAGTCTCACTAACTAAGTTGATAAAATAACTTTTCTTTGGAAAGGTTAATGCTTTCAGCAGAACTCCCGATGGACGCTCACCTCAACTGTCTTTCCATTTTCTACCTTCGCAAGGTAACGTGCACTTGACAAAAACCCCAAGTTGAAATCCAAGTTTAGAAAGCGAAACAAAGAGGACATTAATTTATCATCTTCTTCCTCCCCCAGAAACAGAGACAGAAGACTGCAGTGACGAGGCCCCCGGGTCCCTCAGCTTGAACGCTGCAATGCGTGGGTGTTGATTTTCTGAAAGTGTCTCCGGCGAAGCTTTCCACGAAGAGAGGCTGAGGACGTGTCAGCGTCTTCTCCCAGTTTACAATTTAAGTCAAGCAACAGGACAAGTTGCAGGAAAATGGAAACCTCTTATTCTACTTCACATTGTGAAACCTGACACTCTCCCTGCACTCTGTCAGCAACCTTTGCTTTACACCGAAGCGCCATTATCAAGCTCTCAAAGAACCCAACATCTAAAAGCTCTTTTCCTGCATTGACCCATTTTTTCTTTTCTTTCCCACCGCCGGTGTCCTGCAGGTTAGATTGACGGGTCACGAGTCCAGTTGTTCAGGGCGTTAGCAATTAAACCGAAGGGAAGGGGGGGGGGCAGGGACAGGAGTGGAACAAAGTCTATCATTAGATTCAGCTGGGGAAGTTTTTACCTCAACGAGGTGACTTAGAAAGAACCTTATCTGTCAAATCACAAACTCATTTTACACAACAGCCCAGCTGCTACACAGGAGCCAGATGTCAAGATGGAAATTAAAGTGTGCATGTCGGTCTGAAGTTTCAGACAAAACACCTGCTGTTACTCGACTTTGAGACCTTTTTGTTCAGTAAGTAGTTATTGTTTACCAAACCATGTTCACGCAGCATTGAATAATAATAAAATGCATTGCCTAAAACTAATTCATTTAGCACAATTTAAATACTAAACTACACAAAGGCATTTTCTGGTATCTCTTCAACCTGTAATAATATAGTTTGGAACCTGTTTCACAGACTAAATTTACTTTGTCCTGAATTAAAGCCGTTTCGCACCAAGCACAGATTTACGTCCGAAAAATTTGAAGGTAAATTGCTGAAAAATTATTTTGTGGGTTCCTATGAACCCCTGTGGAATATTCGTGCAGGGGAAAAATATTCTAACGGACCTTGACTTCAACAGATTTCCACCTGCTGAAATATGCGTTTGACAAATTAAATTCTTTGTTCCAACTGATAGCCGTCACTCTGCAGAATAATTAGCCAAATACTTCTGTTTGTTCAGCTCGTTCACAGGAAAAGGCGTATAAATGCCACGATAATGCGCAAGGTGTGCAATAAGTACGCCTTTCTTGATTTCTGCGTGTCATGTGTACGCCATGTATCCTGTACTGACTGCAACGTAAACACATCCGCGTATATATGCTACAGTAAGTGTTAGTGACGGAGTATAAAAAGCGAGAAAGACCGCTTATGATGGGCGGGTCCAACAAACACAGGACTTTTAACAAAGAAACTCGTGTTTGAGATGTTGTTGACCCGTGTTTTGTTTTGTAAGTAACGTTAGTGACGTTTGTCAACGTATTTTTTTATTGATGTGTTTTCACTAGTTGTGTTACGTTGTTTCTGTATATATTTTACTTAGTTTATGTACTTATTTTAAGCCCAACCAAACACCAGATTATTAACCAGGAGACCCGTGTTCGAGACCGTTGTTGACCGGTGTTTTGTTTTGTAAGTAACGTTAGTGACGTTTGTCACATGACGATTGTCACGTAACAACAAACACCATGTCAAGTTTTAGTTTAAGAGGATGGACCCAAACGCAGAGACAGCAGGCAGACAGATAAAACCAACAAAAAGGGAGCTTTAATTGTTTAGCTGGTGGTAAAAACACCAGGAACACAGGCAGGATTGCAGAGTTACCACGGGGAGACAAGGAAGACGAGCTGACACTGAGTAAGGGGAACACACAGGCTTAAATACACAAGGAGTGCAGGATGATTACATACAGATGGAACAAATCAGGGCGGGGCAGACAATCCAGAAAGGACGGGAAAACAAACAAAGGCAGGAAGTAAAACTAGACATGACACAAGAGGTGAGAGATTTTCAAAATAAAACAGGAAACAAACTATGACAAAAAAAAACCCTGATCGGAATTCTTAAAAATATTCCTGAATCCGGATCATGATTCGGATCGCCACCAAAATCGAATGAATTGTTCATTGTGCTACACCCCATCCCTCTAAAAAATTCATTCAAATCCATTGCGGCCTTTTGGAGTAATCCTGCAATCGGACGAACAAACAAACAAACAAACAAACCAACGCCATTGAAAACATAATGGCCTTCGGCCTTGGAAGGAGGTAATAATATACGACAAACACGACGACCTTGGCAACCAAATAAAGGACAACATATGGCTTGAGAGCAGCTGGGATACGATGAAGATGTTGCTGATGTGCACTTGCTAACGTTTTAAATGTTGGTCACGGAACGAGGCTAACCCACAACAGCTAATGATTAATTTATGTGTTGTGTAGTTAACGTTCGCTCCTTAGACACGGGCACTATTTAGGAGGTAACTCACTTGGCCTCATTAACGAAAATAAAACACGTCATAGCTGATAATTCACTTAGCATAGTCCTCATGCAAAAAATTTGCACGCAGATTTTCCATATTCTTGCACTATCTAAAAAAAAAAAGCTGTGGTTTTATGGGGAGGTACTTAATGTAGCTATTTCTTGACAACAGTCAAGAAAGTATTCAGATCATTTAGTACATCCAATGTCCTGCATTCAAAATGTTTCAATAAAGGTCTAGTCTTTTCAACCTACAAGTATTGATTACACGATTTTTACCCTCTGGTTCAGATGTCCGTGTGAATATTTTGAGCAGATTCGAGAGCTGATAATTGCTTGTCTGATATTCATGACCGGTCAGCAGCAGAAAACCCTGATTGATCCGCTCCTGATTGACTGATAGAGCCGCAGAAAGATAATAAGAGGGTGTTAAAGTAAAAATCAATATCGTTTAGGTTCATTTACTGTTGTGATTCCCCCGATGATAGATGGACACACCTGCAACGAGGTCACGAGTTCAATCCCCGCTGTCTTTTTTTCTGTCACTGAATGGCAACACAATGTCCACTAATGTAAAAAGCTGTGATATGAGCCTGATGTGTTTTCCTGAAGCCCCCCCCACCTCCCTGTATTCCTGCCGTCGTCTCCAGCCGACCGTGCGGCGCTTTCTGTGAATCTGTCCACATACATTTTGCTCTGGTTGGAGTCAAACTGTGTCGGAGCCGGCGAGCAGGTGGCTGATTGTCAAACAGACGAAGGCGACAGGCTGCATGGCGATGAAGTGGGAAGAAGGGGCTTCTGGAGCAAATAATTAGGGACTCACCGAGTACATAAGAAAAAAACAAACACTGGTGTTTCGATTCTACCGAGGGAATCAATCCTCCGCAAATCCCCTCCGCGCTCCATCAGCGACTGAGTTTCTGTGGATGGAAATGGTAGGAGGGAAAACAGTGGATGAAACTAAAGGCAGTGATTTTAAATAGAATATTAATATGGTTGTTTTTACCCAGAATGATTCACTGGAAGGGTAAAAATCATTCATTATTTTGTAGTGAATTTCTTTAGGGTGGAACAGGGTTATTGAAGAACTTTGTTCTCAGTTTAGATACAGTTGGTAGGTCAACAAATACTCAAAATATCACCTCTACAATACTGAGCAGGATATAAATCGTTTGTTGGGATAGTCCATGGGTCAGCAACCTGCGGCTCTTTAGCCCCTCTCCAGTCGCTCCCTGTGGATTGTTTTACAAATTAGTTTACATTTTCATTTTTATTTATCATTGTTGTAGGTCTACGGTACGACGGAGTATTAGGGCCACATTGAGGGAAAAAAATAAATCTGAGATTTCGAGAAAAAAGTCATAGTATTATAAAGTTGTAATTTTACGTGTTATTTTCTTTTTTCTCAATAACTTATGACTTTATCTGATAATATTACAACTTTTTTTCTCGTAAAGTTAAGACTTTTTTCTCGTAATATTACGACTTTTTTATCATGTAAAGTTATGACTTTATTCTCGTAAAGTTATGACTTTTTTTCTCGTAAAGTTATGACTTTATTCTCGTAAAGTTATGACTTTTTTTCTCGTAAAGTTATGACTTTTTTTCTCGTAAAGTTATGCCTTTTTCCCGTAATATTATGACTTTATTCTCATAATATTACGAATTTTTTCTCGTAAAGTTATGACTTTATTCTCATAATATTAGGACTTTTTTTCTCCAGGTCCATTACACACCAATTATCCATCCAGTTCCTATAAAACAGAGGTTTTCTTTTTGTGAAGTATACTATTACTATAGTATAGTGATATTATAGTACTACTATACTATTGTTCCATCATGGTGTATTATGAGGTGCAGTTGTGATTTAAAATAATTTCCAAAACAGTAGAACCTGTCGATGATGATTAGAAAGCTTAAGAGGCCATTTGGTGATATAAACAAGGGAAGCAGAAATGAAGACTTCTGTTTTTCTGTGTTTCAATGCAAAAATAATGCAGTTCTGGTTGGTATGGTTTTGCTGTTGCTATAGTTACTGTGCACGCTTTCAGGACGGAGTTTAACATTGCAGTACGTCGTCAGTGGGAAACCCATATCTGTTCACATTACAGAGGAAAGTCACATCAAATCCAGAGCTTAAGCGCCTGTTTCCTCTTTTAAAGATGGATTAGAGACACACATGTTATCTGCAAAGTGAGATTAACATAATGTATGCTCAACAAAATGAGATTAATGTTGTGGCTGACAAACTATATCTGTTTCTCCTGCAGTAAATCTGCTCTGGGTGTTACACGCTCCGTGTCATATATAGTATACTGTTCATCGATGCAGATTGAGCCATGCAGGGAGTGTGTACGCCGGCTGCTGAGGCCTCTATCGCCGTTTCAGAGATTTACGGCGCGGATGTTTTGTTTTTCGGCCTCGGCGTCACGTTCTGGCGTCCCATCCGTCACGTATCCGACAGCGTTTTATGGGGCGGCAGGTAGCAGAGCTGCTGCATGTGACGCCAGCCATTTTAATTATGTGGGCCAATAAATCTGCTCTCGAGGAAATGTCAGTGAACAAAAGATGTGGATGGCTGCAGAGTCTGAGGAGCTGTGTAGTTTGACAAAACAACAAGATGGAGGGTCTTCTGATGCAGGGAGGAAAAGGGAACTTGTTCTATTTAGCTCTTGGGACTAACAAATAAATCCAAACCAGTTTGCCATGAATACCATGAAATGGGTAGGGATATACTTTTAAACAGTGCAGTGTTCCAACGTCACATTATTCCAAATAGTATAATATATAATAACCCAAATAGTCTGAAAAATGTCCCATTGGACCGAAAGCCCATTTGTCTGACAGCCCGTTGTCCCAAAAACAAATGCCCATAAATTTGAAGGTCCATTGCAGTCCATTGATGTCATTCTGCATAATAATTAGCCATGTGCTTCTTTTGTCTGAGAGTTTGTATTTTCAGAGCAATAGAAGCAACAGGAATGAGTCCTAAAACCCGGAATTGAGTCAGCTTTTTAGCACTTCCTGCTCCCTCATCTGGAAGTCAATGGGTTTTTAGTTAAATTTGAAATATTTAACATGCTCAGTATTTCCGATGGGATATCCTGTTGAGTTTGGGGAACCCCAAGGACAGCCGATGACGCAGTCACGAACGATAGCCGATAGAGAACCAAGCTGACTGAAGAAGGAAGGAAAACCACCGCTGTCATGGCGGCCGCGGCTAACGCATGAGCTAATGCTAAACGTGAAGCATAAAGTAGTAGTGAGATGGAGCTCAGAGATGGAGGAACAACTTGTTGATTAGTGTTTATTTAACGTGTCTCCATGACTTCATCCTTCATCAATTTTCAGTACAAAGTAAAAACTAACATCACTAATTCTTCCTGCCCGTCGTCGGCCATGTTTGTTCACACTAAAGTCACGTTTGATCGCAAAATATTTTGCAAGATTTCTGTTTTTTTTAGTGGAGACTCTTGTTGATGAATGAATCTGTTAGTGTGTGGTGTTCTGGCTGTTTCGGCCAAATTGTTGCTCTCCTCACACTATAGGAACAAAACTGTTAAATTTATCATAACATGTTGTTATGTGTGGGAGTCTCTATTTGATAAATCTTTTAGTGTTGGCCAGACTTCAGAAGACCGTTTCATGTTTTGAAAACTGGCAGCGCTGCTTAATCAGATGCTAAAGATTGAATGGTTGGAGTTCAGCTGAAGTTCCAGTAGGTGTTATGTACTGTAAGTCTCATCACCATCAGACCTGAGTAAGGATTGGCATGGTTTTTTTGGGGGACTGACTCCCCCTCTGACCTGAATTCAGGGCGGTGAAGACCACTGGAGCAAACCGAAGCTCTTCCTGCTCTTCGTGACCTCTCGCCGACGCAATTCTGCTAAAAGCCTCCAAATCCTGCCATCATTAGCAAAGCTCCGAGCTCTTCTCTGATTGTTTTGTATTTTTGTTGTGGCTAGAGATGGAAGATTGGAGATTCATTTCATAACATATTAATAATCTATTTTAGGAGAAATGTTCCAAACATTTACTTTGTAATATCCCTAAAAACTGGAGGAACCAGGCTGTAAGGTTTCAATCTCTCAAGCAAGGATGTATCTAACATACCCATATATATATATATATATATATATATATAAATTACCCCTGTATGGTGAAAAAGCAGTCTTCACTTGATTAATCACAGCGTATAAAACATATTCAGCTTCTCCAGCCATAAAAAAATATTTTAGTGATGGTTTGTTTTGAGTGTTTGAAGTATTACATTGTTTTACCTGTGTTATATGTTACCTTATGTTTCTCACTTTATAAAATATGATAATTTGATATGATGATGATGACAAATTTTTTTTTTTACTTTTGTGGAACTGAAAAAAATATTTTTAAAGTCCATACTGTATCTACAGATGGGGACCACTTGCACCAATAAAACAAGCATATTGTGTCCATTACTCCCACCAAGGTTAGCTTTGGGCCAATAGAAACTCGCTGTCGCTTCAATCGGGGCACAACGAACCATTCCTGCTGCTGCTTAGCTTAGCTTATTAGCCACCTAGCTTGACCCCTGCTAAAGTAGGGCCAAAGGTTTTGCCCTTTTGGCAACATTTGAAAAATTTTGGGCACCCTGGACACCTTCTCCACATTTGAGAGTAGGCTTTAGACTTTCCTCTTTGATAACGCTTATAGTTAGGGCTGGTCCAAGGCTGGCTCAGGCTGCCTTGGACCAGCCCCTAGTTCTGCTGCTATAGGCCTAGACTGCCGGGGGACTTCCTGTGACACACTGAGCTCCTCTCTCCTCTCTCCTCCTGTATATATTCATGTCCCATTCATGAATGCTACTGACTTGATTTCTTCCCCCGAGTCTTTGTGCTTTCTACTCCAGAAACGAAAGTGTGACACACGAATGGACGGACGCGCGGGGGGGTATAACGAAGTGGTATTAACATGGTTCAAATTGAAATGTGTTTCTGTTTATCACGATGAAACAGGTCTGAAGTATTTAGGTTGAAAGTTTAGAAAAAGGTAACGTGAGGCTTCAGCAGTCTGAATTAGACAAATCAGGTAAATATCTTACAAAGTTACTGACTTTTTTCTGCACAAAGTCTCATCAACCTGCACAGTGGAAGTAACATGCAAGCAGAGCAGCAGCAGCTTCAGTCCTGGTGCATCCTGTCAGCGTCTAGACAGGATGCACTCGGGTACAGTATTGAGTGTCGGTCACCTGTATTTTGGCCGTGCTCAGTGCAACAAACAATGACTGTGTAGGTACACACGTTGAAACCTGCTGAAAATAGAGAGTATAGATATGCTTTCGGTTGCGGTTACACGAGTGAAACGCGAGCCTGTGTAGACAGCTGCATGGATCAAACTCGCAATGGCTCAGCGTTAGAGAGCGCGGATCGATGCTGTGGTGTCAATACTACTCATTTCGTATTAATTCCTTTAAAAAAAATATATTGATAATAAAATTATATAAATCCAAACGTGGGTGGATGCATCACTTCCAAACATTTTCACTACTTTTGTACTTTTATGTTTGTGGCAAAACATAAATAATAATAATAAAAATGCGCAATTAATCTCAATTAACTACGGACAATCATGCGATTAATCGTGATTAAATATTTTAATTGATTGACAGCCCTAACTAAGAGAGACTTGAATGTGAACCTACCTTTTAACTAAACCTTGGGATGGATGACAGCTCATAGAGATGAGCGACAGGTGTTGAAAGTCAAGCCTCCAGGTGGGAAGCACTGACTAAATAAAGAGCGTTCTTCTGTTCTTCCTGTCTGAATGAATGTGCACGTTAACGACCAATCAGTCCGAACATAAAGTGACATGTTGCCTTAACTGCATCAATTTTGTATTCAAACCCCATCAGTGCAAATTACAGGTTACAGCTTCTATTCAGTAGAAACAGCTCCGTTTGTCCCACAGCTGTAACCAGTCTCTGCTTTATTGCAGTTAACTGTCTGACAGTGTGATTTATGCGTCTCTTATTTCTCAGTATTTTGTACATCTGCAAAGGAAATGTGCAGATTATTTAATGGCTCTAACACTGCTGAGGTTCAGACCGTATAGACAAATGTATGAAGCAGTTTCCTCTGTAGGTCACCCGTTTTGTCTCGTTAATTACAACACGAATCAACTTCCTCTCCAAACTCGTTGAGATGTTCACATTTGAACTTTTGCAATTTGTTCACCGCGATTCAATTCAGCCGTCTTGGGAGGGCGAGAGAGGCACCCCCCCCCCCCCCCATTACGGTGACCGGTGGGTCTGATCAGAGGAGAAAATATTGTTATCCAACTGTTTCCTGAGAGTTAACCTCTGCAGACCTTTCGCTGTTACTGCAGGCTGAACGCCGACACGCTGCACAATAACACATTATACCACACCGCTGTAGGAAATCAGACATATACCATGTGTAATAGATTTCCTATCATCACCATCACTTCCAAATGTAGTTTTTCTTTCAATAAGACTAACACTACATAGTAGGGATCACACATTTTTTATCTGTTCAAAATGTACCTTAAAGGGAGATTTTTCAAGTATTTAATACTCTTATCAACAAGGGAGTGGACAAATATGCTGCTTTATGCAAATGTATGTATATATTTATTATTGGAAATCAATTAACAACACAAAACAATGACATATATTTTCCAGAAACCCTCACAGGTACTGCATTTAGCATAAAAAATATGCTCAAATCATAACATGGCAAACTGCAGCCCAACAGGCAACAACAGCTGTCAGTGTGTCAGTGTGCTGACTTGACTATGACTTGCCCCAAACTGCATGTGATTATCATAAAGTGAGCATGACTGTAAAGGGGAGACTCGTGGGTACCCATAGAACCCATTTACATTCACTGATCTGGAGGTCAGAGGTCAAGGGATCCCTTTGTAAATGGCCATGACAGTTTTTCCTCGCCAAGATTTAGCACAAGTTTGGAGCGTTATTTAACCTCCTTCACAACAAGCTAGTACGACATGGTTGGTACCGATGGATTCTTTAGGTACTCTGATTATATTCTTGGGTTTCTGCTTTTTACTCTTCCACAACATACCAGTGGATATACCGAAGAAAATGATGTCTGCACGGTTACCATGCTTCAGTTCTCGGTGTCTTACCAACATTTCATCGGTCCAGCTGCTGAAAAACAATCAGTTCCTCTGAAGAGCTGCCTCGACGGCTAATTCATTCATCACATGCGTGCCAATCAGGAAACTTGTTCTTCCGAACATATTAATTCCACAATTTTAATAACAAGGTCACCGGCAACACGCGTGACGGAGAGAGAGAGAGAGAGAGAGAGAGAGAGAGAGAGAGTTGTACATTCACAGCTGAATCAGTGTGACTGTAATGGCTGAATGAGATGAATGTAAAGAGATTGTTCTCTGTGACGTCGACGTGTTCAAGCCCCCAATTACACATTCGACATGGAGTATATAGTACATGTACATAACATCAGGGAGGTGTCGGTTGATTATATAATCACAGATTGAGAACATTAAGGCAAACAAGCCCCTACTGCATGTGAAGAAGGGAGGATTATATTCTCATAAAAGCAAAGTTTAACTTTTATCACAGTGCAGAACTAAATCTACTTGTCATTCCCTCATCAGTTGTTTCCATGTGAGACATCTTCCCCTCCGCTTTCAGCAGAACGATAGTGGAAGTGTTCACTGATGAAGACGGAGAGGAAGAACAATAATCGTTTGTGACGTTTAATTACTCGTCAGGGAGGCAGAAACCGACCTGACAAGGAGCCCGACGGCGGACGGAACGCCGTAGAGTAGCACGCAAACGGCAGGTCAGCGGAGGCAGATGTCCTGATTAGATCTTCATCGTGGCTGCATTGTTTTGTTGTCTCTAATTAAAGAAGTGACATTTGAAACGGAGCCGCCCGGGGTAAGCTGGAGAACTCTTCTTCTCCATCTCCTCCTCCTCCTTTCTCCACTCGCCGCCGCTGCTAACAGACGGCGTGTTATCAATCACCGTCCCCGGCCTCCGGTCTTCCCCTGGGTCTTCGGTGGCGAATGTGAGACGCTCCGGTAACGACTTGTTATTGTGCGACGATGATGCATCATCGATCGCGTGATCAATGGAGCCGAGAGGGTCGTTGTAGGGTGCTGACTCGAGCGTTGTGTTTGTAACGCCTTCACAGCCTCTGGGACGCATATCAAGCGTGACATTGGCCTCTCGATGCTCCGTCCTCTTAATCGGAGGATGACTGGGTGAACTTATACATACAGCAAAGACAGTCATGGGGTTTATGAGTTGTACACTAAATGTATTTTACTTGGCTGAAAGAAAAATGTAGCTTCAGGCAAACAAGATACAGGACCCACGGGGCTTTTGGGTCTATTGTGATCTATTGACTGTATACTGACATCATATCAGCAACATTACTACAGTTTCAGTGTCTATCTGTAGAAAATGTTACGGAGATGAAAAAAGTAAAGATTTATTTTTAAATCAACACTTCCTGCTTTCATTTCAAAATAAAAGCCCTCAAGTGTTTTTTTTTTCTGTGGACAGAATTCCTTCATTTGTTAACACGAGGCTTTTATTCTGAAATATGTGCAGGACAGTGTTATAGAACATGCAGTGACTTGCAGAGCTCCATGAATGATTATAGTACGGTGTTTTACTTGTGGATTATTACTATTATATACAAATTACCACACGTTTCTTAATCTTTCTCTGTCTAACATAAATATAAATGACATTTATAATGAAATGAAATGGCCATTATGAAAGGTAAACTAGCAGAAACGCAGCTGGTCTGAACACCCGTCACCAGGACGGTGTCTCCATCCTGACCAACATGTCCTCTGAGCTCCACATTTTGATTATAATAGCCTGAGGCTGTGATGAGCAACGTGATGTGACAGAGATTGTTCGGGTTCAAAACTAACGTTGAAAAATAATTTCCGTACCAAGGCCCAGACAACAATAAGTTTCCTCTGAGTGAAACGCTCTACAGGACCCATGACGGGGGATATCCCTGTGATTAAAGGGGGTGAAAGTAGTGAATGTGATAAGTCATGATTGTCACAGCCTCTAATGCACCCACTTATAATAATGCAAAGTTAGCCATCCTGATGAAAACGCCTATGGTGCGTGTACTGCACGAACGTGCAGTACACTTAAGGGTCCCGGTTTGGGGGTTTGATAATATGGTCACCCTACTTTAGACTAATGTTCTAATTTATCACTACATCACTAGGCTTCATATTATTAGTTAGTTATTTATCTAAAAAATAAACTTCCTCGTCTCCAGCGTGAACTCAAAGTTTCTAAGAACCCCGTCCGCTGTGTCCTGTACGTCACTCTGTCATGATAATATGAAAGCCAACAGCCAGCAGAAAACGACACCGTGTCGAAGAGGCAGATTGAGTCCAGCGGTCAGCTGCAGGAAAACATCACATTCTGCCAACACGCTTGTTTCCTGCCCAATGTAATTCAAAAGGGAAAGGTCACGGCCATCTTATTTAACCTCCTGTCAGTGACTCACTGGATGGCTCCGTGTGCACGCAGGGAGCTTCAACACTCACTCAGATATTTACTCAACAAACGGCAGCAGTGAAAGAAGCTAAAACAAACAGTGCATGTCAGTAAAACAGAGAAAGATTTGATGGTTGTTTTTTTTTAACTTAATTTCATATTATTTGATCACGTCTGTCTGTTCAAATTCATCACTATAAACAGAATATTATTAGATCTGATATTTTTGTTGTGCATAATTTCTCAGATGCAGATTACCATCTAATAGAGAGGCAAAGTCCCGCCCCTTCCGGTGAACCACCATGGGACCTTATTTTGGAAAAGCGGTAGTCAATGGCGAGATACAAATATTTTTTTGATCCCGTTTGAAGTGCGTCATGAATCAGACATGATATTTGTCAATTTAAAAGATATTTTTGAAGTCAAGAAAGTCTCAGTTTGTTATAAAACTGTTGAAGTATCAGACTGTGAAAATACGTAATTAGAAAGACGACAAAAGTATGGTAGTGACGTCTCTCTCTGAAGCTACGATGTTTCCTACTGGGATGAACTCCTGTGTTTTAAATGGGGACACAGGTATGATAATGAAGGTGTTGAGGAGATGAGGAGTTTATTCTGGGTAAATAGGTGTTGGGGGGGTGGGGGGTTGGGGGTGGATGCGGGGAAGAGGAGGTCTGTTCCCGTCAGGCCCTGAAAAGTAACTGGGGTGTGAAACAGAATTAAAGGATCAGTTCTGCTAATGCATCAATCAGAATAAAAGACTTTGGCGTACTGTTCAGGTTCATCAACAAGTTTTACAGCTGCTAAATAAAAATGTTTCCTTCCGAAATTAGGATTTTTTTCCTATTGTTTGTGAAGGAATATAACACTTCTTGGAAACCTGAAAGTAAATAAATGGTGTTTTTTTTTTTTAAATAGACGTGGTTAGCCTGGGTTTTTTAGGTTTTTATATCGTTCTGTAGCCTCCCAGTGGTGTTACTTATACATTAAACACTGAACGAATGTTGGTCAAAGTTTGTATGTTTTAGCGTCAAAATGCTGTTTTCCCTTCAGGCCCTTCTAGAAACTTTTTCTCAGGTGACCTGACGTAGGTTTCTGCATGATGACGCTGCTACATGTACAGTATATATACATCCTTATCTAGCACAGAAGCTAAGGTACGTACTGCTGTGGACGCCACGTTAGTTCGGATCCGAAAGTCACACAATTACACAAACTAACTAACCGATGGATGTTAAAATGTTAAACTACGTCACCACACTCTCTCTGAGCGTTTACTGTTTGCCAGGGATGGGTTTACATTGTAGTTAATTGTGTTTCGGCGCTAAGGAGTGACCTGTGCAGCGGTATCGAACGCCGATGGCCGTGACACAGACTCGGTATTTGACACCCTGGCAATGAGAACGGGCTGTAAAACAGGAGTGCTCCTTAACAAAATAAAAGCCTGTCTCTATTAATAGCTGGTCTCAAATAAAGGTCTCTCCTCTGTTCAAGCAAATAAAAGTCCTGCTCATTACTTACTTAGAAATGTATTAACCTCTATAAAAAATTTACTAAACAAGTCCCACATTTTACAGATTATAAATGACCATAAACTCAGGTAAGAATCAGTCTCTATAACATTTTGCTCATCACAAATATAACGTACTGTGCTGCCGACTGGTTTGATAAGACGAGAATGTGCCAAATCCCCGATGCTACAGTCTGTGTGTTATCTGGACAGATATATACACCAGGTCACTGTCTATTTCTGTGGTGTCTAGACAGTCTACTGACCCAGTTCCTTCGCCTCTTTCTGGAGAAAAACCTCATATATTACCTCTACCTACCGCTCATTCACATTTTCAGTGTACAATGGGGAGAATATAAACAAGAAACTGGCCGTCTTCATGTCATTTGACTCATTAACATGAATTAAAACTAGCTGAGATGCACGAGACACAAGTTAAACCTTTTCGACCTCTACAGCACTTTTCTAGTTACTTGAATTTGAGTCAAGAATCAGTTTCCTCTCAAAATTAAATATCATCCATTTGACATCTACATTTTACCAGAATTTACAAAAAAAGTAAAAAAGGAAAGAGAAAGTATGGAAGGAAAGTTCCTGTTCCTGTTCGGATAAATAACACCAGATAAACATGTGTTACTAGTTTATTATTTAATAGCTTAGGGCAGAGTGCTGTTAAACTTTGATAAGCATTTAAACAAAAATGTTTAATTATAATTTGTGTGACTGATATTCATAGTTGTGGCATTAAAGAATGGCATTATTGACATTCTGATTTAGGCCTTATTACGAATGGAGCATTTTGTTGGATATGCTGATATTATTCAGGTTTTAGGAGCATTCTCTCGACATTTATACAGCGCATTCGGAATATACGTCTCAATAGGGGGATTTACGGCAGTTTGCGACACACAGCCTCTATGTGTTGAACACAAACCAACCAGCCAACAGTTTGCAGAGATGCAAGGCCAGAAGAATAGAAGGAGAAACTACTTTTAAACATTATGAAAAACTTGGGTATCAATAAGTTTTGCATATGTGCAAATATCACAATGCCGATCTTTTCAAGAAGGTGGTTGAAGGAATGAAAGATGGAGGCTTTGTTCGCTCGGTCGAACAAGTCCACTAGTTACGTTAATTGGAGTATGCACGGCTGCGTGTAAATGGGAATATTATTATTATATAATATCAATATCATGTGCAATACTACTTTTTATATTCTCATGTGCAATATTAATGTCCATCATGTGCAATATTACTTATTTTTCTGTTTTTTTTAGCTTACTTTACCTTTTTTATTTTACTTATCTTATTTTTCATTTCACTAAATGTATCTTACTTTATTGTTATTCTATTAGGCGGTGGTGCCAGAAATAGTACTGAGCAATCTCTGGCACAAGAATTTCCTTTGGGATTAACAAAGTTCTATCCTATTTTATATTAGTGGAATTTTAATTTTCATTAGCTATGTCGACAGCTAAGTAGGAATTTCTTTTTTTTTTTTAAGTAAGGGCAAAAATCGGAATATTTTCTGCATATAAACGTAGTCAACGTAGTAAACGCCTTTGTGCTTCCCGCCATCTGACTCTTTTGGTTTCAAATTTATTTTGGTGGTAAAATAATGACTCCTGGCTTCGGAAAGCTATTTTCAAAAGTTAAAATCTTGTATCATATTCTATACTATAAAGATCAGTGTATACAAAAACTGTATTATATTGTCAAATTGGTACCTGTCTGTCTTCAAAGTTAGCTTCTCTTCAGTTGCTAACTTTAGCGAACAAATGCTGTACTTTTAAACATGACAGGAAATGAAGAGAGGTGATGAACCAGTGAGGCAGACAGATCACATTTTAATTCATCAAACTGATGATTAAAGCTGGAGCCTATTAGGACACAGTCGGCTGCTCCACTTAACTTCACATAAATTGTGTAAAGTGACTTCAGCACTCAGCTCACCTGTCTGTGATTCCACTAAAGGTTTACTCTGGTTTTAGAGCACATGTACAGTTGAGATGTTCACTTCTTCTCCCTGTCGATGGTTTAACCGTGAAGTGAAGCCGTGATTAACATTCTGCAGTGACAGCTGCAGGGAAACCTGTCCATGGCCAGAGACAACAGTTACAGGTGTGACCTTGGTTTGTGTAGATTTATTCAGCGGAGGACTGACTCGGTGTGTGCTGCATAACAAGACACAAACTTATCTACTCAGCAAGTCTGTGCGGATCGGTGGCTGAAGCAAGGCAGCACTGGGGTAGGGGGTGCTTCTCAAAAAGTCAAGGCCACGCCCCCTTTTGTGGGACGTATGTTTGGATTGTAATTTTGACAAATTTTTATCTCTTGTTATACAAACGTTTGTTTTATACTCATGTCTAATAATTATTTGTGCTTGAACCTGAGTGTTGGCGATACCTTAATAAATGAAGGTTGATCTCCGTCATGTCCCTTCAGTCTTCCCCCCCCCTCCAACACAGTGGAGGATATTACTGATCCAGACATCTCTACATATCTGATAGAACCCCGTTAGACTAAGTGTTGCCTGTAAATAACCAACGTGTTAATGTATGACTGTATTACTGCAGCAGCCTCCCACTCAAGCTAACGTTAGCTAGCCATGCTAGTCTCTGTCACCAGCATCATTAAGCTGGTCTGGTCTATAGCTTGGAGACATAAAGACCCTCTATCATATTTTTTTTTAGGACATGTCAGGGGGAACAAATCATTGATTTTGTATTGAATATAACAGGAAATCCAAATTCAAGATACCAAAACAGAACTAATAATCCACTAAAAAGATGAACACAAGATAGTCTTAACAAAAAGGAAAAGTCCAACGGTCTCTGTGACAGCTTGTAGAAGTACAGTAAATATTGAATCAGATAGATAAATATCAACCATATATTTTATGAATTACACATAATTTGTAACCTTGTGTGACCAAGATCTGCAGCAATTAACCTGACTGAAAGATGTTTTAACCTTAATTACCTCATGTAATATCACAGAAAATATCTAAATAAAAATGATGCTCTCTTTCCTTTTCACTAGTCTCTGTTTGCAAATTAGCATCTTTTGTGTTAAATCATTAATTTATCAGTCATGTTGAAATTTTAAAACACAAGCTTGTTTAACTTTAGATTTAGAGGTCATTCACCTTTACTGTGGTGAAGGATGTATTTTGTTTGTTCTGCCTGTGATGTTGGTGCAGATCCATCAGCTCAATCAATGACAGTGATGACAGGTGTGTATCGTTAGCTTCTCAGAGCAGCGAGAGACTGAACTCTGTCAACTGCTGCAGTCAGTGAATGAATGAATGAATGAATGAATGAATGAATAAGACACATTAACTAACAACAAATCAAACATCCCGGCATGTTAGCCCACCATCATCTAAAGACAAATACACCAGCATCATCCAAACATAAACATAATCATCATCTAGACATAAACCTCCCACAAATAATGCTCCAGGATATATCCCACAGTGGATATACAACAAATAAACAGTCAGACTTACAAACACAGGCCCCAATTCTAACGTTCTGTTAGATTTCATTACATTTTAGAATGAAGACTCTAGAATGTCTAACTTTCTAAAATGTTAGACATTGTAACATTCTGTTAGAATTCATTACATTTTAGAATGAAGACTCTAGAATGTCTAACATTCTAGAATGTTAGACATTGTAACATTCTGTTAGAATTGGTGTAGTTGTATGTTTTAGGGTGCTTTCACAAGCCAACATTTGTCCGTTTTAATCAAACTCAGGTGTGGTTTAGGCCAGTATTGAACACAGTAATCATCCAGTCCTCTCAACAATTGCCCACACAGGGAGCCTGGTCCGGTCCGAGCATCTGTTGAGAGGACTGACCTGGAACTTCTGCAGAAGTCTGATGTTCGCTTGACATCTGGGCCAAAGAGAACATACAGAATGTGCTAAATAAAGTCCACAAAAATAGTGACGTTTATGAAGTAATTTGAGATAAACTGGTGGAGAAGGGATATTCGTGCTCACAGTAGATCAGTGCCGAGTCAAATTGAAAAGACTTTGACAGCCATATGTCAAAGAACGCGATAGATAGACTTCATAGAAGTGGCAGCTCTTGATACAAAAAAATAAAATTTGCGTCTTTGTAGACGCCGCTCAGCACATTATTTTTTTAATTTAGTCCGTTTTAATTTGTGCACTGTGAAACCGAACCAGACTAAATACAAAATTCAGAACAGATTATGGCTGTGATTTTCTTTAGTTAAGTAGTTTTTGTTGAATTTCCCAGTTTGTGTCTTTATCTTTATTTAATTAACGTTTTTTTACTAATAATTTCTTTGTTTAAATGGACTACTGTTTTGCTTTATTTAAAGTTTTCAAGAGCCCAGATACACCATAGTAGTTATACCTAGTAACCCACTGTAATTCGTATATATCCCACGAAATAAATGTGTATTTAATCCACGTAATCATGAACCAGGAAGTATAAAGACCGACAAACGCAGCGTAGGGAAGAGGTCGGGTCGGTGAATAAAACACCAGACTTTTGCTGCCGTGTGAAACCAGAAATCAACGTTGATTTGTCACGTAACCTCTGTACTTACGTTACCCCACTTCCGTAGTTATTTTAACCCCGATGTTGACTTATTTGTCACGTAACTTCCGTGTGATTTTTTCCTGAACCTAACTTAAGTACTTTTGTTGTCTTAATCTAACCAAGTTGTTTAGACATAAGTTTATCTTAGAAAGACTGTACGCATCGACATGTTGCTGGACATTCGTAGAAGAACGCACGAAAAATGAGGAATAACTTTTCGTAAGATATCGCACGAACCGTTGTATGAGGATACGTTGAAGAGCTCAACAACATCCTATTTAGACTGAAATTAAATAGAAAAATGGACATTTCACAGATAGTTCTGACTGACTATGTTGAAGAAAACTGAACTCTAGGTGACATTATTGCACATTTAGTCCAAAACTCATTTCCTATTGCAAATACCAGAGTTTAAAACAACAACAGTGTGTCCTCACAGTTTATTTCTCGTAGACATCAGGCTGCTGACTGTGTGTCTGATTCTCTCTCAGCTGCTCTGGCACATTGTTCCCGGTGCAGCCGAAGCCGTTAATTACGGCAGCCAGTTCACAGTTTCGATAGCAGTGCTTTGGCGCTCTGCGACATCCCAACTGTCAGTTTAATCATAGAGCGGGGGTCGACGACACCGACCACGCTGAGCTGGCTCTGCCTCGCCTCATCCCCACACTGCAAAGAATATCTGTCACGAAAAAAGTCACCGCGCCCGCTGTTGCTCAACCTCTTCCACCGTCGTGGATGTATAACATATATGGGTAAGATCCAAATAACTTTTGAATTTCGTTTATTATGTAATGTTCTGCAATACTATAATATACATTTTATTATTCTGACCGAAATGTCCTTTTGTTTGTATTTCAAGTTATTTGATCATTTATCTAAACTACCTTGAAAGAGAGAAAACTGAAACTGTTTTAGGTTAATAAAACTTCATTTGCAGATAAAAAAGAGACTTGATGAGGAGACTTTACTTACTATCTTTTTCTAACTCTTAGACCTGAAAACATCTTTGTCGTGTAAAGATGATTTTTTGAATCTCTGGGTGAATCCGACTTTTCTTGCAGTGTGGAAGAGGACTGGCCCGGGAGCCGACATGCCGTTTCATCTGGTGGCGTTCAACCTTTAGGTTTCGTGGTTTCCAAAAACAAACACACAGTACTGTACAGCACGACACGCTGATATTAAAGCATATTCAACTGCTATCTATTCGTTGAAACTCCATAGAGAGGTGAAGTCCCGCCCCCTTCCCATGGACCACCATGGGACCTTTTTTCGGAAAAAATATGAACGGTAGTCAACGGAGAGAGATGAATATTTATTTGATCCCGTTTGAATTGCTCCATTAATCACACCTGTGATGTTTGTCAATTTAAAAGATCATTTTACAAATCAAGAAAGTCTCAGTTTGTTGTAAAACTGTTGAAGTATCAGACTGTGAAAATATGTAATTAGAAAGACGACACACCCAACAGTGTGGTAGAGACGTCTCTCTTTCTCTGAGGCTACGATGTCTGTGTTTCCTACTGGGATGAACTCACACCAGCAACGGATCTGATCCTTCTTTCTCTTCCTGTCTGATAAAAAGACCAGGAGTCGCTGGATGAAACACATCAGGTCAGGTACGTTAGCTAGCTAGCTAGTTCTGGTGACGTATGTTGTGAGAGATCGGTTCCTAAATGATACTACGACAAACTGAGACTTTCTTGACTTGCAATGGCGCAATTCAAAACAGAATCAAAAAATATTTATCTCTCTCCGTCGACTACCGTTCATATTTTTCCGAAATAAGGTCCCATGGCGGTCCACCGGAAGGGGGCGGGACTTCACCTCTCTATGTGAATGTTTAAATGAGTAGATGGCAGTTGAATATGCTTGAAATATCAGCATGTCGTGCTGTCAAAATTATAACCACTCTACTGTAAACATTCATCACAGTTTACATTTCCTGCTTCAACTTTCTAATTTTAGTTGCTCTCACTTTCAGTTTGACCTTCAAATAAAGTGGTTTACATCATCTGGATAAACAGATTTGAGTGATGTCACATATTAACTTGGTGAGTAAAAGGTTCTTATCACTGGTAGAAATGAAGGACAAAACTACCAAAATGATCATAAACTGGAATCACAGCAGACAGTACAAGTATTTTTTTTTTTACATATATTTCTGAATAGCTTACTGTAGTTAAGTGTTTTTCTTCTCCCGCAGCCACCACTCGAGGACGAGATGTGAGTAAAGATACTAAAATAAGCTCACAACATTGTGTGAAATCAGGCTGTGTCTCTAAATCGCTGTTTGCTTTTGTAAATTACTGTTGGTGTTGAAAGACCGCTCGCTGTTCCTGGAGGGTTTTAAACCGAGGCTTTCTTACACACACACACACACGCACACACACACACACACACACATACACACACACACACACACACACACACACAGCGAACATGCCCGGTGACACATCAGAAGTGCTGTCTGAATTTTCGAAGGCTCATTAATGGTCCATTTCTGTCTGTGTTGATTTGATGTGTGCCTCCCGCCGCCGTGTACTCACAGCAAATACGACATCCTGTCCTGGAGAGGGTCAAAAATAGCTGCTCATTAACTGGCTTCTTCTCCATGCATGCACACACACACACACACACTAACACACACACACACACACACTGTAGATAAAAAAAAAGCTGAATGTCTACACACAGACTCACATGATTGTTTTAAGATGTTTATTAGATCTTAAAACACTTAAAGGTCTTTGCACACAGAGTCCATATTTTTCGTTTTTTGCAGTTTACCATTTTATGATTTGATTGTTTTATGCTAAATGCAGTACCTGTGAGGGTTTCTGGACAATATCTGTCATTTTTTTGTGTTGTTAAATGATTTACAATAATAAATATATACATGCATTTGCATAAAGCAGCATATTTTCCACTTCCATGTTGATAAGAGTATTAAATACTTGACAAATCTCCCTTTAAGGTACATTTAGAACAGATAAAAAAATGTGTGATTAATTGTGATTAATCATGGACAATCATGCAGTTAATCGTGATTAAATATTTTAATCGATTGGCAGCCCTAAAAAAAAAAAAACCTCACACGAAAAAAATAAGGACTTGTTGTGCAAAGACCTTAACAGATACATGCACATGGATTCATAAACACACCCCGACAATTTGTCTCCACATGTGACTCATCATTCACTGGCAGGGAACCTTGACTGGTCAATAACCTGTTAAAACAAACACACACACACACTCACGCACGCACGCACGCACGCACGCACACACACACACACACACACACACACACACACATTTTGGTAGGTTTGGTGAAGCTTCCTTTGAAATCCCCTAACCAACACGTCCTCGTACCTAAACAGCAGAATAGCAACTGTTCGCCAATGACTCCCAAAACAACATATATGACCGTTGGAGACCCGTCCATCCACCCGACCTCGTCCCCACGCCAACATTGTCGCTCTTTATACTACGTCACATGACTTCCTCCTTTTTCTCCCATCTACGACCAGTAGAGGTCGCCACCTAACAATACTGACTTATAACTTACTGATTATGCAGAGTGATGTCATCGGACCTCGCGTAGGGATATTTAATCTAACAATCCTTCTCGGTTGGCATCATGTAGCGTTCCACGCAGCAGTGGTATTAGCGAGGGTTATACTCACTATTACTCAATAATAATAATATATCCTTGATATTACTTTAGGTCCTCTGGCTACGGACGTTTTGAAAGCCCTTCCCGGGGTAAAAAAACACCGCCGTCGTTGTGTCTTTTTGCACGGAGCATCCCGTTGCGCGCCCGGTATCGCTTCTCCCTGTGATTTCAATTTTTATTTGTTCCCCCACCCGGAGCATCATGGGCTCTTTTACGTATATATATATATATATATGAATGTTATTCAGTCAGAAAAGTTGAGTCTTTTATTTTGGAGTAAATCTCCATGCATTGATTTGGCAGCAGGAAGCTGCAGTCCAGTGGCGAAACACAGCGTGAGCGGGGGTGGTGGGGAT
Source organism: Sebastolobus alascanus (assembly GCA_916701645.2). Classification (NCBI taxonomy): domain Eukaryota; kingdom Metazoa; phylum Chordata; class Actinopteri; order Perciformes; family Sebastidae; genus Sebastolobus; species Sebastolobus alascanus. Next base: position 221,754 of record CAKAOJ020000357.1, read on the forward strand.
GGGGGGGGGGGGGGGTGGGGGGACTGATGTCATTTTGGGAGGCGACATGTTCTGTCAGCTGCGGCGGTCTGACGGGGAGAAGCTTCAGTGTTCGGCGACGCTCCAGACACACGACATGTGACACAGCGTGTGAACACTCGGTGACTCCATTCATCAACCTGACAGCATCCAGCCTGACGACTGAAACTCCTCTGTGTTCACACTGACAACATAAAACTGATTGCACCAAAATTGTAAAAAAAAAAAAAGATGTATTTAATTTAAATTTTTAAGATGCTTATAAGAAAGCTGATTACGCAGTGGTGAAATGTATCATGAGGACATACAAAGGACATGGCACTCAACAGACACACAAGGAAGAACGAAAATAAAAACATCATGATAAAAGTGGACGGATCTATAAAACATTTATATTTATATTTATTCATTCAGCGTACAAATGAGGTACAATCCAAGCCTCAAGAGATCAAGGAGAAGACTTTGAGAATAAATGCAAAAAGTTCCGTAATCCAGATGGACAGATATTGGGTATCATCAGCATAGAAGAGGTGAAAAAAAACATGTGAGGAAATAATCGGTCTAAGGGAGGTGGTGTAGAGAGGAGAAGGAGGTCTAAGGGAGGTGGTGTAGAGAGGAGAAGGAGGTCTAAGGGAGGTGGTGTAGAGAGGAGAAGGAGGTCTAAGGGAGGTGGTGTAGAGAGGAGAAGGAGGTCTAAGGGAGGTGGTGTAGAGAGGAGAAGGAGGTCTAAGGGAGGTGGTGTAGAGAGGAGAAGGAGGTCTAAGCCATGGATGTATAAAGAGAACTGGATTCAGCGTTGGAGGCCGGGCCTCGTTCATTCCTATGAAAGTTGCTCAGTGGCGCATGAAGACAAAACGGCTCGACTTCCGTCTGGAAAAGTACCCGGATCTTCCGCATCCATTGGGCCCATCGGACATGCGCAGTAGAGTCACATGACTCAGTCACGGGGTCCCAACGTCACGCCGTCGAAACGGTCTGGGTCTCATTCACCTGAACGGAGGAAGGGAAATAACTCTGGATTCAGCTATTAGTGCATTTTACAACTTTTAGGACCTGATGATTTAAATAAGAACTACTCAAGTGTTCATTTACCTCAAAAATAAATGATCCTCTGAGTTACAGTCGTCTCTTTCCCAATGTAAGTCTATGGGAAAAAGTCTTTTTGGGCCCAATGGCATCACGTGACGGACACGGAAGTTGTAGTACCGCCGTTTGGCCACTACGAAAATTGGGATCAACGACCGGTGCTCTTCCTGGGGGCTTCCTCCGAGCATCAATCCTTGACAAACATAATATGTGTGATTTATGGCGCAATTCAATACCATATTCTGAAATATGGTTCCATGGTGGTCCACAAGAAGGGGCGGGACTTCGCCTCTGTGATCGCGGAACACAGAAAGCGGTCGCCGGGTTTCGTCTGTACACTATCAAATCAACACTGGCACAGAAATACACTAAACAGCAGAAGACATAAAGGGGTAGTTAGTATCTGTAGTGATACAAAGACATAGAAGAGCACAACCTACAGAAACGTAATTAGATAGAGGAAATGAAAATGACTTCAGAGCCTCTCCAACACTGACTGATAGACAGATAATCGGTGGGAAACAGAAAAACATCAGTCACAAACACTTAAAGCAAGAAAAGAAAGAGACTAAATGAAAAGAGACTCCACTTGATTTGATTTGAACTGAATCGATCTGAATTAAACTAACAGAGTGGACCGTCCTGCTGTGTGATCGGCGAATGACTGAAACGCCTCCACAGGCAGCGTGGACGCCGCAGGCCCCCCCCCCCCCCCCTGCAGCCCCCCCCCCCCAAACAGGTATCGAGGCTGATGAGCTAGGTGTCGAGGTAATTTGTGTTGCCTGTAAAAAAACAGAAGCAGTGACCCATGGGAAAGGGAGGTGAAGGTGGTGCTGATAGACATCATTATACAACCGACCAGCAGCAGCAGCCTCGTTGTAATAAATCACACAGAGTGACTCCTCCGGATGCCTCGTCCGCTCTGATGGACACAGGGTGAAGTCTTTGCTTCTGGATGTTGTCTAACCTCAGAATCTCCAAAATATATTATTGTCTCCTAAGAAAATATTTGTTTTGCAGTGAAAGTGAAACATAGAAAACACACATAAGATACTTAAAACGTTGTTCAACACATAAAACATATTTATAACTAGAAGGGCAGTTGGAGAGCACAGACCTTCGAGAAAGGCTGCACAGATCAACTGTTTATTGTGATATATTAAAGATAAAGATGTCACATTTTTTGTGTCTCTTCAAGTTTGCTCTAAACTGATGAAAAAAAAAAAAAAGATTTTTTTTTTTAGGATAATGAAATTGGATATCTCTCTTTTCCAAGATAAATAATTTAATCTCCTTTGCACCTTTCATTTTATGTTATCAAACTTGTTTCAGTGTTTTAGTTAAGATATCTGAAAAGTGGATCACATGGTTGTCAAACTCACATCTTAAACATCTTTTAAAGGAAAACTAGATGGAGAAATGCCTGGTCTCCTAAAAATTACGTTCACCTCCAATGAAACTGCATTGTCAATTACGTTTCGAGGGAAATGTATTTTCTCCTGGATTACGTTCGTTTTCGACGTATCACAATACGTTTCTGATCATAGTCCACGGAAGTCCGTGTAGAGAGGAGGTCTGGGTGGATGGACGGGTCAAACAAACACCCAGGAGGCGCTGTTTGTGTCCCGTGTGAAATCAGAAGTCACTGTTGACTTATTTTAAATTACTAAATGTACAAATTTACTTATTTTAAGCCAAACCATGATGTTTTATAAACCTAACTAAGTATTTTTGTTGTCTAAACATAACCAAGTAATTTTGTTGCGTTTTTGTTTTGCTTCAATTTACAACGTTAACCTCGTGTTTAAAACGTTTCCCTCGAAAAGTAACTGAGAATGCAGTTTAGTTGTATGGGAACAGAATTTTGTAGGCATGTCACAATAGCAGAAATTTAGTACCCGATACCAATACCAGTGAAATTCCAAGATTCTCGATACCCAATTTGATATCACGGTAAAAAACAAAACTCCTACAATCAACTGGATTTATGTTCAATATTTACGATGGGATATTAGCCGCGGCTAACGCATGAGCTAATGCTAAACCTGAAGCATAAAGTAGTAGTGAGATGGAGCTCAGAAACGGAGGATCAACTTGTTGATTAGTGTTTATCTAACGTGTCTCCATGACTTCATCCATCCGTCCTTCCTCACTTTTCAGTACAAAGTAAAAACTAACCACTAATTCTTCCTCCCCGTCGTCGGCCATGTTTGTTTACACTAAAGTCACGTTTGATCGCAAGATATTTTGCGAGATTTCCTGTTTTTTTATTGGGGACTCTTGTTGTTGATGAATGAATCTGAGAGCTCCAAACAAACCTTGTGTTTTTCACGAACACGTCCACCGGTGTTGACATGAAACCGGGGATTCTCCCGTCACTTTGACTTTTTGTGAAGACAGATTTCAGCCTCTTAAAGAAAGAGTCTCCTACGATGACGGAGTAAAACTCGTACAGGGGAGGGTCATTTGTTCTTCAGCACAAAACAATAAAATCATCTGTATTACTGAAAAATCTAATTTATGTATTTCAAGTGAGCCACTTAATCATCAACAAACGGCAAAGAAAAGAAATGAAAAATCAGAATGAGACGAGAAACTAATTAAGACGAATCAAACTCCACGTTTAGACTCTGAGTGAAGAGATGATGCGGAGGAGTTTGTCACAATCATAATCATGAATTTACATTTTTGTGTCTCCTGTACATCTTGACTGTCTTCAGCTCAAGTGGACAATCAGAGAAATGTTTTCTGTATTGATCATATTCCGGTATTCTCTTGATTACCGACGTGATTACAGATGATTAATGTGGCGGCTCGAAGCCAAACGACGAGAAGCAGCAGCCAAATGTACGACGAGCTGAGCGCAGCAGATTACAAGCCAGCGACTGGAAGAATGAGGAGGAGGAGAAGGAAAAAAAAAAAAAGAAAGTCCTCTGGATGACTCATCCCCTCAGGCTGCCTCTCAGATATGATGCCAGCACAGTCAGTTATTTGCAGCAGGCTCAAACAGCCGCGTTACCCTCAAACATGATCATTTCCAGAGCCGGCCTCGGTCTCCGTCACATCATCTGAGTGCAAAAAAAACTCTCAACGAGTTTTTTTAATCTTGTACGGAGGATTAAAAACTTATATCACTTGGAACACATGAGGGTGATTTCCTGTGTGTTTTCACTGCAGATCAGCTTGTTTCAAGACTTCTGTTATTTAATTTTTCTTACTCGTACAAGTGTAGGATTACTGGAGATATATTCTATGCTGCTCAGACTTAAGAGTTCTGGCGATGACGTAAAATGAGGACACATTTCAGTGGGAATTGGTTTTTCTTTTCATGTCTATTTAAAGGACCACACCAGTGGTTTTGCATGTAAGGCAATAGTTACTTCATCTCCTTATATTCTAGCTTTGAAACAGCATTTAGAGCTTCATGTTGGGAAATAAAATGGCAATGCTTCATTTTAACCAACCCTGCCTCGCGGAAATTACGTTCATATACAGCTATATTTGTATAAACAGTAAGGCTGTATTCGAAACCGCCTACTACATACTACTGACGAACGCAGTATGCAGTATACTGCATACTGCGTTCCTGAGTAGTATGTAGTATGAAACGGTTAAAGTAATGTATTTGCAGTATGCTAGATGAGGCTTTAGCCTTTAAACCAGCTCTTAAAACACTGGGCAATGAGCACGAACTCGTACCACTATTACAATATTATCGAAAAATACAACTTAGATTTAGTTCTTTATGTCCTGTTAGTTTACTTTATAAGATACTGCAGGTTTGATCCGATGCATACTGGAGATTGTTTCCGAATCAGTACGACATCCGGGTACTTTTGGCATACTGGAGATTTTGCTTTTGTTCGCATACCACATGCTACATACTACATTTTGGCCAAATCAGTACGTACTACTAGTATAGTATGAGGTTTAAAATACAGCCTCTATGTTATCGCTGCCTGGATTATGTTTTTCCAATTCATATGTTATATCATAACATTTTATACATATGTTTGACTTCATTGTATTTTGTAATTTTAATGCATTCTTATTAACTTGACTTCGGAGGATATGAGCTGACCATGGGATGTTTTTTCACATCGTAACAAAACTTTGTTATTTGACATTTTCAAGGAAGATAATATAGAAGTCAATGAACACTGACCTCTATTCATCATTCAACAGCTTGGTGAATGGAGCCTTTGTAACGGCTGAAGTCAGATTTTCCTGTATGTACATCCACATATGATCCAATATGTTTAAAGGCTTTGCTGAAATTTGATTTGGTCTCTCCACTTTAATTAAATCTGATTGCATTTTGGCTGAGATGATTCTGGGAAAACCTCAACTCAGCAGGTTTGAATTAAAGCAGCTATTACTGCTGTCGGCCAATCGGAGCGCGGCGGTGTGAGGACTTAGTGTTTAAACTCATTCATTTAAACAAAACTGCATAGAACCGGAGTCAGGTTTGAATTAACCCGCTACCTGACCTCAGGGGGAAAAAATGAGTCCCGTCCTACCAACAGTCAACGTTAGTGTCTTTTACCCATGATAACAATTTGCCACCTCTTGGACAACGACTTACGTAATGCAAACAGAGGCTGAAGGCCTTCGCGCACCAAGTCCATATCATTCGGACTTTCACTCAGGAGGCTGCTGTCTATTGTCTATAGTTGTTTCGCTTTCATTAGTTTGATTGACAGATGGTTCATCCAATCACCTGCCAAGTATTTTTTTTTTTTTAAAGTGGCTGCTCTTTTCCAAACAGTTTCCAATGACGGCTCCTCAGATGGTTCTTTGAGAAACAAACCATCTGACAGGTTAGATAGCCAGACTGTCTTCATTGGCTTGTGTCCTGCTGCATGACTCACCTCTCTTAGAAAAGAGATAAATCAACGTGTCTAATTACTAGACACGTCGAAAGATACTAGAAAGCCTAATGAATCCAATGGTACCAACCATGTCATACTAGCTTGTCATGAAGGAGATAAAGTAACGCTCCAAACTTGCGCTAAATTTTGTCGAAAAAAAATAGATTGCGGGTAAAAGCGGCCGAAATGGGTTTCCTCAGGAGGTTGGCTGGCGTCTCCCTTAGAGATAGGGTGAGAAGCTCAGTCATCTGTGAGGGACTCGGAGTAGAGCCGCTACTCCTTTGTGTTGAAAGGAGCCAGCTGAGGTGGTTCGGGCATATAGTAAGGATGCCCCCCCCCCGGGCGCCTCCCTAGGGAGGTGTTCCAGGCACGACCAGCTGGGAGGAGGCCACGGGGAAGACCCAGGACTAGGTGGAGAGATTATATCTCCACACTGGCCTGGGAACGCCTCGGGATCCCCCAGCCAGAGCTGGTTAATGTGGCCCGGGAAAGGGACGTTTGGGGCTCCCTGCTGGAGCTGTTGCCCCCGAGACCCGACCCCGAAAAATAAAAGTCTGAAAAATGTCAGAAAAAAAAAATGTCTAAAAAATTTCTGACAAATGTTTGAAAAAAAGGTCTGAAAAAAGTCTGAAAAAAAAGTCTGAAAAAAAGTCTGAAAAATGTCCGAAAAAAAAGGCTGAAAAATGTCTGAAATAAAAAAGTCTGAAAAATGTCTGAAAAAAAAAAGTCTGAAAAATGTCCAAAAAAATGTCTTAAAAATGTCTGAAAGGAGCAAGTTCAGGTGGTTCAGGCATCTAGTAAGGATGCCCCCCAGGCAGTATTTTAATCGATTTACAGCCCTAATAAAAACTTTTATTCACACACTGTAGTAACATACTACTCTCGTTTTTTAACATCTAACGTTACCAACAACATCCTCAGTATTCAGTCGTACCCACAAAGCCTCTTGATCAGCTCGGCTGTTTCTGGAAGCAGGCTAACAACATTACAAACAGGAATTCAATTCGGGTTCCTTGCAATGCATCAATCTGTCTGATCCAATGAGCTGAGGTTTGTCCTCATTACATCCTCAGTGAGTTACCGTGTTCTTAATCTGAAGTATTTTCCCCCTCTCTACAAACCAGGTTTCCCTGTCAGGATCAGAAGGAGTCTTACTCCTGGATCATGTTTGACCCAGATTCAAAGTCAGTCAGTCGCTGCACAGAAGCAAAAATTAAACAAGACCTCTATTCTTTCGCTGCTTCTCCTTGTTCCGTCCACTGATGAGCGGTAATCCCACGAGGGAATGAAGAGAGTCTGTCTGTAGTTCCTCTGCCAGACTGACTTTCCCCAAACTAGATTATTTGCCTCAATAAAAGTCTGTTTTGTTGCAGAGCCTCTGTGTTTCACCCTGAACGGGTCCAGAGCACCGACTCCTTGCAGAGAGGGAAGCATTTATCTGTGTAATTATTAACCTTTATTTAACTAGAGAAGGGTGACTGAGCTTTTACACACTCTTTTTCCACCTACTCCCTCCTTCCAGTCGTACATTAACACCTGGCAGCGGGCCAGGATAATCACAGCTCGCTCTTATTGGAGCTGAATCGGAGCGAATGAGCTGGAGACGTTCGGAAAAAAATGATTTAACAAATCTCTTTAATCACAGAAGAGTAAAAGTAGTCAGAATTAACATGTATTGTAAAGAAAACCTAAAAAAAGCAACTCAGATTGTGAGCTTCAGAGAAACATTTCACATATATAACAAACTGTTAATATATAAGGTATATATAAGATAGATATAAGAGATTTCCTCCTATCCAGGCAGTTTGTATTTTCCACTTCTGAGTCTAAAAATCAAATGGCAAAAACGTTAAAATTGCGAAAACATAGCTGATAAATCTAAGAATAATTTATTGTTGTTACTTTTTGTAGTTTGTAGTTGGGATGAGTCCTACAATAAACGTAGTGGTGACATGGTGGAAAAGTGTGCACAATGTAATTTTACTATCAAATGTCACTCTTTTACTCATCCACATTCTGCTAAAAAAAAACTCACTATCAAGGGTATCATAACTATTAATGTTTGATTAGTGATAGATTAGTGCTTGTGCAACAATGACTTGATACTTTAAGTGTTTTAGTCTTCTAGAGGAGAGTTCTTGCATCCCATGATTGGTCCAGCTGTGTGACCTGATTGACTTCCAATCAAGCAGATCACCAGCACCTGAGTTGTGACGTGTCTGCGTCCACATTACCACACAGCTTTTTTTGGAACTAAGATTAGGTTAGAAACATTGAAAGCTTAAAATAAGTATTTCACTATAATATTAAAGGTACTATATGTAACTTTCAGAGAATCCCTGTTGATTAATAACACCAGTGGCTGTAATTATATTAAAACTAAACTAAAAAAAACCATCTATTTATAAAGAGGCTAAAAGCATGAAAAAAAAACATTCAGAAATATGTGAAAATTATCCCCCAAAATATAAAATTTTTAGTAAAATGTGTGGAAAAATATCCATAAATTATTAGTAAAATGTGTGGGAAAATATCCATAAACTATTAGTAAAATATGTCAAAAAATATTGAAAAATGTCTGAAAAATGTGTAAAATATAAAAACAATTTGCTGAAAAATATTAGTAAAATATGTGAAAACTAAACAAAATAACCTCTATTTGTAAAGAGCCTAAAAGCATGAAAAAAACATTCGGAAATATGTGAAAAATATCCGAAAAATTTCGGGAAATTATGAGTGAAAAATATATAAAAAAAAAAAAAATGATGGAAAATTATTAGTAAAATATGTGAAAAAAAGTTGTGAAAAAAAAAATTGTCTGAAAAATATGTGAAAATTGTCTAAAAAATACCCCCAAAAATGACAGTAAAATATGTGAAAACTTAACTATTTCCTTACATAGAAATCAGACTACAGGCTGTTAAAGGCAACCGAGAAAGTCGAGGAAGGTCTCAGTTTTTAAGTTACATTACAATCTGTACATGTAAATTGTTACGTATAGTACTTTTAAATATTAAGGCCAGTTATCTGTTAAGAAAAAAGTCAGCTCCATGGGGCACACCTGATGGATCTTTGGAAATATTATCAGCCGATGAGCATGTCACAGTTTAGGAGGGTTGATGCACGCCTCCTCCTCCCTCCTCCGTACGTCTTGATGTGTGCCCACTGTTTAACATCCACTCTGAGAAACGTGCATATAACCAATATAATATACTGAATATATATAACATAATCGACTGACATATTTCCACTCTGAGACACATTAAGACTTGTGCTAGAGAAAGCCCCTCTGAGACCTCGTCTTCAGTGGGGGAAATGGACCAGAAACCAGCCTGCCAGAGGAATTAATAAGGTTATTACTCATGCTACGCAAACAACAACACGGTTTTGAACAAAGACAAATAAGTAACGTGGAATAAATCATTAATGCGGGGAAGGGAAATTGTAAGTGGTGAAGTATGAAACGTAGGTAGCTGAAGCGGTTTGACAAATGAAGTGGTAAATGACCTTCACAGCAGGCGGCTACAGTCTGGAGAGAGGAAGAGAAAATGTTTCTGTGGACGAACGGCGGGAAAAACTTTACAGCAGGGCGAGAGTTTCAAATCCCTCTGAGGACACTTGTAGCAAAGATATAAGGACCATAAAACTTTGTGTGGAAATTTGCAATGTGACTGGGAAGGTTCGGTGAAGCTAGTAAATGCTCTTCTACTTACAGATAGTTTCTACAGATCTGCTGCGGTACGAATTAGACAAAATTACGTAAACAAACAGGAGGGAAGTTACAAACGTGTCCCATAGACCGACAGGAAGCGATCCATAAATGCACAAATATCATTCCACATGTGCAAATAGAAGCACAAATGCATATATATCACATTACATGTAAACCTAAAACATTTTTATGTGGAATTAAAACACGTGTCTACAGAGTAAGTTATGCGTATGTGCAAATGTATTTTTGTGGATGTGACTTTACACAACACAAATACAAAAATACCTTTGTGGATAGTGAAATATTTGTAGATCATGGTACACATTTGTGGATTGTCTTCTGTGGATTACAACTATTAAAGTCCAATAAAAACTTCCCTAATCTTACAGCATTAAACTGTATTTTTTGTTTATTTTGTCTGTCGATGTCGTGATCATAAAGTAATGATTTTATCTGCTGCTCAGCAGCTTGGTAATGACTGCTGGTCAATAAAGTATTTATGAGCAGCGATCAAATTTCGTTCAGTTATTTGACAACAGAAATAGAAAAATATGTCAATAAGAACAACTATATTGTGAATTTGGTGGCATTTACGCGTACTTTATCTCTCTTTATACTACGCCACCTGTCCTGGCTCATGATTAAGAGCATTAGATACAAATTCATTACGTGGGTTATATACGAATTATAGTGCATTACGTGCCGTAGGTAGAGCTACAAACAGACTGCACCATGACTTTTACACATTTTTAGAATGTTTAGATTTAGAATATTTAACCAAACCGTAAAACCGTTCTTTTATATCCTCATTTCCTTCTTTTCTTCTAACTTCACTCTTGAGTACATCGTCATGTTGCTTTTACTGAAGTAGGCTATAAGATGGATTTTATGACTATTATTTCCAACACTACAAATCTTACCAAATCCTTAGATGAGAAATGTGTCTGCTGATGGTCTATATATATATGATTCACAGACAAATTAGCTCACAGAATAAACTTCAAACTGAAGAAAACACAAGAAGAAAGAAAGTAAAGTAGAAACGACATCCTGCTCCTGGCAGGTTGTAACCTCCAGCGGGGACAAATAATGAGAATAAAAGCCCCCGCAGAGCTAAAAAACTTCCCGTGTCTCGCTTCATTATTCAAGGTAAGACCTATTTTAGCTCTGCAGCTAGCCGCGGGGCTCGGCCCGGGCAGGGACCGCAGCCTTGACATATTCGTCCTTGCTGCCCCGCGCTCGCCGTCGTTAAGCTCTGTACATATGAACGGAGGCTGAGCCGTCCCTCATTTCCTGTCATCTCGTCATTGAAACCTCAAATCACGGCACCGTGGAATTGATGAGCTGTCACGGCTGACCCCGCGGAGCTGTCAGGAGGGCTGACACCCTGAAATGAGCCGGTCCGGGCGAAATAGCAAAACAGCTTAATTTCTGAGGGGACTGCAACGTTTCATGGCCGAGGGGCCGCGATGCACTTCAGATAATGTATGCACCCTTTAATGTGACTGGGGGGGGAAGTAAATGAAGGGTTTCACTCTAAATGTATACGTATTACATTCAAATCAGCACCTGATTTTCATCACTTAATATAAAACATTAACATGAAGCCATTCAATCTGCTTAATTGTTCTGAAAGGATCCAGGAAAGCGTAAAACTTTAAGAAAAAGAATAATCAGAAAACTAAGCAACATCTCTGTTTTCATCAGGAGAACTAAAAGGTTTTGAAGTTGATATTTATTCTAAAAATGTGATGTTTATTCGTCAACTTTGAAATAGAATATAGGAGTATCGGCCCCCATATCCGATCCGATATCGGTGCATACCTATGGTTAATTATGACAATTTCACAAACGTCTAACGGGATCAAGTGATGACATTTAGGACACCCATCGATGTAAACTGCAACTTGATTGGTTGGCGGAGGCATACAAACGCGAGGCGGTAATTCTAGTTTTTTTTTACCTCTTTGTCATTATTTTGTTTTTCTTTGTGGTTGTTTTGAGTCTCTTTGTCATTGTTTTGTGTTTCTTTGTTGTTTTGTGTCTCTTTGTCATTGCTTTGTGTCTCTTTGTCATTGTTTTGTTTTTCTTTGTTGTTTTGTGTCTCTTTGTCATTGCTTTGTGTCTCTTTGTCATTGTTTTGTTTTTCTTTGTTGTTTTGTGTCTCTTTGTCATTGCTTTGTGTCTCTTTGTCATTGTTTTGTGTCTCTTTTCATTGCTTTGTGTCTCTTTGTCATTGTTTTGTGTCTCTTTGTCATTGTTTTGTGTCTCTTTGTTGTTTTGTGTCTCTTTGTCATTGTTTTGTGTCTCTTTTCATTGTTTTGTTTTTCTTTGTTGTTTTGTGTCTCTTTTTCATTGTTGTGTGTCTTGTTATAGTCATTTTGAGTGTCTTTGTCATCGTTTTGTTTTTCTCTGTGGTTGTTCTGTGACTCTTTTTGTGATTTTGAGTCTCTTTGTCACTGTTTTAGGTCTCTGTGGTTATTTTCAGTCTTGGTCATTGTTTTTTTTTCTTTGTAATTATTTTTGAGTCTCTTTGTCATTGTTGTGTTTACCTTGTGGTTGTTTTGTGTCTCTCTGTCATTGTTTTGTGTCTCTTTGTCATTGTTTTGTTTTTCTTTGTGTTTGTTCTGTGACTCTTTTTGTCATTTTGAGTCTCTTTGTCATTGTTTTAGGTCTCTGTGGTTATTTTCAGTCTTGGTCATTTTTTTTTTCTTTGTAATTATTTTTGAGTCACTTTGTCATTGTTGTGTTTTCATTGTGGTTGTTTTGTGTCTCTTGTCATTGTTTTGTGTCTCTTTGTCATTGTTTTGTTTTTCTTTGTCATTGTTTTAGGTCTCTGTGGTTATTTTGAGTCTTGGTCATTGTTTTTTTTTCTTTGTAATTATTTTTGAGTGTCTTTGTCATTGTTGTGTTTTCCTTGTGGTTGTTTTGTGTGTCTTTGTCATTGTTTTGTGTCTTTTTGTAGTCATTTTGAGTCTTTTTGTCATTGTTTTGTGTCGTTTTATCGTTGTTTTGGATCTCTTTGTCATTGTTTTGTTTTTCTTTGTGGTTGTTTTGTGTCTCTTTGTCAATGTTTTGGGTCTCTGTGGTTATTTTGAGTCTCGTCATTGTTTTCTTTTCTTTGTAATTATTTTTGAGTCTCTTTGTCATTGTTGTGTTTTCCTTGTGGTTGTTTTATGGCTCTTTAGTTATTTTGTGTCTCTTTGAAGTTATTTTGTGTCTCTTCGTCATTGTTTTGTTTTTCTCTACACTACATGGACTTCAGTTTTTGTACACTTTAAATTTTCCGTGAGATCAGACTCGTGGATTTAAACATGCTTTGATTAAGATTTTCCTTCACGGCATCATGCAAATTGAGTCCACAAGGTTACTATTTTCATGCACGTCAAGAATCATGAATAAAGACAATTTAATTTAATTAAAATATGCTACAATTTACCATGACAATATGCTCAGTGATGTAATAGACTGGTGAGCCAAGTCATTTATTCTGTAAACAGATTGAATTATATTTTGGACTCATTTGAAGGAAAATGTTATTACAATTAGCTGAGTACCAACATTATTACTCATACAAACAGTGTGTTCAAAAGAAATGTTTGCTAAGTTTCTGTGACGTCGTTCTGGAGCAACTTTCCTTCTGAAGCTCAGACTCCGGCGATGTGGGAGCTGCAGCTTTACAATTTCAATAATGTTTTTCAGTTAGGACGCCCTACTTATGAGGACAAATAAAGGGCATGTTGAATAATAGCCGACTGCTACTGGTGCTTGATAGCTTTCAGTTTGGGGAAGGATTTCAGTAATTCTCCTTTCCTGGGAATCAGCAGAAAAAAAAAAAAGCTACAGTGGAGACGAGAAAAAGAGGTAAAAATAGACTGAATAGCAATGAGGCAACTTTCCTCTCGCCTGGAGCCGTTGCGTGAGTCAAAGTGGGGGTTGATTCTTCTCATAAGGACCTCTTGCAGCTCCTCAAGGTTTAGGAGGGAATCATTTTACCCAATCTAATCCGCGTCCAGCGAGCTCTGACAGACCTTGGCCCTGCTCCTCTCGGATAAGAAAAAAGTGGGACAAGATACTCGCACACGGCAGGGGGAGGGAGGGATGTTGGAGCCTCCATCGTGAACATTTCCTTCTCCAATATTCTGTCTACATTTTGGGCATTTTGACGACACTCTGAATTAATCTGAATTAATCTCGCTTTAGTCCCCTGGGCAAGACAGTGAGTGGAGATCTGTGGAGGATGATTGTAAAAAGAAAACATCTCTGGGGGAGCTCTGCTTTCGTGATTAATTTGAAGTTTACTGTTTTGTGATTAACAAGCGAGGGCCTGCGAGCCTCAGATTAGATTCATGATCAAGTTATATATATATCGCCCAGAATGTTATTTACATTTTTAGTTAGTAAATTGATGCTCTCGCCCAGAGTGATTTTACACTGAGCAGCGGAATAAACCGCCAAATTAAAGATTACCAACATTACGAATCAGAAGTAGAGCAGCAGCCGCCGAATGTCAGACAGATACTTGATGCTGTGGACCCAGAATGAAGACGCATAACGTGATCAGACTGAACGTGAGGTGAATTTTTTTTTTAGAGGCGACTGCATACAGAGTCAACTGATGGGAGATTTTATAAACTTGTGCCAGATGTGCCAATAACTGAACAGTCGTTCTTTTTGCTAATTCAATGAATTTAAACATGTGTTTTCTGCAGTACTTTTTTCATTTTACGCCAAGTATTAAACTGTTAAAAGTCAAACTGAAATCAAAATAATTTTTTCCTTTAGAAATCAATATCTGTTTGTTTTGTTCACCAACAGTTGCTGAAAAAGAAAGATTTCAGTTGTCGCATGTCAACATGTTGCCTGCTAGCTGGAAGCTACAGCTAATGCAACCCCGGTCTCACGGGAAGGTGTAAAATTACCGCGACATTACACGGACATTCCGCGTGTCATTTGTACGCCACGCAAACGTCCGCAGTAAGGTTTAGGCAAGACAACTCCTTAGTTAGGCTAACGGAAAACGTAATGGTTTGGCTTAAAATAGGTACGGAAACTAAGTAAAATATGTACGGAAACAACGTAACGCAACTGCAAAAAACACGTCAGAAACATCAATAAAAAAAAACGTGACAACAACAAACGTCAGTAATGTAACTTACAAAACAAAACAACGGTCAACAACGGTCTAAAACAAGGGTCTCCTGGTTAAAAGGAACGGTTATTGGTGTGGTTATTTTGAGTCTCGGTCATTTTGTTTTTCTTTTTAATTATTTTGAGTCTCTTTGTCAATGTTTTTTTTTTCTTTGTCATTGTTTTGTTTTGTGTCTCTTTTTCATTGCTTTGTTTTTCTTTGTTGTGGTTTTGTGTCCCTTTGTCATTGCTTTGTTTTTCTTTATGGTTGTTTTGTGTTTCTTTGTCATTGTTTTGAGTCTCTTTGAGTCTCTTTGTCATTGCTTTGTTTTTCTTTATGGTGGTTTTGTGTCTCTTTGTCATTGCTTTGTTTTTCTTTGTGGTGGTTTTGTGTCTCTTTGTCATTGTTTTGAGTCTCTTAGTCATTGTTTTGTGTTTCTTAGTGTTTTTTTTGTGTCTCTTTGTCATTGTTTTGTATCTCTTTGTCATTGTTTTGTGTCTCTAAGTCATTGTTTTGTGTTTCTTTGTGGTTGTTTTGTGTCTCTTTGTCATTGTTTTGTTTTTCTTTGTGGTTGTTCTGTGACTCTTTTGAGTCTTTTTGTCATTGTTTTGTGTATTTTTGTAGTTGTTTTGTTTTTCTTTGTGGTTGTTTTGTGTTTCTTTGTGGTTGTTTTGTACCGAGTAGGCCCGTCCAGTAACCCATCCATGCCTAGACCTACTGTACAGTTTCACTGAAAAGAATTGAGAGGGCGAGACAAAAGGAAATAATCTGAAGAAATGAAGATATATATATATATATATATATATATAGAGAGAGAGAGAGTGAGAGAGAGAGAGAGAGAGAGAGAGAGAGAGCGGGATGGAAGGGGAGGTGGAGAGAGAGGGAGAAGGAAATGGTAGAAATGGGGATAAAGGAGAAGAAGAGCGTGGGATGGGAAAGACGGTTGAGACAAGGAGTGAGGGGGAGCACACACACACACACACACACACACACACACACACACACACACACACACACACACACACACATACAGAGGTGACTATGACGTCAAACCGGAGCCCAGCTGACTCGCTCGCTCCTCTGTTCCTCTCTGACCAGCCTCGCGCTCTCTGCACATCCACTCCACGCGGCTGCTGCTGCCGCTGCTGCTGCTGCTGCACACCCTTTAAACACACCACCAAGGTGGAGGAAGAGGAGGAGACGAAGAAGAGGAACCGGGAGGACTTAGCGGAGAGACGGCTCAGCGGAGGAGGAGGAACTGGAGGAGGAGGAGGAGGAAGGAGGAGGCTCTCCGTTCTCCATCCTGCGGGGACATACAGGGTTTATTTGGACACTTTCCATGGACGCGAGCTGCTCTTCTCTCCTCGGAGACAGATAACCGAGTGGGTTTGTGACGGAGGACCGTTGTGTGTCTTGGCACCGCCCCCCCCCCCCCCCCCCCCACCACCACCACCTCAGCCAGGTGTTGCATTCAAGCGCGAGCCCCTCGTGTCGTGGAGAGGCTCATGAAGGAGGGTTGATCCTCGAGCACTTGACTCTGATCCTGTCCTCTGATTTTCCTCCAGACGCGTCTCAACACACGGATCCTATTAACGGATCTTATTACCGGGTTCTGGCCTCACCGGATTTCTCTTTTTTTTTGTGGCATTGTTCATGAACGTTACCGGAATTAACGTGATTTTTTATTTTTGCTCTACAGTGGCACGCGCAAAGATAAGAATGTAAAGTAAGCGCATCCAGGTGTGCCAAACGACGCGCGAGGCTTTTTTTCTTTGAAAGGGGGGGGGGGGTTAATTTAAAGATTCCTGCCTATAGCTCCTGACACCACGTGCACCCCCCAAAAAAACCTCCGCCTTGTTTTTCCCGGCTCTCCGTGGCGCCGCGCGGCACCCTGATGGTGCGGACGGCCGGCGCACGGTGGCTCGAGCGGCCGGTTGGACACGCAGCACGGAGACACGGTGCACGGTGCGTGATGATGGTTCACGGTTAATCCGGGAGATGCTTTTCCACTCGAGTCGGATCTATTTGCTGTTTCTTCAGCGTGACGATGACCTCCACGCGCGCTTTACCCCGTGCAACCCGAGAGAGAAGCACGCACCCCCGGTTCGATGCGCACGAGAGGACGTCTTCTCCCCAAAACCGCTGAGATAACTCACCACCGGGAAGGGAGGGGGGAGGGGAGGGGGGGGGGGGTGACACTCACCGACACAAACCCATAGGAGAAGAAAAACAACAACAGCAGCACTAACAAGCGGCGGCGCGTGATGGAGCTGTCCGAGGTCCGGTGCTCCAGCGCGAGCGAGGAGCTGTACACCATCAATAAGACCCCGAGCAGCAGCGCGCGACCCAAGCGGCTGCTGTGGCAGAACGCGGTGCGGCACATCACCGAGCAGCGCTTCATCCACGA
This sequence comes from Sebastolobus alascanus, assembly GCA_916701645.2. Lineage (NCBI taxonomy): Eukaryota > Metazoa > Chordata > Actinopteri > Perciformes > Sebastidae > Sebastolobus > Sebastolobus alascanus. Next base: position 238,979 of record CAKAOJ020000357.1, read on the forward strand.
GCAGGGGGGGGGAGGCGGAGGAGGGGTGAAGGACGAGCCCTACGACCCGAGCGGGGACGCGCGGAAGCATTCTGCGGGCCGGACGTCGGTTGGAGACCGGCACAACAACGGCGGCACCAAGGTGTTCCCGGAGCGCGCCAGCAGCGACTTGGGCTTCCTGCAGATCGACTGCGCGCCGAGCAACTCGGACTTCTTCCTGAACTGGGGCTACACGTACCGGGGCGTCATCTTCCCCACGCTGCGGAACGCCTTCAAGTCCCGCGACCTGGAGCGGCTCTACCAGCGCTACTTTCTGGGCCAGAGGCGCAAGTCGGTGGTGGTGATGAACATCCTGGACGTGGTGACCAAGCTCACCCTGCTGGTGCTGCACCTCACCCTGGCCTCGTCCCCGATGGACCCGATCAAAGGGACGCTGCTGGGCTTCTTCACGGGCATCGAAGTCGTCATTTGTGCCTTAGTGGTGGTGCGGAAGGACACCACGTCGCACAGCTACCTGCAGTACAGCGGCGTGGTCACCTGGGTGGCCATGGCCACGCAGATCCTGGCGGCCGGGCTGGGCTACGGGCTGCTGGGAGACGGGGTCGGCTACGTGCTCTTCACCCTGTTCGCCACCTACAGCATGCTGCCGCTGCCGCTCACCTGGGCCATCCTGGCCGGCCTGTTCACCTCGGGGCTCCACATCCTGGTCCAGATGCTCATCTCCCAGAATGCACAGCTCTCTACTCACCAGGTAAGCGCCCACCTGTCCGCGTCTTCTCCATTCACCCACCGCCCTTTCTCCCCTTCTTCTCCTCCACCCATCCTCCTCCTCCTCCCCTTCTTTCCTCTCCTCCATCCATCCTCCTCCTTCTCCATTCACCTTTCTTCCTCCCTGCATCCTTCCCTAATCCTCCTCTCCTCTCCTCTCCTCTCCTTTCTTCCTCTCCTCCATCCATCATCCTCCTTTCCTCCTCTCTGCATCTTTCCCTAATCCTCCTCTCCTCTCCTCTTCAGCTTTATTGACATCCTCCTCTTTCACCTCCTAATCCTCCTCTTTTCCATTTTCCCCCTCCTCTATCTCCCCTTTGCCTCCTAATTTTCTCCCCTCTCCTCCTTTCATCTCCTCTACCCATCCTCCTCCTCCTTCTCCATTCACCTTTCTTCCTCCCTGCATCCTTCCCTAATCCTCCTCTCCTCTCCTCTTTATCTCATCCCCCACCTTCCTCTCCTCTCCTGTTTACTCTCCTCTCCTTCTCCTAATCGTATCCCCCACCTTCCTCTCCTCTCCCCTCTCCTCTTCTGCTTTATTGACCTCCTCATCTTTCACTTCCTAATCCTCCTCTTTTCCATCTTCCCCCTCCTCTATCTTCCCTTTGCCTCCTCTCCTTGCCTCCTAATTTTCTCTCTTCTCCTCTCCTCCATCCATCCTCCTCCTTCTCCATTCACCTTTTTTCCTCCCTGCATCCTTCCCTAATCCTCCTCTCCTCTCCTGTCCTCTCCTCCTCTTTATCTCACCCCCTTCCTTCCACTTTTGCCTCCTAATCCTCCTTTTCTCCATCTTCCCCCTCCTCTATCTCCCCTTTTACAGCCTCCTCTCTTTCCCTCCAAAATGTTCTCTGCTCTCCTCCTCTTTTACTCTATCTCCATCCTCCTCTTCTTCTCCTTTGTTCCTCCTTCAAATTCCCGTCTCCACCTAATCCTCTTTCCTCTCCTCCTCTGGTCCATTTTCTCCATCTTCTTCCCCCCTCTTTCTCTATCTCCCTTTCTTCCTCACTTCTCCACCTCCTCTCATCCTTCTTCATCTTCCTCCTCCTTCCTCCACTCTCCCTCCCTTATTGTACTCCTCTTTTCCATCCATCCATCTATCAGCCCTTCCTTTTTCTCTTTCTCCATCCTCCTCCTCTCTCCTCCTCCTCTCTTCCATCCTCTGCCTCAATCATTTCTCCTTTATTGACCTCATCCTCATCTTCCATCTCCCCTTCTCCCTCCCTCCCTTCCTCCTCCTCCTCCATCTCTCTACTATTCTGTTTGTTTCTTTCCAGAAACTTCCAGACTTGTTGATGAATGTCTGCAGAGTTTCTGTCTGATGAGATGTTGTTTACTGAGACTCTCCGCTGTGAGAGAACACCGGCTGCTTTTCATGCACATTTCTCTCCGTTTCTTTTAGCTTGATTCTTTCTGATGATAAAAACTAAAACTGAGCAACAGTTTATTTGCAGCAGTCGGTGAAAGTACACGTGGCTTGTGTTATTGTGTGTGTGTGTGAGCAGGTGTTACGTTGTTGGTTCACCTGTTCTGTTTGTGATTCCCTGATTGGTGTTGAATTTATTTTGTGAAAGGTTTCAGTCGTATTATTATGAAATAAATAAGACAGTTTCTTGTCTGACTGCTGAGGTTTCAGCACCAGGAGCTGTCCAACACACACACACGCACGCACGCACGCACGCACGCACACACACACACACACACACACACACACACACACACACACACTGCAGCTCCGAATAGGTTCAGCCCCCCCTACTGGTGAATATTATAATCATAAACCAGCTTTCACATAAGCTGCAGTGCATCTGTTGAAGTGTGCACTTATTATCTCAGATTGAAGTGAACTTTATGTGGCTTATGAAAGCTTTCCTTGATCAAAGTTGATGTTTTGGGGCTTATTAGATGGTTGATTGGCATTTCAGTTTAATAAGTTTAGGGATATACGGTCTGAAGCTACCCTTAAAACCAACTAGGTTCCCATCCTTGGACCCTTGGCTCACCTAAACTGTGAGAAAAAGCCTTCTTCCTCATAATTCTCTTACTGTGTGTCTCCTACATGGTGTTATACTAGTGATGGGACTGGATACTATACCGCAGGTGATGACTATTTAATCTATAAGTCAACAAAAATGCTTTTTGATTGGACCATGTAGCTGCACACTGTGACAGATTATAGTTTGTGCTGTTAAAAATGTTCAGCAGTGACTCCATCTTGCTGTCATGACATAGGGATGTTAATAATTAACCGTTTAACCGATATTAAGTATTTTAACAGATTAATGCTATCGGTTAAAATAAATGTTAGTTTAAGGAGAAAAGCTGGTCCACCTTAAGCGGCGTTACAGATACAGGAAGTCGGCTCCCGTCTATAGCTCGCTTGAGCGGAACGAGTTGTAGCCTCGTAGCATTTATTCACACTCTCTGCTACACCTGCGTTCACAGCTATAACGCAACCGACAAAACCCACATTCACTGAAGTTACGCCGCGCTGACAGAGCGTATGTGTGTGTGGCTACAGCAGGCACGGAGCCACCGGCAACGCTAGCAGCTGCTAACGTTGAACAACCACACACTGTTTGCTCTCCTCGCGGTAAACTTGAGACAGTGAACGCAGCATCGTAGCTCTCCTGGCGGTGAACTGGAGACTGTGAAAGCGGCATCGTAGCTCTCCTGATGGTGAACTGGAGACAGTGAAAGCGGCATCGTAGCTCTCCTCACGGTGAACTGGCGACACTGAACGCAGCGTCGTAGCTCTACTGACGGTGAACTGGAGACAGTGAAAGCGGCATCGTAGCTCTCCTCACGGTGACCTGGCGACACTGAACGCAGCGTCGTAGCTCTACTGACGGTGAACTGGAGACAGTGAAAGCAGCGTCGTAGCTCTACTGACGGTGAACTGGAGACAGTGAAAGCGGCATCGTAGCTCTCCTCACGGTGACCTGGCGACACTGAACGCAGCGTCGTAGCTCTACTGACGGTGAACTGGAGACAGTGAACGCAGCGTCGTAGCTCTCCTGACGGTGAACTGGAGACAGTGAAAGCAGCGTCGTAGCTCTCCTGACGGTGAACTGGAGACAGTGAACGCAGCGTCGTAGCTCTCCTGACGGTGAACTGGAGACAGTGAACGCAGTATCATAGCTCTCCTGACGGTGAACTGGAGACAGTGAATGCAGCATCGTAGCTCTCCTGACGGTGAACTGGAGACAGTGAACGCGGCATTGTAGCTCTCCTGACGGTGAACTGGAGACAGTGAACGCAGCACCGTAGCTCTCCTGACGGTGAACTGGAGACAGTGAAAGCGGCATCGTAGCTCTCCTGATGGTGAACTGGAGACAGTGAACGCAGCACCGTAGCTCTCCTGACGGTGAACTGGAGACAGTGAAAGCGGCATCGTAGCTCTCCTGATGGTGAACTGGAGACAGTGAACGCAGCATCGTGGCTCTCCTGATGCTGAACTGGAGACAGTGAACGCAGCATCGTAGCTCTCCTGATGGTGAACTGGAGACAGTGAACGCAGCATCGTGGCTCTCCTGATGCTGAACTGGAGACAGTGAACGCAGCATCGTGGCTCTCCTGATGCTGAACTGGAGACAGTGAATGCAGCATCGTAGCTCTCCTGACGGTGAACTGGAGACAGTGAACGCGGCATCGTAGCTCTCCTGACGGTGAACTGGAGACAGTGAACGCAGCATCGTAGCTCTCCTGACGGTGAACTGGAGACAGTGAACGCAGCATCGTAGCTCTCCTGACGGTGAACTGGAGACAGTGAACGCAGCATCGTAGCTCTCCTGACGGAGACTCAGTTGTCTGTTGTGTTCATACACTGCAGCTGGCGCACCGCTGCATGCGAGGCACAAATCTTGTCGGTTAACGGATAATAATCGGTTAACGAGGGTCGGTTATTGGTTAAGAAAATTTTCCAAAATTAGCATCCCTAGTTAACAACATAATTATTAATCACTGAAGCGCTTATTCATTTCTAACTTTGAATCATTTGTCCTGTTTGGTTTGAATGTAAACAGACAGATAAATTACTGAGCTGCAGGTTTAGAAGTCGTCCACAGTCTGCTGTCGGTTTAACATGTCAACGCAGTTTAAAATGAAAGTTTTCTTGATTTATTCAGTGATGACAACCTGTGCAGAAGTCAGAGTGCTGCAGATGAAGCGCTGTATGTGTGTTTGTGTTTTGATAGAAAACTCTCACCTGAAGTGGATCATTGAAGATGTTGAAATCACAAGATGTTTATCTTCCTCGGTGTGTGATTTAAAAAAAAAAAAAAAGCTCAGTGAAGCCCACAGATGTGTTTTACTTTTAATGCAGCATTTATTTCCAAATGTTCTCAAGTGCAGTGCAGATCTCATTTCAGAGTTCAGGACTTCATGTCAACATTAAACTCTCCACCTCAGCAGTTTTGTTTAATATTGAGATTATGTAACTTTGGAAACATCGTGCATTTAGGAAGAAAATGTTGAAGCCTACTGTACATGCATGAATCTGGTGCACTTTGAGAGCTAAATTAAGAGGCTAGATCTATGAAGGTCGTTGTGCTCTTAGTAAAGAATTTAATCATAAACCACATTGGTTGTACTGTAGATATGAACCCATAGAACCCATTTTCTTTAGGTTTTCTAGTTACTTTTGATACCAGTATCTTCACTCTAGCTTTCAAACTGAACCTGCTACAACCTCTGAAAGACAGTAAAGTCGTTCAATAGTATTTATAGGATCCGTGACTGAAGGGAAGTCCTGCTGTTTAAAATGAGATGATGATGATTCACACTTTGAAGTCTCATGTGACACAGTTTCTTGGTCATTGACGTCAGCAGCACGTTTGCCCAATTTTTTTTCCATCTCTTTGCAAATTTTTCAGTTTCGTTGACACAAAAAGAGATTATACTGTTTATAATCTCACAGAGATGTCCACGCTGTCAATTTCTGGCACAGAGGTGATATTAAGGCAATTAGCTTTGGTATTTTTTTATTTCATATTTAATTATTTTTTAGTCAGAAGAAGAAGAAGAATAATATTCCTTGGCAACAGTTTTGATTAATCGTTCAAATCATTTTTCATGCTTTTCTCTCTTTCATATTATTGTAAATTGAATATCTTTAGGTTTTTTAGGTTAGTAAAAACAAGACATTTAAAGAAGAAAAACCCACAGATTTTTCAGATTTATTAACAGTGGCTGTTATTCATTTAGACTGTTTGTTCTTGTGCTGAGTCTTGTATTTACAGATGATTGCAGATGTACACGTATTTTATTTTATATTTTTATACTTTATATTTTCCTCTTTTTTTCGAGGTTGTTTTCCTATATGCAATTTACAGTTCGTAATTACAATAGTTTATAAACCGATTTTTAAGTAATTGAACTTAGAAACAAACACAATGAGTACGCAAGAGAAAACAACATCAGCATTAAAAAAAAGAATAATAAATAGAATAAAATAAAAAAATAATAATAATAATACAAAGAGAAAAAAATAAATAATAATAATAATACAAAGAGAAAAAAATAAATAATAATAATAATAAAAAGAGAAAAAAATAAATAATAATAATAATAATACAAAGAGAAAATCAATAAATAATAATAATAATACAAAGAGAAAAAAAAAAATAATAATAATAATACAAAGAGAAAAAAATAATAATAATACAAAGAGAAAAAAAAAAAAATAATAATAATATAAAGAGAAAAAAAAAATAATAATAATAATACAAAGAGAAAAAAATAATAAAAAAATAATAATAATACAAAGAGAAAAAAATAAATAATAATAATAATAATACAAAGAGAAAAATAAATAAATAATAATAATTAAAATAAATAAATAAGTTAATAAAAAAAAGGGGGGGGGGGGGGGGGTTTATTGAGTAACATTATAAACAAATCTCAGTATATCTTATTATACAAAGCAGGGACACAGTGAGGTTTTGAGTCGTGTTGCTGCAGCTCAGAGTCATGCATGTTCACACATGCAGGAAACTCCAAAAATACTCAGAAACCTCACATACTGCAGCTTAAACATGGTGGAAGGACACTGAGCATGCTCGGTGCGCGTCATGCTGCCTGATCTGAAAGCTGGATGAACGGAGCCTCGTCCTTCTACCGTTGTCACGCTGGATCCCATCATGCTTCACTCCCGAGTCTCAGCTGACGCCGCTGACCCTCCGCGTGGCCGTATGATAGATGACTGTAGATGTGATGCAGCTGACTGTACGCTGCGATGTGCGTGTCTCTTGTTGTGTAGCTGTGGGGGGATTTCCCAGCTTCCCCCTTTGTGTGGTTTCAGCTGCGCCTCTCAGAGGAAAGGTCGGAGGTCGAGGCTGCTGTTTAGCTCGGTTCGGGAGTCTGACACTTTGCTCTGCAGTGAGTGACTGCGGTGTTTTTAGATGCAGATCAATACATCTCTCTTGTGTCTGAACGGTGATTCAGCTTGTTTTCAGTCCTTAAAAGCTTTTCCATTTGCTGCTCTAAACACTCTGTCTGGCTGATTGTTCTCTGCTTTGTTTGTTGAAGTGATATCCACCATGATCATGACCAGTATACAGAAATACTACAGTAATACTGTAAAGTGAATACTAGGTCACTTTTTCAAACTAGTTAATCGCGATTAATAGCAAATTAATCACATTTTTTTATCTGTTCAAAATGTACCTTAAAGGGAGATTTGTCAATTATTTAATACTCTTATCAACATGGGAGTGGGAATGCAATCGTATGTATATATTTATTATTGGAAATCAATTAACAACACAAAACAATGACAGATATTGTCCAGAAACCTTCACAGGTACTACATTTAGCAAAAAAAATAGGCTCTATAAATTAGCCCAGTTTTAACCCAAATACCTTCCAAATCACCAAATCCATGATGACCACTAACAAACTATGTTCATTAAACAGCTGATCAACAAAGAATTGAATCTTTAAAAGTTTTTTTTCTACATATTATTCTGTCAAAAGACACATTATTCATTTAAATGTCTGTATAAGAACATCGCTGACATGTCCATTAATTAGCTTCCACTGGCGCTGTGATGCGTCTTAGCTGGTGTCGTTATTATAAGTATTAACTCTATGGAAACTCTGTTGTTGAGAGGGATTATTTCAGCGTGGCGTGTTGGTATTAGTCGAACTGAAAATGCTCTGAGATCAAGCCTTACACATTCGTCTTAATGCGGCTACGATGACATGCGAGCTGTGTGTTGCGGGTCGGGTGCATGCAGCTGGATGGATGCGGCGGCGGCGGCGGTGGCGGTGGCGGAAGGAGGATTAGGGCGGCTCATGCTGCACTCCTGGGGTTAGGAAGACAGGGCTCGCTGTGAAATTAAACATCCTGGACTCAAGCGGTGCTAATCTGCTCTTATTAATTGTGTTTGTATAAGGATGTGGAGGAGGGAGGACATTGACTGTTAGTTTCTATGGCCCCGATCACGGCTCTGAAATATTAGTAAGTTAGAATCTATGGCCCCGACCATGACTCTACAATATCAGTAAGTTAGAATCTATTGCCCCGACCACGGCTCTGAAATATCAGTAAGTTAGAATCTATTGCCCCGACCACGGCTCTGAAATATCAGTAAGTTAGAATCTATTGCCCCGCCCACGGCTCTGAAATATCAGTAAGTTAGAATCTATGGCCCCGACCATGGCTCTGAAATATCAGTAAGTTAGAATCTATGACCCCGACCACGGCTCTAAAATATCAGTAAGTTAGAATCTATTGCTCCGACCATGGCTCTAAAATATCAGTAAGTTAGAATCTATGGCCCCGACCATGGCTCTGAAATATCAGTAAGTTAGAATCTATTGCCCCGCCCACGGCTCTGAAATATCAATAAGTTAGAATCTATGACCCCGACCACGGCTCTAAAATATCAGTAAGTTAGAATCTATTGCTCCGACCATGGCTCTAAAATATCAGTAAGTTAGAATCTATGGCCCCGACCATGGCTCTGAAATATCAGTAAGTTAGAATCTATGACCCCGACCATGGCTCTGAAATATCAATAAGTTAGAATCTATGGCCCCGACCATGACTATAGCTGTGTATTGATAAATGTATGGCCCCGACCATGACTCTAGCTGTGTATTGATAAATCTATGGCCCCGACCATGACTCTAGCTGTGTATTGGTAAATCCATGGCGCCGTCTGTGGCGCTGAAGTAGCAGAATTTCAAGAAGTGTAATTTCCCTAAAGATGGTTATTTTCGACAGCAGAAACCAGTTAATTACCGTTAACCGTCGTCTACCTCTCTCCCTCCGTGTCTGAACCTGAATCTTCCTGTCAGACTCAGAATAGCCTCCATCGATCCGTCTCCGTCTCTTTAGAGCCTCTCTGAGCTCCCGCTGGCCCCCACAACCTTTTGTCTCTGGCCCATCTAGGGGCTTCAGTATCGGCCGCCGCGTTTCCCCTTAAAGCCTTCACACCAGCACTGTCACGTCCCGTCTTCTCCCAACAATAAGCTCATATTGACCCGCTTTGTCCTCCTGAAAACCTGATCCTGGTCCTCCAGTCGCTGCTGTATTGACGGCTGCCTTTGTGCAGGAGTCATTTAGCCTTTTTTTTTTACTTGCTGTTAAATGAACGGAGGCGTCAGTAAATAACAGATTAGCTGCTTCTGGGCTGTGTATGATAATGTGTGTGTTTTGGTGTTGGTGGGGGGGGGGGGGCAGCTAAGAGCATTATAAAACTGTCAATAGCCCTGTATCTTCTTCTCCTCTGTTCACACACTCATGTTCACACACAATTATTCGTTCTTCAAGCTCGCCGCAGTTCCCTCTTTCAAGGTCAAACTCAGCTTACCTGGAGCGCCGGCTGCACCGAGGAGATAGAAGAGGGAGGGAGGATTTCATAAGCGTGCGTTTTTCAATCTCTTGCCCTCAGCGTGCCCTTGAAAAGAATCTTTAGTGAGTTTCAACATTAAAGAGGCGTTGCTGTGTTCTACCGCTGCCAGACAATCACAATCAAAGACGTCTGTTTTCTTCTGTGTGCTTTCATTTTACATTTCAGATTCCAGGTGTTTGTAAGAAAGAACTGATCAGATTTTGTGCAACTATTTTTTTTTTTAAATGGCGTTCATGTCCTGTGTGAAACCAGAAATCAACGTTTATTTGTCATGTAACTTCCGTACTTAAGTTACAGCACTTCCGGTTTTATATAAACCTAAACCACGATCTTTTCCTGAAGCTAACTAAGCAGTTTGTTGCCTCAACCTAACCAAGTCGATCTATTCCTAGACCTAATTCGGTAGTTTTATTTTTCTTGCTTGCAGAAATCTACAAATGTTTTTGATTCCAAAACACAGCATGGCTTTTTCTATGGTGTTCCTCAAGGTCTTGGTGTCTTAATGTGGTATTTTGGAGGGATTATTGATCTAGCTAACTAAGTAGTTTTTGTCACGTAACTTCCGTACTTAAGTTACGCCACTTCCGGTGTTTTTATTTTAACCCAAACCGCGACCTTTTCCTAAACCTAACTAAGTTTTATTTTGACACGCAAGTCACGTGTTGCTGGACATTTGTAGGAAAATGCACGAAAAATACCTTGTTGAAAGTCGTGCTGAGCGTCACGAAAAAAAAGGGAAATTTGTGTCTTTGTACTATTTCACAAACTGAGACTGTCTTTTACTCTCCAACGGTTATACAGTATATGTGGTTTTGGGAGTCATTGTTAAACCAGTGGTTTACGTTGGTATGAGGACATGTTTGCTGCAGCCTGTGGTCTCTTGTTAGTACTTGTCTGCTTCCTTAAACCTTGAATACGAAGTCAATGAGAGGCAGCAGGTTGATCCTGACACAGTTTCTGTCACGTGAGGTCGTCGTGACCTTTAATGTGTGCCGTCTATCTGCAGCTTTCCTCTCTCTGTGAGCTGCCACGCGTCTGTAGACTGACTCAGCTTGATGAAAACTCATTTCTGACGCGGAGGCGAATCAGTGACTCCATCCATCCTTTATCTCGTCTCCTTCCTCCCCACCCACCTCACCTCTCTTTCACCCTCCTCTTCCTCCTCCTCCTCCTCCTTTTTCTCGCCGGTGTCATGCGGTTGATCTCGGACAATCTTGCTGTTACCAGACACTGCACTCAGCCGCTCTTAATATTTAATGAAGGATCAGGGCCATCAGCAAGCAGCCGTTTTGAGCTTTTAATGGGGGAGTTTTTCCAGTGACATTTCTGCGCTGTGACCTTCGAGGCATTTTCCAAAAAAAAAAAAAATTGCGGGCAGAAAGTAAAAGCTTTTTTACCGTCCTTCGTTCTTATTCTTCTGTCATGAATGAGCCCCCAAAAATATCAGGACAGGAAGTAAACACTTTACATCCATTAAGAAATCAGCAAGCGTTATCAAAACTTAACCATACAAACATGTGTTTCTTTTTTTTCTGCTGCTTGACTGACAAAGTGGAGAAATATGTGTCTTTAAAAAATTCTGCAATATTATGAAAACTTCCTCCAGATACAGTTAAATTAGTCTCGTCTCCACTAAATATTTAGTTTGTACCTAGAATATTTTACAGTAACTTGTCAAATAGTGTCTGGCTTTCATTTCCCTCAACTTCAGAGAGAACCAGGCTTATTTTAGAGACAGACATTTATTTATAATTTACCCTGTTATCATATTTTAGTAAGACATGTCCCTGTTTTCTGAATTTTCTGTTGCTGCAACACCTACAGTATCTCTTTTACATTAGAAACATGATCCATTTAAACACCTGGAAGGGATTTAAAAACAAACAAGAGTAATTCAAATAATCGTTAGTTGATTCCCTACATGAAAAACTCACCACTGCTGCTGCTCTGAGTTTCTCTTTTTTTTTTACAGCAATATTTATTCACTAATTAACTACATTTGTTTCTACTTTTCATTTGTGGTGTTCAGTATCAAGGAAAAGGAGGAATTATTCCCTTTTATGTAAAATGTTTGTAGCTTAATGCTGCACAAAACAAGAAATAATTGGAGTTAACTTGTGAGTAAAATATGTTGAAAAGAGAAACTTGGAGCAGCAGAGTGTGTAGTTAATGTTGTACTGATCGGACTAATGCTTGTGTTGTTAATTGATTTCCATTTTATATATTTATTTATTTATCTATATTAATTTATTTTTTTATCTTTTCCATTTTTTTTTTTTTAACATTTATTTTTTTATTTTCCATTCTTATTTTCTATATCTATTTTTGAATTTCCATTTTTTTTTTTAAATGATCATTCATTTTTCCTTTCAATTTTAATTTTTTATATTTATTTATTTTTTATACTTATTTATTTATGTATTTATATATTGTATTGTACATAAGTAAGTACATATACTACATATACATATATACGTAAGTTCCTGTGAGGGTTTCTGGACAATATTGTTGTTAATTGATTTCCAATAATAAATATATACATACATGTTCATAAAGCAGCATATTTGTCCACTCCCATGTTGATAAGAGTATTAAATACTTGACAAATCTCCCTTTAAGGTACATTTAGAACAGATAAAAAAATGTGATTAATTTGTGATTCGCGATTACATATTTTAATCGATTGACAGCCCTAATTTAAATATTTCAAATTAAAATTTTCACACTTTTATTAATGTTTATTCACATGACTTACTACTCCTGCCTAGTATCCATTTAATCCACAAGTAGAGGGAATATGTTAGAAAGTACAGACTATCTCTCAGTTTTATGTCGGCCCCTCAGATATTAAAGGAGAAAGAATAAAATGGATTAAACAGTAACAGAATGGCCGTTTTCAGCCACTCAGGTCCGTTTAAAAACTGACAGAATGAGGAGCCTGATTTAGTATCCGGCTCAACGCCATCACAAACTTCACACCGAGGGGATTTTTTGGCCTCGGCCGCCCGTTTGTCACCATGTTTATTCCTCCGGCCTCGTCCTCGCTGAGACCAAATGAAACAGTCTGTCTGGGTGAGTTACAGACCCCTGAGTCCTGGCTCTGAAACCATAAAAAACAGGCGCCTTGTGGTGGCTCATTTCCTCCCCGTCTCTGCTCTCTGCTGTGGGCTCTTAAACCTTTTTTTGTGGAGTGCTATAGAGCCAGAGGAGTGTCCTGACCTGATAAATGACACCTTGTGTAGTTTTACAGCGCAGTCGGTCCCTGAAAACACCTTCAGGGGAATATGGAAGCTTTTCCACCTTCTTCTTTCTGTCACTAAAGCTTATTTCTTTGTTGTTTTTATGCTGTTGGTCCCTCTGGTTTTTATCATCTTCTTCTTCTTCCTTGGAAATCCTTCCAATGCATGCACATAGGTCCAGTCCTATGCTAAACTTCCTCAACTGGCTTTGTGTGCTAATAGTCCTGATGGTGGCGCTACAGCAAACGCCTAAAGTTCAAAACTTTGAAAATTCCTAACAAATCTTTTGTACATGCTACAACTTTGCAACTTCCACCAAAATGTCGGCCCAAGTGTGCAGAAATGTTCAGATGCCTGGCAGGAATTTTTATGCTCAATTGATACCAAACTTGCTGCATCTTCAGACTGTCCTCCACAAACCATCCAGACAGATTTTTGATAAAAATTATCAAAAATTGAGCCCATAGTGCATCAGAATGTTTTAGTGTAAACAGTAACTGTACACAGCTACTGTTAATTCTCACTAAATAAAGCTCCAATGTTCATGAAAATAAATGACAAAATGTTGAGGTCATGGTAGATGTAGGGGGGTGAATTTCAGAATTGTATCTAAAAAACTGTATTTTTTACATTATTTTGAATTCTCTCCACATGTGAACCGTTACAGTCGATGGAAATCAAACAGTTTTAAACATCAGTTTGTCACTTAAGGAGCGATCTTTAATCTTTATTAAAATAAATTACTGACATCTCTGTGTTGTCTAGATCAGTGGTTCTCAAATTTTTTACACCACGTACCACCTCAGAAAATATTTGACTTTCCAGGTACCACCATTATGACCAGGGGTGGGCAATTATTTTTCCTGGGGGGGGGGGTCCACATGAGAAAACCAGATTGTTGCCGGGGGCCAAACAAATTCTGTCAGACGTAACCTCTATTTTATCACTAGATTAATTTATAAAAAAACATACTGCACACTTATTTTTCAGCATTTATTATACTGAAAATCACTCCAAACAGCATATTATTAAGAAAATGACATTACGTTGTAATTTTACCTTCGCCCAATAGTCATTTCCCCTGAGCCGACTTCGAACGCCTCATAATAATAACACGATGGCACCTCCATTAACGTCCGTATCTCCGGTATTTAGCGAGTCAGGACTGTGCTGCCCACAGGCTGCTAACAGCTAACGTTTTTAACTCTCCTCCTGCTGATTTCAACACAGATTTGTTGTTCACAGTGTCGCTTTATAAGGGAAAAACAGGGTGCATCCCCTCAGGTTTAGTAGCGCCGCGCTGTTGAGTGCGAATTTTGCCTCAAAAACTGAATTTTTGACACTAGTTTGAAATCTGCCGTTACATGCAACCCTGGTGATTGCTTCAGTCATAGAGTGATGTGATAGTGTGATGTCATAGTGTCGGGCAGTACGCTCACCAACATCATGACATGTTGGTGTCTGAGGTTGTGAGTTCGAGACCCGATCGAGGCAGAATGAACATGCTAATGCCTTAAAGGTTTAATGATGATGGACCGTCCTGTACTTCCTCATCTGTCTTCCTTTTTTCATCTTCCTCTTCCTCTTCTTCTTCCTCCTCAAAACGCCCGTCCCCGTCCCACAGCTGCTGCAGCTATAATTTTATTCTTGAAGTTTCCTGAAATGTAAACTGTCAGTTTCGATCCAGCGTGTTCAGCAGCGGCGACCGTCCTCAAAAGATACCTGCAAGTCATTCAGTTTTTTCCTGCCAAGCGCTGACTCGACACCCCCTCAACCCTCCTCTTCCTCTTCCTCTTCCTCTGTTACCACCCAGGCAGTCAGACGTTCATCTCACTGGAACGTCTGACAGAACATCATTGCTGGTTATTACTGTGTTGCTGCTGCTGGTGAATATATAAGGAGGCTAAACGCTCTGATGTGAACTCTCGGTGCACAAATTCAACAAACTAATTTTTTCTTTTCTTTCGGAGACCCCGGCTGCATGACGAGAGCAGAGCGTCGGAGAAATGTGCTTCGTCAGCGTTACCTCGTGACGCATTTCTGCTGCACAATCAAAAGCTTGTGATGGAGGATGTGGCTTGGATCACATCCAGGTACTTCAGGTGTAGAGAGGAGTCTGTGTAAAGAGCTGAATCACGTTCGGAGTAAACAAGACTTTAAATCATGAGAACAAAGACAGAGGAAACGGGTCGCCATGTGCTCATTTACAATAGTTTTGCAAAGATGTGACAAGAAAACTCTCAGTCAGACTGATTCACAGAGAGCTAAAGAGATAAACCAGTAAACAGTTACTGAGATCTTTACAAATACACTTAAAAGCTGAATAAATATATAGAACGTAAACAATTAGTAGTAGTAATTATAAAAAAAAAAATGCGTTAATTGTAGTTTTTTGTAATTTTTTCATGGAAAAAATGCCAAATATTTCCAGGTACCAGCTTCTCAGTTGTGAGGATTTGCTACTTTTCTTTATCGTATATGATAATATACTGAATAGGGGTGGGTAAAACAATCGATTCACAGATGAAATAGATTTTTTAATGCGAGAATTTGCTTCATCTGAGTCTATGTGGAGGTAGAAGGAAGTTAGCACTTTTATTGTTGTAGTCTGAGTAACGTGATGTCATATCCGTTCCATATCCTTCAACCAAAACAAACCACTCTCATCTCCGTGGTCAAATGGGCCGACAATGACTCGTCCTTCCACCTGTGTTGTTATTCTCCTAATAAGCCCCCCCCCCCCACCATGCTGCTGTATTGATTAAGTGTAGCTGAGAGGCCTGAGGCGGGGTCAGGAGGTGAAAACACACAGCAGCAGCTCTCCGTCTTAATGGACAGCGAGGTGAGAAAGGTCTGACCCCGCGACCTCTCCTGCAAAGTCTCCTGAGGTCAAACACACAACTAACAGAATAATGAGGACGAACTGACTGAGAATAGCTGACTGGCGGTGACACACGTTTGGGTGACCGCAGGGAGACATGTTTTATCATCGCGGAGAGACCCATCCATCTTCACTGAGTCAGGAGATTCACTCCTACTGTGGGGTTATATGTGATAATCACACTTTTTTGCCGTCAAGTGTGAAGTCTATCGGATGAACGGTTCTCGAGATATGCGAAGGACATACATACATCCTTTCTTTATAGTTAGATATATCTCTCATTAACAAGGTGTTTCACCCACACTGGAGGATTTTTTCTGTATAAACTCTAGAGACTGAGATCAGCAGTTACCAAAGGTGGTGTAGACTCCAGTCATATGACTTGGACTCGTGTCAGACTCTTCGACTTGACAAATTAAAAAGAAAACTTGCAACTCCACTTGGACTTTAATGCCAGTGACTCGTGACTTCACTTTGACTTGAGCCTTTTGACTTGAAGATACCGTCTCCCCCAAGCCCAAATATTAAGAAGTATGTTATTTAAAAAGTGTGTGCACGAAGACGATCAGCTGCCCCGGTACCGGAGGTAACTCCTACAGCGTCGGAAATGTTGGGTTTATTTACTTTTTCAGAGATCTTCTATTGATTTGTTTGCTCGTTTTTCTAAAACTGAATTGAACAAACTGAATTTCTATCTATTGTTTATTGCTGGTGGTTTTTGTTTGTTGAACTCTGGACTCTTTATTTCCGGTGAATATTATTGGGGACTTGCATTTGATTATTTGATGACACTTAATTCCTCAGATCCACTCAGTTTGAACCGATCCGACAGCATCCAGTCAAGATGCAGCAGAAAACCGTGAAGGACTAACGTTACGTTGCTGAGAACAGGTCGGCGCCAGTGACTCTGTTGTTAAAAATGGCGTTACATTTGATGAAGAGTGCAATTAAATTATACTTATAACTTAAATACGGAAGTTGTGTGACAGAAACTAGTTAGTTATATTTAGGAAAAGATCGCGGTTTGGGTTAAAATAACACAGGAAGTGACGTAAAGTAAGTACGGAAGTACTTATTTCGTGCTGACGATCACGAAAAAATTGTTAAATTCATGTCTGTGTACACAAATTAATACATTCAATTCCGTGACTACTTCATACTGTACTCCAGTATTATTTATTCATAAATAAATATTTCAGGGCTCTAAGGGACGTGGAGGAGAAAACATGAAGGGTATAAAAAGTTTCTCCTGCAGATTAAAGCAGGATCAGACTCTCCTCTCGTGTCCTCTGAGCATCACTTTCTAAAACAACATGATGTTTTGTTGAACCCTCCACTCTTGAGAGCATCACTCTCAGCTTCCTGTGTGTCCCCCCCCAACAGATTAAAGCGGGTTTGATATGCAACATTTGTCCTGTTTGAGTCTGAGAACACATTGAGTGAGGTTTTTAGGCTTAAAGTGAGGGTGATTTTCAGCTTATTCTTCACATTGAGGGTGATTTCAGACAGGATTACCTCCCCAGCTGTAATCTATTCATAGCAGCGGGCGCCAGCCAGCGGCGCTCACCGCTCTCCTCCAGGGTCAGCTTTTAATGAGATTACTTTTGGATTACTGTTATCTGTTTGAAATGTGGAAAAGCAGCAGGTACGCGGGAAAAGGAACGAACGGCGTCTGTCTTCAAACCTCGTGGTGAAAATGTTTGAATTTATTCAAACGCCTTCTAGTTACAAGTTGTCGAGCGAGTCGACTTCAACAACGCCAACATCAACACCGTTTTGTGGTTATGTACGATCACATGGAAATAATAAATAAGATATACACATTTGAATGTCGGCATATGGTGGCCACCGGGGACAAACTCAGTACAAGAAGCAAACACCATTTTCAAAGGGGTCCCCTGACCTCTGACCTCCAGATATGTGAATGTAAATGGGTTCTATGGGTATCCACGAGTCTCCCCTTTACAGACATGCCCACTTTATGATAATCATATGCAGTTTGGGGGCAAGTCATCGTCAAGTCAGCACGATGTTATGATTTTAGCATATTTTTAATGCTGGTAATTTGGGATTTTAATATTCATGCCTAAAAAATTGAACTGTGGAAGTGTGCTGGTTCTAGACATCCTTATCGGGACTTCAGTTTTCTGTGGCTCTGGACTGTTTCTCATGTTGTTACGAATCCTTTGGTTGCTAGAGACAGTTAACAAACCTCAGCGTTTCTGTAGACAGTTTGTAAAAGTTGTTGCCATTTCTTCGTTCCATATCTGGAGAAGTGCAGCGGTTTCTTCTTCGGTCCAGACTACTCCTCATCCACTAGCGGCCGTGGTTCCGTGTTATTTTTCCGATTCGTCACAGTGCGCAAGCGCGTGTGCGATCTGTCTACGGCAACTCTAGAGGGCTTAAATGCAATGGCAAAAGGCAAAGCGAACCTTCGTTTCAGACGGGTCTGAGTTCGTTTGGAGTGCTGAGAGGGACCAAGTGGGAAAACAACCTCAGTGATTTTCTTGCCTAAACTTAACTGCGAATGGCGTACAAATGACGCGAGAAAATCGGCACACAAATGGCACGTCAAAAGGCTAAAATGCGTAGTCATGACATGCGGAATTTCCCTGTGATGTCATGGTATCTATACGCTTTCCAATGAGACCGGGTTGACCCAGCTGGTCTCTAACTGGGTCTGTCTGCTGTTTTCTGCTGAGAGCAGGTCGAGTATAGCCGCGTTATCAGAGCCTGTTTTGATGGAAACACTGAGACTGAACCAGCTAAAGGAAGCTGAAAAAAGAGCTGGTGCCATTTACATTCGTCTCCGTCCTCTATGTCTGTATTCCAGTTTTCAAGTCTCGAACTAACTGGACCGTGCAGCTCACGTTCTCCAGGCTCGAAGCGGCTCGTCGTCTGGTGAGTGAGCTGAGTGTCTCCTGGGAGGACTTCAGGTCTACAGCAGCTACAGTATCACAGACTCCTTCTCCTCCCCCCCTCAGGCTGTTGTGCTAAAAGCTGCTACCTGCCCTCGGGGATCTGTCGGTGTCGGGGGGGGGGGAGAACCCTCCGCAAGCAGGCTGCCCACACTGCAAAAATGACTCACAACAAACCTAACTTCCTTTTGAAGTTCAGATTCTTCTGAAAATCGGAGTGATTCATGAATTGATTTTATAATATTGATTAACTCTTCTAGCAGTGAGAGCGAACACAAGAAGACATGCTGTACATATCAGTCAGCGCTCCATCACACACACAGAGAGCTGATGGAGCTGCTCACCACAAACGCTGCTCTCTGCTTCCCGCTCTGAGACGTTACATCCATGAAGTGACATTAAAGAGACGAGCGTGCTGCTGAGCTGCAGGCTGAGCTGTGGGGAAATGTCACGATCACATGCTCAGGAGAAGCTGCTCCAGAGGCCACAGCAGGGGGGCAGTGGGGGGGTACACACATGTTGGACTCAGAGATAGAGGGTCTGTCAGGGGTCAGAGGTTATAAAACCCCCGCTGTGGTCTAGAGCCACATACTGTACATGTGACTCCTCCTTTTCAGCCACAAATTCCTTTAAACACATTAACGCAGTCGATCGTTTCCGTAGGTTGTAGCGGGCTCAGTTTTGAAGATAGAGTGAAGAAACTGGTATCATATGAAACTAGAAAACCTGATGAATCCATCGGTACCAACCATGTCATACTAGCTGGTCGGCAAGAATGCTAATTAACGCTACGAAGTTACGCTAAATTTTGGCGAGGAAACAACTGTTGTGGCCATTTTCAAAGGGGTCCCTTGACCTCTGACCTCCAGAGATGTGAACGAAAATTGGTTCTATGGGTACCCACGAGTCTCCCCTTTACAGACAAGGGACCCCTTTGTAAATGGCCATGACAGTTTTTCCTCGCCAATATTTAGCGTAAGTTTGGAGCGTTATTTATTTATTTATTGTATAAGTAAACTAATAAGTGGAGTTCCGATCTGGCTCATCCGATCCCAGAAATCGCAGCGAAAAGACGTACAAAGTGTAACCACCGTGTTTTGACTCATTGGATGTCGAGGCGTGCCCGTTTAGAGGCTGATGGCGGCTTCGTCCTGCTGATCTACACCTCAGCAGCAGCAGCTCTCTCTCTTATTAACATTCAAATAGAGCACACTAAAAATACAACATACAGCCCAGACGGATGATGTGCAGAGCTAATCCAGCGCTCCCTTCGTCACGGCGTTGCTTCTGATCACACATTCAGAACATATTGGTGAACGTCGCAGCTTTCATCGTGTTTGAAACGAGCCGCTGTAACACACACACACACACACACACACACACATATCCTGCAGACGTTCACTTGTCATCTTCAGTTCGTTAGTCCAATTTACACGTTCAGCTTGAGAAAACAGCCGAGCTGTGATGCTGGAGGTGCCAAGAAGAGCTGTTTACAGACTGTCAGGGAAAAAATTGTGTTCCTGATTTTGACTGTCAGAATCAGCTTGTTACACCAATAATAATCTTTATACTGTATATTCCATACGCTGTGTACTGTAGGTCCATTCAACATGTCTACTGTATTCATAGTGTTTTAACACCGTCACAGCCGAGATGGCAGTTCTCTCTCTGAAAACAAACATGATCATCATGTTGTGGCCTTTTGGATGGATTTTATGGTGCATTGGAGGGGATTCTTTTCCAGCATGAAACAGGAAGAAGATGCTGTCCTTTGGCAAGTTTTTGACTGATGGCAAGAAAGTAAATCACTAGTTAGGGTTGGGTGGTATCCAAGTTTTGATATGTTTAAACGAGGGCGATAATAACGCGTTAACGCAATTGTTTTTTAACATCACTCAGAGGTTGTATCAGGCTCAGTTTTAAAGCTAGAGTGAAGATACTGGTATCATATGAAACTAGAAACCTAATGAATCCATCGGTACCAACCACGTCATACTAGCTTCTCATGAAGGAGGTTAAATAACGCTCCGAACTTACACTAAATTTTGGCGAGGAAAAACTGTCATGGCCATTTTTCAATGGGGTCCCTTGACCTCTGACCTCCAGATATGTGAATGAAAATGGGTTCTATGGGTACCCACGAGTCTCCCCTTTACATGCATGCCCACTTTATGATAATCACATGCAGTTTGGGAGTTTGCCATGTTATGATTTGAGCATATTGTTTTATGCTAAATGCAGTACCTGTTAGGGTCTCTGGACAATATCTGTCATTGTTTTGTGTTGTTGATTGATTTCCAATAATAAATATATACTTACGTTTGCATAAAGCAGCATATTTGTCAACTCCCATGTTGATTGACAGCCCTAGTTTATTTCACATTTAAGATACCGCCTCTTCCATTTAGAGGAGATCGGTTAAACGTGGCTTGTCCCTAACCAGATCATCAGAAAAGCAGATAGTACTCTTGGGATGTGGAGGTGGTGCAGGTGGACCTCTGGTCCCAGGTGGTGCACCGTTCTGCCCTGAGGTTGTTGAGGTAGGGAGAGAGCACAGCAACCCCCCCAACTCCAAACATGTGTTTGTCTGTGATTGGAAAAGCTGTAACACCTTTTACCTTTATTAATGTTGCTTGTCCTGATATTTCTGGTATATTCGGTAGCACATATCTAACACCTGGTTATGCCGTACACATGTCGGATCTGCGTTCCCTCCCTTTGCTTTCACTCGTTCTCACGACTAACGATGACGAAGAACAAACTGCCGCGGCTCAGTGACAATCGCCTCTGCTGAGTGACATCAGATATTGTCATGGTAACGAGTCACATATAGGTCATATGCCACGGGATTCATATTTTGGAGCGTATTTTAGATCTAGAATGGATTTGAAAAATAAAAAAAAAAGTGCTTGAATGCAACCTTCTGATGTTCACACAGAGAAAAGAAGAAAACATCAGATCTGTGTCACTGGGAGGAAAAATATCCTGAACTGGGACACTTTGAGCAGAGACGTTGTTACGTCATCGGGAGAGTCGGAGCACAGCGTGGAAGTTTTAGTGTCCTCTTCACAGACATGTTGACTGAATCAGGATCAGTGCTTTGGCGTTAACACTTTTTTTTTTTACCAGTGTGCCAAAGTAAATGTTGTCAACTTAAGATTTTCTAAATATTTTGTCTGACTCATTTATATAACTGATCCTCCAGCTCCTCTCTGACACAGTCCAACACTGGGACTGCCATAGCCCACGCCGTTTAACGCTGTGGTTCCAAAATTTGAATTATTCTGTCATTGTGTATGCCCGGACTTTCCTAAATATCTATTCTATTCGTCATATTGATAGAATAACATTTAGGAAACAAAATAGATGGTTTTTGGTGGGCTTTATTCATGACAAAAGCGAACCTGCGAAGCTGAGCCTTCGAGCACCACGCGAAAGCCGTGATGACGTAATTTTCTGGCGCGCGCACCTCGCGCCGGCTTCACTACGGCGACCATAAACCAGGCTTAATTGTCTCAGTCTTCACAATTCTGCTTCAATCCATATTTGTTGGCATTTAGCCTTTCAAATCTATATTTGTTGGCATTTAGCCTTTCAAATCCATATTTGTTGGCATTTAGCCTTTCAAAAACAACATTTTTGTTTCTGATACTTTTGCTTCATCATGGACTATTACTGCGACTATTTGGCGTGGGATTTGGAGAAAATAGTAGCCTTAAAGAGCCTGGCGGTGTTTCTATTGAACCTGGGATCCTAATTGACTTTCCATTGTCAGTCGCTGTGTCAGGACCCCTTTGTGGCACCTTTGAACGCACTGGGTACCCCGTGGTGTCAGTTAGGTTTAGGCAACGAAAGCACTTGGTTAGGTTTAGGAAAAAATCATGATTTGGGCTAAAATATGTATGTTTGTTACGTAACTTAAATTAAGAAAAACATCACTGAACATTTCGTTAATCCAGTATGAATATTTTCTGACTTATAAATATATTTCTAGTGTAGTGTTTATAATATCTGTGGAGTGTCAGTCTGGTTCTCTTTGAACAGCCATCTCTTCATACCAGAGTACCATTAATAAAACCCCAAAATGTAAATGTGACAGCAGCTCTTTAGAGGGTTTTACACCTGAGAAATGTTGCTCTAATACGCTGTCAGTGTGGATCTTATTAAATGAAACTACTGGCAGTTTGTCTCGTGTGCTGCTCAGTCAGTCACTCAATCACAGCTCTGTGTTAGGACGTATTTTTAACTCATCTCATTGTGTTTAGGTCATTTTAAAATGACTGAATGGCCCCGTTGGACACACTTAATCCTGCTAATTACTGAAACCCAATGCTGTGTAAAGCTTGTATTAAGATGTGTCATCTAACTGATTCTTCATGTGACAGATCCTGGTCCTGGTTTATGGTATATAAGAAGTACGTAGTCACCGTTACATCACCCATTGGTTTTGTTGACTGCTGTTTTGAAGCCTCGAGTCCGGCATTTTGGCTGCCCCCATCTTGATTTTTAGGGCCCGAGCGGCAAGGCCCTATTGAAATTGCTTTGTTTATTATCATTATTATTATTTACACAAATTAATCGCATTTTCAGAAACTGACCAAATTTGGCACATTTATCAGGACTGGTGAAAAATTTGATAGTTTCTTGGTCTCTTGCTCGGATGTGACGAAATGGCTCGATAGTGCCCCCTAAAAAAATTGCTACAATTGACCCCCTCATTGTGGTTTCACCTAGAATTATGAAATTTGGCAGGTATATGTAACATGTTGAGACGTACAAAAAAGCCTCTTGGAGGTATACCGTAAACCCAACAGGAAGTCGGCCATTTTGAATTAAATGTTAATTGAGGGTGGAGCTAAGTCAACCCTTTCTCACAACTCATCAAATACAGCCAAGTTTAAGGCTCTTCAGCATTGGCTTCACTCCTCAGAACCGCAGGTTGCCGCCTGCTTTGACTACAGTTGTTTGCGCTGGTGGAATAAACGCTGACAGCGTGTCCGCCGAGAGAATACAACAGAGCTTTAGTTTGTGTTGTCTGCAGACATCAGAGTGATATTGCACTTTGTGCGACATGAATTATTAATGGCGGCTGTCCGTGTCATCTTAAATTTAAAATATAATATCTTCTGACGGCCCGTGTTCACTGTGGGACGTCTTCATGCAGTCGTCGGCCGATAGCTGAGCGTGTGAAGCCGAGTTAATCATCCGCTGTCCTCTCCTCTACCTCGGAGCCACAGAATAAATCCCTTCATTTGGCAGAGGAGTGTTTCTCTGCAGAGACCGGCGCTGGCAGCGGAGGAGGTTTAGCTCTGCTGCTCATCGCCAGCTGCCCCTCTAACGTGTTTTCATAGAGCTGTCATCCCGACACAACACTGGGAGCAGGTTAAATAGAGGTGGCCCGACAGCTTTTTAAGACCGGACATGTTGCTTCTTCTATATGTAATTCTGTAACGTCTCCTCCGTGGATGTAATACGAGTCCAGTCATTGTGCAGCGAGGTAACGGATAGCTCTGAACTATTGATGCTGGGTGGGTGTCTGATCTGTTGAAGGGTGATTTATGCATTGTTAAATCTGGAGGACAGACTTGTAACTTGTTTATTTTCCGTGTCACGCCGTACGCCACTACTCACCCCTTGAATCAAATTGAAAACATTATGATAATTATTACTATTATTAACCTTGTCTCATTATTTTCCATGTAGCTGTTTGTAAAGCCGTGCCTCCTCCTGGCCCGCCGCTCTTAATGAGGCCTTGTTAAAAACATCCACATCACTGGCATTTTCCTTTTAATGAGTGCACCGGCGGTCTCCATGCTGATGCCCTTTATGGCGAGCTGGCGCTGCTCTTTTTTCCAAAACAACATGGACGCCGCCACAGCTACCGCAGCTGCCGCAGCTTATGGGGGGGTTTTTAATTTTAGTCTCCGTGGGAGGAGCAGAGGCCTTCAGGGGGGCCGACTTAGAAATTGAATCAGCGCTGATGGCGTCCTGGGAGAGATTCACAATAACACACAGTAACACGCCGTAATGCACCGGGAGGCTCCTCAGCTCGGTGAGATACAGTGAAGAGCCTCCGGGGAGAAGCCTGTGAGAAAGATGGCTCTGTGTGTGTGTGTGTGTGTGTGTGTGTGTGTGTAGCTTAAAGGAAAAATACTCCCACACATGTGAAATACACGCCAACAGATTTATGGTTTTATGGTGACGTGCAGGTTTCCTGCATCACTTTCTTTAAGCAGCGGCGGGCCGCATCCACTGAATTAAATAACCACCTCCAACATCGTCAGAAGCTTTACTAAATAGTCTGCAATATTTCTGACCATGTAAATGTTTTTAATGCTGCAGATATTGTTGGTAGAGATGTTTCGATACCATATTTTCCTTCCCGATTCCGATACCTGAAGTTGCGGTATTTGGCCAATATCAAGTACAGACCCAATACCAACGTGATTAAAAAAATGTATAGTTATTATTGTTATTATTATTTAACAGCTGTTTACTACTGACCATGTATGGCTGTGATATGATGGCCTGGCCTGGCTCAGGTTAAACCCTTTAATGTAAAACATGAACTAATACATACAGAGAATTAATGACATAGAACTCGCTTTTATTATTCAGTTTTACTTGTTGGATTTTCCACTGTGAAATGTTGCCAAATGGCTGATATTTTCCTCGCTCTGACTACTGTTACTGTTACACTATCCACTAACTGACGTGACAAACTACCTGCAATCAGTTCTTCTTCGCTGCTCTAAAAACAGTAGTTGTTAGTGGCAGCCATGATACCTCCAGGGCGGCAACACAGTGTTTTGGAGCAGTGAAGAAGAATTGATTGCAGGTTAAACAAGTTGATTTTTTTCTGGGTTAATAAATGAAGTACTAAAGTACTAATAATGGTATCAGTATCAGAACAACTCTAATTATTGGTGTAAACACCAAAACGGCACGGTAAAAGTGCTCTGCGCTGGCTGTGCCATTGTTTTCCTCTTAGGGAGAGCGGTGCCGCCTGACTCAGCGGAAACACTTAAGTTCTTTGCACTTTTTTCCAGACATATTATACCTGCGCTACGCTTTGCCTCTGCAAGGCTCTGCGCCCGACCAAGCAGTGAGCGATGAGCAAATTTCTTATCATGTGAAGGCATCTTAAAACCTTCAGTGTCTCCAGAGATGAGTGTCAATTAGTTCTGAAGACTACAAGTCTGAAAATAGAATGGATGTAGAGTTAAAAAAGAGTCAGACTACGAGACTTCTCATGTCCGCTGCAGGATGGAGGCTCCAGGATTGTTAAAAAAAACAAATTATAAATTAAGTATTGGTACAGAAACTATTATCAGTATCGTATCCAGCCGTACTCAGGATCTGTCAGCTCAGCAGAACCAAACGTCCGTCTCAGTTTAAGGCCAGAATCTCCGGCAAATATTTGAGCATTGACGGCGTCCTCAGTAACCGGCTCTAACCAGCAGACTCTCCTCTCCTTTATCTCCAACATCGATCCAGAGCGATGCAGAGGCCTACGGGCCGTCGGGGGGGGGAAAGCCCACTTATAAAATGTCAACTTGCTCTCCACAAAGCACCGAGAATCAGAAAACTCCCTCTTCATGTTCAATTGTTTCCTCTTGAAATGTGCTTTTAGTGCAGCAATTTTACTGCAGAGGAAAAACAGCGGCGGAGCACTTCAGAGCTTTTCTCTCAGCGACGGAGGACACTGAACTGTCTGTTTGAGGTTTTTATCAGCTGTGACACAATTGTGCCTCGAGTGTAAGAGCGAGAGCACTTTCTCTTCCTAAAAAAAAACGGAGACGGCAGACAGGGAGCGATGAAACATTTAATCACCATCACTTTGTTTTGCCTCATGCTAATGAGGCTTCTCTTACTCTGGAGTGAACTATAAGAGAAGCATTTAAATACACATTTCTGTGTTTACGTTTTACAGATGTTTTATCACTGAGACAAACAGGAGGCTTGTTCTCACGTTAAGGTGGATAATTAGAGCAGAAATCCAAGAGAAACGTGGAGAAAATATCACCATTCTGAATCCTGGAATAATAAACCTGCATTGAAATTTATTTATTCTTGGAGAGCAGGTTGTTTTATAAGCTTTAGAAGCAGAAATGAGTCACCAACGGTGCGTTTTGTCATCTGAACAGCTCAGTCTGGCTGGGTAACATCACTAATACCGGATAAATCTGCAGTTTACGATTAATACAGGAAGTAGTGCGGTGTTTTTCTATTGTAGCGGCCCGTGGTGGTGGATAATGTGTTTGTGTCAGACCGACAACAATCAGCAAATGTGGTGAAATTACAAATCTTAATGCTATAATGGTAGATTATTAGACAAAAGTGTGCTTCCAACTTTGTGGTGACAGTTTGATGAAGGCCCTTCCACTCATTTTGCCTGATTAGACCTCCTCTTGTAGTTTTGTTGCACCTATCAGCACTGGACACCTACAACGTTCACAGGACTTCTTTATGCTTTCTGTCCCAAACGGACATTGGATAAAAGTGTATCCTTGGCGTGGAATATGTTGCAGAAAGATCTTGTTAAATGCTTTTAAACCCCAAATGAAAGAATTAGAGGCAGATTCAAGATGTTTTTAAATTCACCTGGTTACAAAACTGACTCTTTTAAATTTATCTTTTGAAATGTGAGTTCCCTATAGCCTGTACTTGATTTTCAGTTCCTTTTAATTTCGGTCTCCTTTGGTGTTTTTCTGTCACGTAATCTATTACGTAAGAAAGTCGGCTAAGGGCGTATTCGTATGTAATCCACGTTAATTGTGAACCGGGAAGTATAGAGAGCGGCGAACGCCACGTACGTAGGGAGCAGGTTGGGGTGGATTGGTGGGTCAAAAAACACAGGACTTTCGCCCAGGAGACCGGTGTTGGTGTCCCGTGTGAAACCACAAGTCAAAGTTGATTTATTTGTCACGTAACTTCCGTATTTAAGTAACGCTACTTACAGTTATCTGAACCCAAACCGCAATCTTTTCCTTAACCTAACTAAGTAGTTTTATTTTGAAAAAACTGGAGCGGAAATTGACGTCACGTGTTGCTGGACATTCGTAGTAAAAAGCACTGAAAATACGTTGTTGAAAGTCGTGCTGAGTGTCATTAAGAAAAAGGGAAATTCGTCTCTATGTACACAAATCGAATAGATACAATTTTGTGACTATTTCGCAAACTTGCGTGAGACTATTTTGGTATTTTTGGTTCAGAAACTGTGACATTCAATGTATCCTGAGGTTTGCAGAAGTCCAATGCCAACATTTTTTCTGGTGACTGGGTTTGCTTTGTAGTAAACACATAAAAGTAGTAATATAAGCTCAAATCTGAAATAATGAAGGTGTTAAAACTAAATTCTGACACAGTGAGCCCATCGCTGTACGGCCTTTTATCATGCTAGTACATTTATTGCTTTAGAGGTGCTCATTCCCAGAAGGCCCAGACCCCGGATCTCACAGCAACCGCCTCGTAGTCCAGCTCCGCCTCACAGGACATACTGTATTTTAAAAGCCAAAAATCTCCTCGCCTGGGCACGTAATCATGACTTATTGATCGACGACAACTTATCAGCCACCTGCAGATACAGTACAGTCTGCTCAATGTGAGGGCCAATAAAAAAACAGATTCCTCAGTGACCTTTTGATAGAGACACTAGAGACGGTAGCAGATGCTCTCAGAGCCTGTCCAGACCTGTCTTTGACTGTATTTACTACCAACACGCCCCATCCCATGAGAGTACTGTAGATAAACACTCTTTCATTCTTCTAAACTGATCATTTTGTAGTAAGTAGTAAGTCATTTTAAGTACAGTAAGTAGTAAGGTGGAAGCAGTGAGGGGTTTTCAGCCAACCTATATTAACGCTTGCATCATGTGTAGCTCCAGCAGGCAGGAGGAACCCGGCTGGAGGTGGAGGTGGAGGTGGTGGAGGAGGCGGAGGTGGTGGTGAAATCCCTCGTGCAGCTGAGGAGGACGGTCCTGTTGCAGAGTGTTACATCAGCCGTGCTTTCGGCTGGTTTAATGGGTCTCCACTTTACAGGATCACGGCTGATGAAAACCCTCAGTGTTTGTACAGTGTTCTTTCAAAGAATTCAGAAGGGCAGTCGTGTGTTTTTCTGAGTCACCGATGTGTTTTGTTGTTGCTGCTTCCTGGATCGGCTCGGGAAAATCTACTGAGGCTACATCCACACTAATACATTTCAGTTTTAAAACTAGGGAAAAGAAATCGATTCACCTATGTATCACGATTTTTTTTTTTTACGATTTCTAAATAGATTTTTTAATGCCAGAATCGATATATTTGCTTCATTTGAGTCTATGTGGAGGTAGAAGGAAGTTACCGCTTTTATTATACCCCCGCGACAACGTAAAATCTTTAGCAATTTTGGCCAAAAACTGATTTTTTTCGACTTCAATTTCGTTTCTGGAGCAGAACTCGAAAACTTTTTTAACTTAGGAACTTCTAATTTGGTATGATGATTGACAGTGTGGTCTAGTTGTGCCTTTTGGGAGTTAGAAGTCCAGGGTGCCCCAAATTTTTGACATTTTTCAAAAAGGGCAAAACCTAAACCTTGGCCCTACTTTAGTAGGGGTCAAGCAGTGAGCGGGGGGTATGTGAGCCATGCTCACTTTTGCCTTGTTGTTGTAGTCTCAGTAACGTGACGTCATATCCGTTCCGTATCCGTCAACCAAAACAAACCGCTTAATATGAATATGATGTGTAGGCCAGGACACCTCTGCAGCACCACAATATTTAATTTAAAATGCTATTTTGACTCATGTAGGCCGTATTGCAATTTTGATAAAAATGTTCATTTATTGTAGATTTATGTGATTTTCGTTTACAGTCACTGCCTCGCTGGTGACCTGCCTTTGTGAGCTGAAATGAACCAAAATCCAGATCTGTATGTGTGATGTGTGTCTCTGTGTGTTTCAGGTAGCGGCCCAGGCCGTGTTGTTCCTGTGTATGAACACTGCTGGGATATTCATCAGCTACCTGTCCGACCGGGCTCAGCGCCAGGCCTTCCTGGAGACAAGGCGCTGCATCGAGGCTCGGCTGCGACTCGAGACAGAGAACCAGAGACAGGTGAGTCCATGACGAAAGGTGAAAACTGCTTTAGGTGCCGGTTGCAGTCAGAGGCGAGAGCTGAGAGAGTGTTTACACTAGGAACGATGTGTTCTTTTGAATCGGACAGCTTTGCAATGTTGCTCTTTCGTTTGGTCGTCCGCCACTTTGATCCAGACTGGAGTATCTCAACAATTATGACAGATCGAAGCCGGACGGTTTTCAGCAGTCTCATATTTGATTTTTTGCCAATCAGACACACATGTGCAGCCGCCACATGATGGTTTTACGTCGGCACAGTCAGTAACGTCACACACAAAAACAACATGTCGTTGGTGTGGAAGTTCTTCAGTGTGAGTGAAGGAGACATAAAGCTGCAATTTGTCACAACTGTAAGTCCAAAATAAGCCGCGGAGGAACAACCATAAAACAACCATTGATTACATTACGGTGTGTTCAGGCTCTACTCAGTAAAAATGACTATTAGGCGAAGTTAACTTATAACTCTTATCATGACACGTTCAAATGTAATCTTGTAAAATGTAGTTTTTCGGTGGGAAACTTGAATAAATCCAGTTGTTGAGAGGAAATTATGACCCTTCCTAACATTAGCTCTAAGAACTAAATTAAACTAATTAAACTACTAATGCCAAGATTATTTTTAATCAAACAATTATTTAAATAAAAAATGCAATTATTTATTTCCGAATTTTTTAATGCAAATAACCACTATAGATGACAATAACAAAGTAAAAGGAGAACTTTTAGAGTTTTTGACAGTTGAAATGTTGCACAAAAAAATCAATGAATAGTCATGATTAATAATTGTGATCTCAGTATTGTTCAGAATAATCGGGATTAGCATTTTGGCCATAATCGTGCAACCCTACATCATCCTGTCAAAAATTCATTTTGTCCAATACTTTAATTTATGACTAAATACCTGCAAAACTAATGACATTCCCATCAGCTAATTAGCAAATGTTAGCATGCTAAAACGCTAAACTAACACAGTGAACATGGTAAACATTGCATTTGCTCAACATTAACATGCTAGCGCTATCATTGTGAGCATTCTAGTGTGCTGAGATGTTGTTTGCCTCCAGCATAGTGCTGGACTTGTTTCTCTGTGTGTGATGGTTGGTAACTAGTGCTCGGTGAGAGCTTCATGAGCTACTACTGTTTATTTCTTTATATTTACAGTTTACTGGTTGCTTCATCGTAAAGGAAGGGCTCATAACTCACAGCAGGAATGGTGAAGTTTTGATGTTAGTGGCTTTAAGTTGGGAGTTTGGACTGAAAGATGTTGTCAGCTGTTGATGCTGAGTTATCGCAGCAGTGACCTCTAGATGACCGTCAACAACCACTGGACCACAACAAAAACACGGCGACTCACAACAGAACAAGGTGTTTGTACTTCCTGTTGTTAAGTGCTGGAGCTACATTGTGAAGAGACTTTGATATGAAGGAAGCAAAGCGATTGATGGATTTCAGTTGACCGGACTGGATGTTAGCAGCTCGGCTAATGAGCCCGCTGAGAGGAGAACAACACGGACGCCTGCTCCATCGATCCGCTGCTGTCACGCAAACTGTGCATCAGTGCAGCGGACACACACACACAAATAGAAACAATACACACAGTCTGAGTCACACACACACACACACAGCACCACACTGAGAGCTTTGTTGACGCAGTGGAGTGGACGGTCAGGCGCTGAGAAGCCACAGAAAAGCTTTTAGGGCGTCTTGTTTCCTGGAAGGGTTCGGCTCTGATAAGCTCTGGGCTGGTTGTAATGGATCGAGATGGGGCCCCGCCCCGAGCAGACCACCTTAATGTGAACCAATCAGGGCCTGGTATTTCTGTCAACATGCTGTAAGAACACAGAGCCACGTTTCTGTTCTCCGAACTCTGTTGTATGTCTATTTATTTCTAAGCAGACAAAGGCTGCAGAATTTTAAAGCACCAATATTTTGATATTAACCCTCTGAGACCGGCGATCCCGACCGCATTTACTGTCTTTCAGAGGCTGCAGGTTCATTTTTAGAGTTAGAGTGAATATATCATATGAAACTAGAAAACCTAAGAAATCCATAGGTACCAACCATGTCATGCTAATATGTCCAGAAGGAGGCTAAATAACGCTCCAAAGTTAGGCTAAATTTTGGCGAGGAAAAACTCTGACCTCAAGATATGTGAATGAAAATGGGTTCTATGGGTACCCACGAGTCTCCGCGAGAAACTGATCTTTCTTGTGTTGGAATAAATCGTTATGGTTCAGTGTACAGAAGCACAGATTATTAATATGGATCCCCTTTTAAATTGGAGCTCTTTCATAGCTGACTTTAACCTGAAAACCCACCAGAAGCGACAATAAAAGCAGGACGACGTGTTTCCTAGTGAACCTTTAACTCAGTCTGAATGAAGTATGAAGATAGAAGTTGTCAGCGAGCCGCTGGAGGGCTTCGGCTCTCGGCTAAAATCAAGCTGCGCTAATGACTTTCAAAGCTAATCTGACACTGAGTCCGCTGGCTCTCAGCTGTCCAAACCAGAGACCATGTCCAGTGGAGCAAACACACACTGTAGCCCCCCCCCGTCCACCGTCCACCGTCCACACTGCAAAAAATATCCTCCTGAGCCATCACTTATACTGCTGTGGTCAGAACAATAAAAAGCAACTTCAACTGTGTATTCAAATACGATTAGTTCACTATTTAAATGTTAGTTAAACGTTATTGTGTGTAATAATAATACTAATAACAAGCAGCGATGATCAGGCCCTCGCACCTTCACGCACTTACTTCACGGTACTTGCGGGACGTCGGTCAACGCAGCCCTGCATTTCTGTAACCATCGGATACTGCACGCACAAGTTAGACGTTATTGGTTGACTTCCTGTTGGGTTTACGGTATACCTCCAAGAGGCTTTTTCTTACGTCTCAACATGTTACATATACCTACCAAATTTCATACATCTTGGTGAAACGCCACGCCGGGGCTACTCAATAGGGGGCGCTATCGAGCCAATTTGCTACCCCTCAGCACGAAACCCATATCAGATATCTATTTCACGGACGTCTGACGCTTTTGCCAAATTTCAGGGATTTTGAGTAGGCCAAGCACCTTGTTTTTTGCGCTCAAGGACATACAATAATAATTATGATAATAATAATAATAACAATCATCATTAGAAGTTCAATAGGTGCTCGGGCCCTAATAGTAATATATTTTATGTATCAGCTTAAGGTTTAACAGGAGAAGTCAAGCTCCGAGATGCTTTTAGAAACTAATAAACATGATGTCGTCATATAAAAAACATCATATAATAACGACAGTGTGCAGATATTCCCAAAATAAAATGCAGCAAAAATAGAAAAATGCAATTTGAATTTCATATTTCATGTAAACGGATTATGAAAGGCAGCGTTTTATAAACGAGGCATTTCTGTTCAAACAAACATCCTGATGTGATTATTGGAGGAATCAAAGGCTTCTGTGTAAACACAGTTTGATTGACAGGCGACTCTCTGTGGTGCATCACGGAAACATCACAGCTCTGCAGAGACTAAAACGAGCTGAGCTCCTCAGAGGGTCAAACTTTCATTCAAGACGCCTCTGTAAAAAAAAAACAAATCAACATTTCTTGCAGTGACCCTCCACCACCAGACCCCCGAGCGTTTGGTTTGCGATGCAGCAGCCGAAGCATTAGCAACGCTCCACTGGAATGTTTGTCTGTCTAGACCTTAATTTGGGGGATGCTCTGCTCCGCTTTCCAGCGCAGACAGCAGGTCAACACACAACACAGCGGAGCCGAGCTGAAGCACCTGCTCTCTCCTCCGACACAGTTTACACAGTTTAAACACTCGGCTGATGGTCGCGTCCAATCAGCTTCAGGTCCACAAATCACAGCGTCACCAGCTGCAGCACCTTTATTGTTAAATAGACAGAACTTAATTTTTAATCTTTGCATAGAATCATATTGAAAAAGCTACCTAACCAGCATAAAAACTAATTAATAAAGTCTCAGACATCACTGACATTTTAAGATAAAAACAACATGAGTATATAATAAGAAAGTGAAATAAGACCCTCTTTACACCTGACATTAAAATGTGTTTTGGGTAGAGCTGTCAAAGTTAAGGTAACGTTAACGCAAATTTGTTTTAGCGCCACTAATTTCTTTAACGCATTAATGCAACTTGTGTTTTTTTAGGTTGTAGCGGGCAGTTTTGAAGCTAGAGTGAAGATACTGGTATCATATGAAACTAGAAAGAAAGCTTGTCGCAAAAGAGGCTAAATAACGCTCCAAACTTATGGTAACGATTTTCAAAGGGGTGTGAATGAAAATGGGTTCTATGGGTACCCACGAGTCTCCCCTTTAGAGACATGCCCACTTATAACACAACGCCGGAAGTATGGAAGTTAAGTGACAAAAACGACTTAGTTAGCTTTAGAAAAATATCGTGGTTTGGGTTAAAATAACTCCAGAAGTGTTGTAACTTATGGACGTTATGTGACAAATAAATCAACTTTGACCGGTTGCTTCACACGGGGCACCAACATCGGTCTCCTGGGCAAAAGTCCTGTGTTTTTTTCACCCACCCATCCACCCCGACCTCCTCCCTACGCAGCGTTCATCGCTTTTTTACTTCCCGATTCACAATTACGTGGATTACATACGTGTTGATTTCGTGCTGAGCATCACAAATTTTTTTTTAAATTTGTGTCTATGTACACGAATCAATACATTAAAATTTCGTGACTATTTCACGAACTGCTGTGCGACTGGGCTGAAATACCACGACATTACACGGACATCATGAGTACGCATTTTAGCCTTTTCGCGTGTCATTTGTACGCCACGCAGAAAACCACTTAGTATGTAAACTAGGTAAAATATGTATGCAAACAACTACAGAAAACATGTCACAAACGTCAATAAAAAACATTTGACGATCGTCACTAACGTAACTTACAAAACAAAACACCGGTCAACAACAGTCTTGAACACGGGTCTCCTGGGGTGCATCCCAAAGCGCTTATTTGTCGTTTCCTCGCTCCTCGATCCTCGGGTGAACCGGAAGTTGTTCTGGTGCGCCATCTTGAAGACCGTCCCAAAGCTCTTATTTGTGCATCGAGGAGCGAGGATCGAGGATCGAGGAGGGATCTCTGAGGAGCGATAATCGAGGAAACACGAGAGCAGCCTCGACGGAAGTCTTTTACCGACCGACACGCCCCCTTATTGGATATCAGTTACTGATTGGACGCTGCGCCGATCGGACTGATCTGATAATTTTACCACTCGACATCGCTGAAGTTTTATACCAGAGTGAAGACAGATCACAGATTAAACGTTTTATAGTTTAGTTGTTTTCTTATTCACCATCTAGTTAATATCTGTGTTAACTGTAGCTCTGAACAGCAGCAGAAGGTCCTGCAGTATCTCTCATTCACACACTGTGAGTGAAGCCGCCTGTCACTGAGAGGGGTTTATATACCTGACAAACGGGACCTAAATCATCTTTCTGCATTTATTAGATTGAGATTTTTCTTTTCATGATCTGTTATTTCCCCCGTTAACTTATATTAATGATACTATTAAAGTCTGAGAGAGAAGGAGAGTCTGTCTGTCAGCAACAAACACCTGTTACATTATTTATCTTCTTTTCCATTCAGTCACGTGAGGCTGATAATTCCTGAACTTCGGGTTTGATATGAGTTACATCATTTACATTTTCCCTGAAACATTCAGCCTGATAAATAATGTCCAGTGTTCAAAAGACCCCATAGTCATATTATGGGTTATTAAATAATGAATTCACAATCAGAATATCGATAACTACAGATGCTAATAATGAATAAATAATATAAAGATATTGTGCCAGTAGAACAACTGTGTGTCTTTATTAGTATTATTAGTACAGTTCAAACACAAACTCCATCTAAAGTTTCTATAGCTATTAAAGCCGTCTGACAGCTGATCCAGCTGTGATCAGCTGCTGCTGTCATCAGAAACGGACGTCGCTTCACGTGACGCTTCAGAGGAAACGACGTCTCAATTCCCTTAAATCGCATTTCCTCGTTTCCTCTCTCCCCGCATGGTTTCCTTGCGTCTCTCCCATGCTTCCCTGGTGGGCGGGACTAAGACGCAAGGATGAGACGCAAGTGAGGGAAACGAAGATGCAATTAAGCGCTTTGGGATGCACCCCTGGTTAAAAGTCGAGTGTTTGTTGGACCCGCCCACCATAAGTGGTCTTTCTTGCTTCTTATACTATGCCATTAACTCTAACTACTCTACTCGTAGAGGAGGACTCGTGGATGCATTTACATTTCAGTCAGTACAGGATACATGGCGTACAAATAACGCACGGAAATCAAGAAAGGTGTACTTATTACACGCTAAACGCCTTGTCCGTTATCGTGGCATTTATACGCCTTTTCATGCGAACGGGCTGGCAGTTCAGACCGGTTTCCTGTGAGTATGTGTGTGTATGTGTGAGACCGAAGGCAGCGATGAAACAGCGTCTCTGAATTGTTTTTTTCATTCAGTGTGACAATAATGAATGAAGATAGATGTGTGTTTGTTTCAGTAGAGAGTGAATGGAGCGGAGGGGACGCTGGAGGTCTGAAGAGGCTCTTCAGAGCTCTCAGACGGCGTCGGGCAGCTTCACAGAGTTCACAGGAGGGATATTTTTGGAGGTTTATTTTTACTGGAGAACTGTTCAGTCTGCATCACCAACCTCACAGGGCAAAAACAACATCATATTATGTTATATTCAAGTTGCTATATCCCGAGCGATTTTTAAGTATTGCGATTCGATATTACGATTTACTGTGATTTTTGTTAACGTCTTTAACACTAGACCATGAAGGGAAAAAGTTGAATCATACACTTCTAGAGACTTTTACTTTGGAAAATATCTAAATTAATCCACCAAAAATGTTTGATTTTCAGCATGTATGTAGTCAGAGATGTCCTGAAGTCAAATATATCAGTCATTGTCACGAACTATTTATTACATTTTTTCCCATAAATCAAAGAATAAAGACATTTCCCTCACAGATTAGTGGTATTTTCTTTTTAATTTATAAGGGACATGTAATGTTTTATACTTCTGGTGAATATAATCCAATCAATCTTATTTCCATATATGTATTTTGTATATAGAGTTCCCTTTGTTAACACCTTATTTTGAAAAGCGGACGTAGTCCCACGTGTCTACTTCCTCTAACTTCTCCAAGTCCTTCTCTAGCTCTCCCGTCAGCTCCGTTCTCTTTATCCATCCATGGTCAGCTCCATCGGGGCCGTTTCAATGCATTTAACATAAATGTCAGTATATAGGTGCTCTACAGTTGTAGCGTCGGCCCATTTGACCACGGAGATGAGAGCGACGGCCGGCTCGACCGCCACGTTACCGCGATACGATAACGTTTCCTGTCCGTGACAGAGTTAGCATGCAGCTTTAGCCGTGATGTCTAGCTCTGCTTTTCCTGCAATGTGTGAAACCCAAAGTGTTTCAATCCTTTACTGGATGTGTAGTGTTTACCACTTTGGATTTAACATGTGAGGGTGCAGGTCGTATCCACGCGGACCCTCCAACGCTTTATACTTTCTGAGGTTTGTTTTGGTTGACGGATACGGAACGGATATGACGTCTCATTACTCAGACTACAACAATTAAAGCGGTAACTTCCTTCTACCTCCACATAGACTCAGATGAAGCAAATATATCGATTCTGGCATTAAAACATCTATTTCAATCAATCTGCATTGAAACATGAAACCATCCAGTCGTAGACGTCGTCTCTCAACTCCAAGTTGCTAATCGGACTGTAAACAATGAAGGGCGCACGGAAGAGGAAGTCTTAGCCCAGATATCTTCTGTTACCCCCAGAGGAGAAGTTGTCGTCAGACCGATAGCCGATGAGTTGTGAGATTGAATAACTTTTGTCTTGGTTTGAATGTATTCAGCGTCTGATGGAGGCAGTTTACTTGTGCAGATCTCCGAGGCCAAAAACTAGGGAGGGGACGCTGCACGGCTCCCACTCCAAATCTGTTCCTGCTTTTGCACAGTGACAGTGCGTCATTACAACAAAAAAAAAACCCGAGAAAAATGTGGTTGTTTGTGTTGTTCCTGCGGGCCTGGAGGCTTTGGAGGGATCCTGCTGAAGGAGCTTAGGCTGGCAGAGTCATCGTTTAAATCATTTCTCACAGACAGGCCTTTATGTAATTTGTTTTCACAAGATTCTTTTACTCGTGTTTGCCTCTTTAATACTCCCTTTTTTATTGACTTGTGTCTCCATTTAATTCCTCTTTACTCTTAATCTGTGTATTCACTGTAGAACACTCAACTCTTCGGAAATGTACAAGACAAAAAAGAGTCAATAATCAACAAAAATGACTTTATAAGAAGTCAGTGCAGCTGATGTGATTATTATCCGTCTACTAATATGATCTTTTTTTCTTTCTCTCCCCCCCCACAGGAGAGACTGGTGTTATCAGTCCTGCCACGTTTTGTAGTTTTGGAAATGATCAACGACATGACAAATGTAGAGGACGAACACCTCCAGCATCAGTTTCACAGAATCTACATCCACCGCTATGAGAATGTCAGGTGAGGCCGACAGTCTGGTTGTGATTTAGGAGGGGGGGGGGGGGGGGGTGTCAGAGTGTTTGTGAAAGCTGAAACTAACCTCAGTCTGACTACAGTCACTCACACAGGTGTTTTCAGGTGAGCAGGCTGATTAGACCTCTGATCAGAGATGTGTTGAGAGCGTCAGCATGTTTAATATTTACGATAGAAATGACGATTAAAACACGTAGTGTGACTTAACACAACATGCACAGGTTGAATAAAAACATACAGTGTCAAAACAAAACTAAACTACATGGCCAAAAGTTACATGGACAATCAAATAAAGTCCATGACCAACATGTGAAGAGGTCTAATCAGTGAAAACACCTGTGTGAGTGAACTGGAGCTTCATTTGTTTCACCTGCTGCACCTTTTTCTGCTGTGACGAGTCAAACTGTCGACTGTGAGAAGCTTTATTCCTAAATCATGTTGTAATTTTCTGCATATTTCATTCATTTACACATCATCATTTAACCTTTTTTTTATATCTTATTGTGTTCTGAGATGTTAGGAGGGAAAGTTTCTCATATCTTCATCTCTGTACAGTGAAAACAGGACCTCACTTATCGAGGTTACATGTTTCAGTAGCATTAAATATTATTACAAGTATATTTGGATGGTGTTAAAGAACTGACCTGGATATGAAAGTGACATTTCCGTATTTTATTCAGCATTCTTTTCGCAGATGTTAAAGGCTTCACAAACCTCTCCACGACGCTGTCGGCGCAGGAGCTGGTGCGAATGTTGAATGAACTCTTTGCACGCTTCGACCGCCTCGCACACGTAAGTGATTTAGCTTTTAACCTCCTGACGCCTGTACAGTATCGGTTATTTAAGTGCTCTGTTTTGTCTTTTCAACATCGAACACTCACACAGGCTCTAAAAGTAGCTGTGGTCAGTTTAGATTCATGTCAGAATCTCCAAAGAAATACAGGGTTTTTATTTAAGTTCAACTTATTTTTAGTTTTTGCAGTTCTCCAGGACATTCAAGTGCCCAAAATTAGAGTATCACTTTAAAGTTACAACATGTTCTTCCAGAGCAAACAGAGGAAAAAAAATGTAATATCTTAGATTTGAGACACCCCAGGTGAATAGGGTAAAAACTAATAGATATCACCTTTAAACTTTAATTACTTAAATCAAGTTAAATCAATCAATGATGTTTTCTTTCCACTATTCTGAAATAAGACATGTTGGAAGCAAAATAGCCCAAAATCTAAAAATTGACCTGTGCATGAAAAACAATATTTTTGTAGTTTGTATTCTGTAGTGTCTCGCCTTAAAATGTAAGATTAAATAAAAGATTTAAGCGGGGGTAGGCATTTTTTAGGCATTGGGAAAAAAATTCCATAATAACCTTTCAGCATATTGTAGTTCAAGTGTTCTGAGAGAAAACTAGACTTCTGCACCTCCTCATGGCTCTGTTTTCAAGCGTGACGGTAGACTTTGGCCAATCACAGGTCATTTCAGAGAGAGAGAGCGTTCCTATTGGCTGTTCTACAAATGCAGATGCGCGTGCACGTCCCTTCAGATGGTGAAAACCTGATTCAGTGGCTGAAAAGTTGCTATTCCAGCATCGACAATAAACGTAATCAGAGATGCAGAGAACTTCACGATTGCAACGGCCTCATGTTGGTTTCCGAGCTCGCCGTTAAGCGTGCATACGGCCGTGCTCGTCTGGTGGGAGGGGCTTAGGACAGAGAGGGGAGCGCTGTATTTTTTTCCAGTAAAGTGCCTACCCCATCTTCCTCACAGCTCCTGATCAGATTTAAAACATAACGTTTTGCTTTCTTCACTCCACGTCTCACAGAAAAACAAGTCTTTAAATCCCCTCTAAACCCAGCTGACGTGGCTCCACTGCGTCTTTTCTCGGAGCTCATCTCGTCTGCGACGGCCTCTCAGGCCTGCCAACGCTCATGAAAGCCAAATAAAGACTCTCCAGTAGCCAGATTAATAATTCATTCAAAACAACAGAGCGAATAATTGATTCAGCGTTCACTCACTGTGGGACTGTATGTTTGTCTGATATTAGATTGAAGAGCGTTTCAGACCGTCATGCTCGGCCAGTCAGGATTTCACAGATAATGCAGAACTAGCGTGAAATGATTTTTCATATTTTCAATAACATATGGTATATTGTATTAAGGTTAATTAAATGTATTGTATGTTATGAGTGTCACTATGACCTGATGATGTGTGTGTTGCAGGAGAACCACTGTCTACGGATAAAGATCCTTGGGGACTGTTACTACTGCGTGTCCGGTCTACCTGAGCCCAGACAGGACCACGCCCACTGCTGTGTGGAGATGGGCCTCAGCATGATCAAAACCATCAGGTACCGTCTGCTTCCATCATGGTTGTCCTCACCTGTAACTGTAACTGTAGGGATGGAGACTCCAACACTTCACACCGCGGGCTCAAACTGAAATACGTCCACGATTGTTGGATGAGTTCCCATCAAGTTTGGTCCTCACTGAATAACTTGAAACTTAAGTCATCCCCTGACATTACATCTAGGTCATGATCTAGGTACATACATGTATACCTAAGGTCCTGGCTTATCCGGTTTTGTCCAGGTTTCAAGCCGGGTGTCCTGAGATATATCAGACAGATATCTGTAAAACACAAAAATGTCAACAATCTCTACGGAATTATCCCGGTTTCGCCACAATTAAAATAATAATATTATACTTGCTTCTGTTCAAAATGTACCTTAAAGGGAGATTTGTCAAGTATTTAATACTCTTATCAACATGGGAGTGGACAAACATGCTGCTTTATGCAAACGTATGTATATATTTATTATTAATTAACAACACAAAACAATGAGAAATACAATAACTTGATGATTCTCAAGCAAGTTCTGCAGTTATAAGGAGCATATTTTTCTGTTAATTCAGAAAATGATATTCTCGGGAAGTGTGGGTCTCTGTGAATCTAAAAATATATGTATTATGTCTGTGTGTTCACCCCCCTACTATTATTATAGATACAACATTATTGAACTTTTGCGGTCTTTCCTGCAAATGTGTTGAATCAGAGAAGCAGGACGACGCTGCTGTTTCCCTGCAACTCTGAAGGAATCGGCTTTAAAAGAAAAAGTCTTCCACCACCCC
Source organism: Sebastolobus alascanus (assembly GCA_916701645.2). NCBI lineage: Eukaryota > Metazoa > Chordata > Actinopteri > Perciformes > Sebastidae > Sebastolobus > Sebastolobus alascanus. The sequence continues at coordinate 280,438 of CAKAOJ020000357.1, forward strand.
CCCCCCCCGAGGTGTTGGACAGCAGTGCTTTTATCCGTACATTTCTTTTATCTCATTTCCTCGCAGCACTCGGTACGCCAGGTCTGTGATCTGAAAGCAGCTTCCCCTGCAATATTTGCATTTGCAAGAATTCAGCCGCCGGCTGTGTTTTTCTGCAGAATCTCAGTCGCAAATAATACATAAAATCAGGAGGTTCAAACATATCACACATCCGTGCATCGCTGAGACGGGAAGACAAAATACTCTCCAGTGATGGTATCATATTTTAGAAAATACACATCTCTCAAGCTCATGAATCATGACACATATCTGACTGTAATCTTCAGTGCATGCAGGAGAGGAAGGTGTGCAGCAGAAATAAAGTCAGTCACAGCACACAGTCAGCCTGCAGTTCCTCCTGTAGATGCTCACTGACCCTGGCGTTTGTGCTTTTTAAAGCCTGAGGCCTTTTTTCATTTTGATTATCTTCTTTGTCGCTGTTTGCCCCCCCCCCCGTTGCATCACTTTCAGTGTGACAGTGAGAGGAGGGGAGGAGGCCTGATGTTTAGAGGAAAAAGAGGGATTAGTGATGGATAAGCTGTGAGATTTGTACAGTATACTATTAAGTCAATATGGTGAGCTGCTTACAGGCGACCACTTTGTGCTCGCAGCTCGGTGCATGTTGCCTTCTTCTTATGTGTCGAAACGTTAATTAAAAGAGCTAAAAAAATACAAAGGTTGCAGCCAGCAGAGGTCAGCAGGTGTTCACACTGACAATAGCTGTGTTGGTGCATTGCTGAGATGATGAAATACAGACCAGAGTGGACGGTTTGACGAGATGAATCTGAAGGATCCTCAGACGTCAACACGCTGCAGACACACAGTTATAGTTGGTTATCACTACGACAATCACTAAACCGAGTGTCTGCAGCTTGTGAGGTTCATGTAAAAGATGGAATTATGCTGTTCACCATCTGATCTATGTGAACTCTGTCAGGGTCCGAAATTAACACCCGCCAAGCGCCAAATGAGGGTAGATTTTCCTTTTGACGAGTAAATCTTGAAAGACTTTCCACCACACTGGTGGGTAAATGTTTATACCCAAATAGTCATGTCATAAAAAACTATAAGTTACACTGAGAGTCTGTACTGCGTTTTGGTGTAATTTATGCTGCCCACATGACAAGTGCATCTTGTCATGGGGAGAAAAAATATATTTAAATTGAACTTATAGCTGCATTGTTAACATCAAAATGGACCAGACGTCTCTTCTCCGCTGCTCTTTAGTAGCCCAACTACAAAGTAGGATACGGGTTTTCCTCCGTTGGCTTTTTGTCGACTAAATGAAATGAGCACACATAACTTAAAGGGTTTATGGTGGTCTCTTCAAGTTTAGGTTTCTCAGCCACATTCTTCTGGATTCCTCGTCTGTAGGTCGGCGATGGAAACTGGGCCGATGGTCACAAGAAAACAATCCCTTTTTGTTTTGGGTGCATGTTCAACACACTGTTGTTGAAGCTTTGTATGGTTGTTAGTACAGCCGCGGACAGCGCAACAAGCACCAGAGCTCCGCAAGGACATTTTAAAAAAATGTAATGTTAGTTAAATATCTCTTAAAAAAATAAAGCAGGATTTTCTACATGGAAGGCGAATTACTTGGTGGTTAGCCACTATGGTAAGCCACTATGTTTAGCCTATGGGACTTCCGTAAGTTACGCCCGTAACAATTTCTAGCGCATGTTCAAGCACGAGCACATGAATGTGCGTTTTCATCAGGATGGGGGACAATTATTTCAGTTCTTAGCACAACTACCGAGCGCACATTTCAGCACCATGGACAGCGTCTCAGCTGTATAACAACACTAGTAAACACAAGGATTGCATTGGTGTAATATAATTATTGATTTCCATTATTGCATTTATCTTATTAACCGATAACCCAGTGTGTTGGTGACTTTGCTTTGTGGCAAACGTTGAGGTTCAACTTCTGATTATCCCATGTTTTCGTTGCTTCATTAGTAAAAGATAGTCTGAAGTTTTCTCGTCTCTCGGCTCCCTGGACAGAATACGAGTTTATTCTTCTCGGATCATAAAACAAAACCAGATCAGATGAGTTGAGGGTTAAAAACTGGATTTGCTGTTTAGAGTTTCCTGTGTTGAGGTTTAGTCCTTCACTCAGCCCCCTGCTGTCGTACATCTATCAGTGTCTGCTGTCATCACGGTGGAAAATCAACACTATCCAAACTGTGAACATGTTAGTTTTTGCTCCGGAGGTTTTTCTGCTTCACCAAACACTTCGGTGTCAGAGTGACCCACAGCTCACACAGACTATTTTAGGATTGCATAACGTTATTTCATAATTCATATGACTCTTGTGTGACACTTATTCTGTGTTTGTACATGCGGGCTAATAGCTGCCTTTGTATCATTTTAATAACCCAAATTTACTGGATGAACTCTTGTCTTCCTGATTTTGTATTCTTTTGATGATGATGTTTACAAGAGGTGAGCTAATTAAGACCCAACAAAGAGGTCTAGTGCCTCGTTCATCCACACCATCGATGCATATCACGATGCGATGTTCCTCTTAAAATCCTGGAGGTCAAACACGAGTACAGAGCAGGTGAGACATGCTGTCCTGTACTGTTGTTTGTTATTGAGTGATATGGATATGGAGCCGTCCGTTTCAGGATTAAAGCTCCTGTACGTTTAGAGTTTCAGTGTGGGAGCTCAGCGCAGGCCACGCCTTCAATTATAGGTAACTTTAAGCCTTAATATAATCGAAACGGTTGAGTTATATAAAAGTTCACCCCCCCGTACAGTTGTCATGGACGGGGAAAGTAGATATATAGACCAAAATTAACTATAGCCGACGCTACAACTGTAGAGCACCCACGCTTGATATAGAGCGACTGTTATTGAAAGTTACGCGGTATGATAACGAGTATAACAAGCGAGGAAGTCCACAAAGAGACAGTAGGAGAGGAGTGGTGGACGGGTCAAACAAACACAGGACTTTCAACTAGGAGACTGCCGGTCGAGTCTTGTGTGAAACCAAATGAAATACCTGTTACGTAACGTTGTTACTAGGGCTGTGAAAGTTAACGCGATAATAACATGTTAACGCAAATTTGTTTAGACGCCACTAATTTCTTTAACGCATTAACGCAAGTTGTGATTTTTAGGTTGTAGCGGGCTCAATTCCGTTGGTACCAACCATGTCATACTAGGTTGTCGCGAAGGATTAATCGCAAATTAGGTTGTTGCGTTAGGTTGTTGCGTTAGGTTGTTGCTTTAGGTTGTTGCGTTAGGTTGTTGCGTTGTTGCGTTACTGCGTTGTTGCGTTACTGCATTGTTTGATACTGCGTTACTGCGTTGTTGCGTTACTGCGTTGTTGCGTTACTGCGTTGTTGCGTTACTGCGTTGTTGCGTTACTGCGTTGTTGAGTTACTGCGTTGTTGAGTTACTGCGTTGTTGCGTTACTGCGTTGTTGAGTTACTGCGTTGTTGAGTTACTGCGTTGTTGAGTTACTGCGTTGTTGAGTTACTGCGTTGTTGCGTTACGTTGTTGCGTTACGTTGTTGCGTTACGTTGTTGCGTTACGTTGTTGCGTTACGTTGTTGCGTTACGTTGTTGCGTTACCTTGTTGCGTTACCTTGTTGCGTTACCTTGTTGCGTTACCTTGTTGCGTTACCTTGTTGCGTTACCTTGTTGCGTTACCTTGTTGCGTTACCTTGTTGCGTTACCTTGTTGCGTTACCTTGTTGCGTTACTTTGTTACGTTACCTTGTTGCGTTACCTTGTTGCGTTACCTTGTTGCGTTATCTTAACTCAAACCACGTTGTTGCAAACCATGGATATGCAAGAAACGTACAAAGCCGACATGTTTTCTGGCAACTGGGTTGCCTCTTACGAGTGAACATAAGTGATGTTCTGGTAGTAGTCAATGCTTGTAAAGTAGGTGTGACTGTGATGGCTCTGGTGGCCGTGGTGATGACCTCTGACCTCCACTGAGGTGACAAACTTCCCTGCAGAGTCAATAAAGTATCATCACCATCATCATCGTCATCGTCGTGACTAACTGCAGTATGTCTGAGTTAATTTCCAGCCCCGGGCGTCGTTCAGCAGTCGACTGACTTTAAGCACCTGTCACAATCTCCCAGGATGCCTTTCACCTCGACATTCATCAGTGCTGTTATGAAGCATGAAATGAGGCCGGGAGGCAGGGACGGGCGTTTGCTCCTCACAGCCTCCTTATCAGCCTCAGTTTGTCCTGTTCTTATTGTCTTTCAGGGATAATAAAGTATGAAATGAGAAACAAACGTACTAACGAGTGTGAAAAAGTCTGCTGAGAATGTTTTCCACCTCTTTTTTTTTTTTTTTTCGGGCTCGCTGATAGGCGTGAAATGTATTGTTGCTCATTTCTTGGTGAATTTATGAACAATGTTTGTCTGTCAGCGTTATCTCTGTTTTGCCGAAGGTCAATTTCATGTGTATTCATATGCTGAATTAATGCAGACAGACACACTGTATTGTGACCCAAAGTCACCCTGGAATAGTTCAGACAGAATGCTGCTGAACATCTGCTCAAAGGAAAAAAACTAAATATATAGATTTTTTATATTGTACTAAAATATAGATGCTCATCATTAAATATTTATATTCATCATTACTTTTATCAATTTAAAGATTCATTTTAATTACATGATAACACCCTATTATTAGTAGTATTCAATTTAAAGGACCACACCGGTGTCTTTGCATGTTTTATACCATTTATAACTAATTTCTTATGAATTATAATGAAGCTGTAGCTCAGGTAGAGTGGGTTGGCTATTAATCGAAGGGTTGGTGGTTCAGTCTTCTTGTCCATGTGTCCTTGAGCAAGACACTAAACCTCAAACTGCACATGATAAGTTTTTATGAGTATTTTATCCCATGTACTTTGCTGATAAAACTAGGGCTGTCGATTAATTACAATATTTAATCGCGATTAATTGCAAAATAATCACACATTCTTTATCTGTTCAAAATGAACCTCAAAGGGAGATTTGTCAAGTATTTAATACTCTTATCAACATGGGAGTGGACAAATATGCTGCTTTATGCAAATGTATGTATATATTTATTACTGGAAATCAATGAACAACACAAAACAATGACAACTATTGTCCAGAAACCCTCACAGGTACTGCATTTAGCATAAACAATATGCTCAAATCATAACATGTCTGTAAAGGGGAGACTCGTGGGTACCCATAGAACCCATTTTCATTCACATATCTTGAGGTCAGAGGTCAAGGGACCCCTTTGAAAATGGACATGACAGATTTTCCTCGCCAAAATTTAGCGTAAGTTCGGAGCGTTATTTAACCTCTTTCCTGACAAGCTAGTATGACATGGTTGGTACCGATGGATTCATTAGGTTTTCTAGTTTTATATGATATCTTCACTCTAGCTTTAAAACTGAGCCGCTACAACCTAAAAATCACAAGTTGTGTTAATATGTTAAAGAAATTAGTGTCGTTAAAACATATAACTTTGACAGCCTTACGTAAAAACGTAATGTTTGCTGTTAGAGCGACTGCTGCATCCTTCTGACGAATACTTACTTTTCTTTCTTCCAGATATGTGAGGTCACGTACGAAACACGACATCGACATGCGTATCGGGATCCACTCGGGCTCCGTGCTGTGTGGCGTGTTGGGACTCAGGAAGTGGCAGTTCGACGTCTGGTCCTGGGACGTGGACATCGCCAACAAGCTGGAGTCTGGAGGGATCCCAGGGTGAGTAAACCCAGTAAAACCATTCTGGGAGGATTTTGTCTTTGATTTGATTGTTGGTTGTGGAGACAAACAGGAAACAGAGACAACAGAATTGAGCCACAGATGTTGTGGTTATGGTTACACCGCCATTACATACTTTTATTCAAAACTGGAACAATATAAAAAATTTAAATTAATGAAAAGGATAGAAATATGCTCTTGTTATCGTGCATTTCTGCAAACCACAGATGTGTTGAATGAGGATGTTTTTTTTCTTTTTGTTTGATTTAATATGGACTTTTTTGCATTCAGTCAGAGCAAGTGACGAAATATTTCGAAGTGACCGTCACTGAAAGTTACTGTATGTGGTATAATAACGAGTGAGAAAGTCCAGTAAGTGACAGTGGGAGGGGTGGTGGACGGGTCAAACAAACACAAACACAGAACTTTCCAGTGGACCGCTGTTTGTTTCCAGTGTGAAACCAAATGTAAACGTTGACTTTACGCTTGTTACGTAATGTTATATAAGAAAGTCTGCTAAGGGTGGTTATTATTTATTTACGCTAGTTACACTTTTATGTTACGCTTTAACACTATGCTGTTACATTATGTTGTTACGTTATGCTGTTACGTTATGCTGTTACGTTATGCTGTTACGTTATGCTGTTACGTTATGCTGTTACGTTACGTTGTTGCGTTACGTTGTTGCGTTCCGTTGTTGCGTTCCGTTGTTGCGTTACGTTGTTGCGTTACGTTGTTACATTACGTTGTTGCGTTACGTTGTTACGTTACGTTGTTACGTTACGTTGTTACGTTACGTTGTTACGTTACGTTGTTGCATTACGTTGTTGCGTTACGTTGTTGCGTTACATTGTTGCTTTACATTGTTACGTTACATTGTTGCATTACATTGTTGCGTTACCTTGTTGCGTTACCTTGTTGCGTTACCTTGTTGCGTTACCTTGTTGCGTTACCTTGTTGCGTTACCTTGTTACGTTACATTATTATCTTAACTCAAACCATGATCTTTTTTAACCTCGTGGTTTTGTTGCTTAAACCTCACCAGTTGTTTCACAACATTAAACACGTGTCATTGTGCGTTTCTGCAAGCGTGATATGAGGCTGGTATGAAACGTATTAATGGAACATATTTTTTGATCAGAAACATCAACATTCAACATATCCGTGGTTTGCAGAAACGTCCAATGCCAACAATATTTTCTGGCGACTGGGTTAAATAATGTTCATACTTAAAGGTTTTAGTTTCAGAGTATCATTTGTGAGGACAATTTAGTGAGAGAATGTCTTCCAAATAGAAGTCTGAGCTTCGTGGAATAAACATTTCCTCTGGGAATGTGGAAGTAAATGGGTGTTTTTCGGAGTTTAATACACAGTGATGTCATATTTCGCTGTCATCAGTTTGAAGTGTCTTTCTGCCAAATTATATCTGCGTTTTCACTCTGATGTCGCTGTTTGGCCTCGGGACACCGGCTGGGATTAGTTCTCTATAACTGCTGGTTTTAAATATCCAGCATCTGTTGTTGAGCCACGCTGTAACCCAGACCTGTGGCCTCCATACTGAGCTCCAGTTGCATAACGTGGACGGATGAAGCCACAGACAGGAGATCTCTGGATGTCTGATGATGTATGGGTCCATCTTATCCTACAATAAGTACTGGAAAATGCTGGATCCCGTGACACACCTGCACATCTCACTGATTAGTTGCTCCTCTCTGGCTGAAGGTGTCTCCAATGGGATGTTAACTTCAACTTTAAAAGGTGATAATGTGTCAAGTATGCTCAAATAAATCTGACTCTTCCTGTCACCATTCCAGGAGGATTCACATCTCCAAAGCGGCTTTGGACTGTTTGAACGGCGACTACGAGGTGGAGGAGGGCCACGGGAAGGACCGCAACGACTTCCTCCGCCGCCACAACATCGAGACGTACCTCATCAAGCAGCCGGAGGAGAGCACGCTCAGCCTGCCGGAGGACATCATGAAGGAGGCGGCCAGTTCGTCCGACCGCCGGGTCAGCAGCACCACCTTCAACGAAGCGTCCTGGAGCCCGGAGCTTCCCTTCGACAACATCGTGGGGAAGCAGAACGTAAGTCCCGCCGCTGCTCGTGATTCAAGTCATGTTGTGTGCACTTTATCACACTGTGGAGGAAACGTCTGTCTTGACAGCAAGCTTGTTCTGCAGCTGAGGATTAAACTGTTATTTTTTTGCTAACGTGGCCGTAAATAACCTGCATTTTCTAGGAGGAAATATGGTGTTAAAATCACACGTCCACCAGGACACGTTAGCTATTTGTCAAAGTGAAATAATCTTTGCCTGCAGACAGACTTTAAGCTTCGCTGCAGGATGAAGTGGTTTCTTAAGATGGACGTTTCTTTTTTTTTCGCAGTGCATGAGATCTTCTCAGTTGTGTCGCCTGTTTGTCGGTTGTTTTGTCTTTTTTTTTAATTTTGTTTTCCTGGGAACGAGTGGACGGCTTTCTGTGGAGAGACTGTGTTACCGTGGTAACGCATCGCTGTGTGTCAGCCCGCCTGTTTGTGAAGGATGACGAGCTTCTGATTGTGTGGCCCATTAAAACATCCTCCCCATCCTCCCCTTCTTCTTCATTTGTCTGCGTTTCCGTCCGTCCCCCCCCGGAGGCATCGTGTTGACATGTTGGGTGTTTTTTTTGTCTGAGGTGGTTTGATTTTGGAGAAAGCAGCGCCGGCTTGAGTTTGTCTTTATGGAGGAAGTGAGAGACCAGCTCATAAAGGATGTGGCTGTGAAAGTGGAGACTCAAACATCCCAAACCATATCTAATTAGCTCTTTGCACATAAAGGCAAAGGTTGGTTCATATTCAGGGTTCCCGCGGGGTCTTAAAAATCCAATAACCTGAATTTAAGACCTTAAAATGTCTTAAAATCTCATGAAATGTCTTAAATACAATTAGGCAGGCCTTAAAAATCCATTAACGTTACTTTTATTTAATAAAAAAAATGCTTTATCTTGCTTTTAAATGTTTCGTGTTTTTGAGCACGCCGTAACAGAACAAAAAAACGGAACCGAAAGGATAATAGCTGTGCTCTTTGGATAGAATTTATCGGAGCATTTAAAGAGTGTTTTTTTTGTGTTGCATTCGTCCTGCAGGGTCTGGCACTGAGCCACCGCTGAAAGTTACAGTAAAAGCATCGATTAGTTCGAACTGTGTGTGTCGTCCTCTGCAACTCTTGCTTGTGGTCTTTTTCTGGGTTCTCTCACGTATTGCCTCGTACATGCAGACCCTTGGGGAGATAATTGCTTTCTATGCAAATGATATTAAATTTTACTAGGACTACAACTAATAATTACTTTCATTATTGAATTAATCAGTTAAAAAATGCCAATCATAATTTCCCAGAGCCAAATAGTTTTTTTTTGTTCAACCAACAGTCCAAAATCCAATTCAGTTTACTCTACTGTAAGACAGGGAAAAACTAAAAAATATATTTATTCTTATCTGTGCCCCTGCCCAGGATTGTTCCATCGGATTTTGGCAACAGCTGTTGTTGCCTGTTGGGCTGCAGTTTGCCATGTTATGATTTGAGCATATTTTGTTATGCTAAATGCAGTACCTGTGAGGGTTTCTGGACAATATCTGTCATCGTTTTGTGTTGTTAATTGATTTCCAATAATAAATATATACATACATGTGCATAAAGCAGCATATCTGTCCACTCCCATGTTGATAAGAGTATTAAATACTTGACAAATCTCCCTTTAAGGTTCATTTTGAACATAAAAAATTAGTGATTTATCATGACGAACTAGCTGGCTTGCAGTCAGGGCGTGTAGTTCTCCATGAAGCACATCAGGCTCAGGGTTTATTCACTTTCTTGGGATTCAGTCCAGACAAATGTTGGTCTCAAGCCCACACAGCCACAAGTCATTCACAGTCTACACGGAGGTATCTGCTGTCCCACACACTTCCACTCAGATATGTCATCATACATAACAGCCCAGGGGGTGGGGGGGGGATAAAGCTGAATATATAAAGCTGAATATCCCGGCCACATTTGCATCCCCAGATTGGTTTGAGGGGACGAGCTGTTGCGTCCTGCCCTACTGGTGGAAACCTAGCGTTAAAAAAAAAACAAAAGAAATCACGCCGCCTGGCCGGGACTTAGTGTTCCTCCTCCAGAAGCAACCGGTGAGTTTCTACAACCTGCTGCTTCTGTCCTCATTTTCAATATAAACATCAACCGCTTATAGTAATCCAGTAGTCCACCTACAGTGTTCATTTGGAGTCTTTTCATACATGAAAACATCTGGAAAAACATTTTAAAACTACGTTAGACTAACGTTAGTTGAGTTTCTGTTTTGTTTTTTAACTTTACTCCCGTCGTGATAATTTAACCCGCGGCCCGTATGTTCTCCCGCTGGATACGTGAGGCTGATGCTGCGTGCACATAGATATCATGACAGGGAAAGGAAAGTCATTTTCTTTAAATGAAAAAACGACAGCGCAGCACGGGGGTCGAAGCCACCCTCGTCCAGTGGATTGATAACACCTCGTCACGTCGTGACGTCATACACATGGAGAGTGTACCAGAGTAACATTTCTTTACTATTAAAAGAGCTAAAAAATACGTCCATGTAACGTTTGTTGTGCTTAAATACAAGGTGTAAATTCTTAGTATCGATTCCATAGATTATTTACCGCGATATACGTCCCCCGTTTAGGACAACTTGCCGAGTACCTATCGATGTAGTTGGATCGTAGGAATATTAATCGATACATCGATGTAGTAGATGAATCGTTACACCCCTGAGGAGGAGCATTTATTTTTGATGAAAACTCTCTCTACCTGCAAAAGATGATGAAACTGAATGAGACACTGAAAATTTAATATCTCAGCTCTGCAATATAATGCGTGCTTTTGGGGGAATATTGGATGAGTTGCCAGTGTCAATAAAGCATGATTTCTCTAGTTTATCAAGTTAAATTAAATACAAACACTACAGTATATACTGTAACCCAGTACTGTGTACTCGCTGCATTATAATAACTACAACATAAAATGATAAAGCAATATTTCCCAGCCCTCGTGTTCACTGTGAAATTTTGTCTGCTTGTGACAAATGTGCAGAGCCGCAGCTTTTTTTTTGTTTCATCTCCTGCAGCAGTGAGCTAACAGCGAACTCTGCGTTAACTCCTCTGTGTGTATATATGAGGAAATGTGCAGCCGCAGGCCTGTCAGCAGCTCACAGCATTTGATGTAACCGTGCGTTCGGATTCAGAGGAATGCTTTTTCTTTTTCTTTTTTCCCTGACAAGTGCCACTTCTTTGTTTCTGGCACAATGAGAGCCTGTCAGGACAGTCATTTCAAAGATTGTCTCTTTGCATATCAAAGGCTTGTCGGAGGAGTTTTTCAAGTGTCTTTTATGCCGTCGCTCGGTCTCTGCTCGGAGCTGAACTTCTCCCTCTCCGGTGGTTGTTCTGTCCTCCGGGTCCCGGTCCTCCCTCACTGTTAGTCTGATGCAGTTTTCAGCATCACCGGATCGAGGACAAGGTAGACTGTTAGTGTGTGTCAGTCAGGCAGAGAGGAAATAAGAGACGACGAGGAGAGAGTGAAACAGAGAAAAAAAGTGTGCATTTTATTTTCGTTCAATTATGTAAGAGTGTGTGAAAACTGTGCACTATGTCACCAGACAAACTAGTTGAGCAGCAACATGATGTGGAGTTGATCAAATTTAAGGGATCCTAATAAAACTGTTGATGTTAAAGGAATAGTTAAACATTTAGAGACACTTCCTCGCTTTCCTGCTGAGAGTTAGAGGAAAAGATTTGAGTTCGGCATTTTGGCCGTCGTCATCTTGGTTTTTTGCAACCAGAAGTGACACGAGAGGGTGGAGCTAAGTTCATCCAAATGCTGAATAAGACGTTTTAAGGCGACCAAAATGTTATAATTAACTCCCAGAACGGACAACGCCGTAGTGGTCCGTGGTAGTGACCTTTCAATCCCTGCTTTATGGTCTATCTGACTCTAAATGGGACCATAATTTACTAAATGAACATCATGCTGTGTTGAAGAAGACTTGAAACTAGTGATTGAGACCATAAACTCATGTTTACAATGTTTACTGAGGTAATAAATCAAGTGAGAAGTAGGCTCATTTTCTCATAGACTTCTATACAATCAGACTTCTTTTAGCAACCAGAGGAGTGTTGCATTGGTCAAATGCTCTAGTTCGAGTTCTAGTAGGGGCTAGTCGTTTATTGCCGTTAATCGACTCCATTTCTAACCAAACATTAGCTATGGTTGCACACTGTTAGCCCCGTAAGCGGAGCTGAAAATAAAAGTGCGCGCAAGCATGTATGATGTCACATCCGTTGGATTTTCCCAGAAAAACAGACCCGGGTTCTTCACATTAAAAGCAGTCTACTGGCTGATAGAAGAAACCCAGGAAGTTGCTGAAGTTAGGTTAGGTTAGGTTACAACCTGTTCACACATTGACAATAAAAAAACGATTAAAAAAACTTGTAAAAACTTACATACAGTGCCTTTAACTTAGCGCAAAGACTTGACGGGGGAACGACCTGGCCTGGCGTAACAAGTCACCACAGGGTTACAAAAGCACACGTGTAAAGAGTGTTCTCGAAACGAAACGAAACACAAGTATTTGGTAAAATATTGAGCATATTGACACGGTTGGTGTAATTCGATAGAAAGAAAATAGTTCCTACATGAAGCTGCTCACGACAAAGTCTGTGGATTATCTTGAGTAACCGGATCATGATTTCTGGAAAGAGACGTCGCTGTTGAGTTTTTCAATTTTTTTTTTTTTTGGCCGTTTTGAGCACCACAAGCAGAGTGTCATCTAGTTCCATTTAAAGCTCATGTCATGCAGCTCACACCAAAATAGCACTACAGGTTAAGAGGAAAAATATGTAGTTGTGATTTTGGGGTGAACTGTCCCTTTAACTGTAAACAGCTGGTTGCAGACATGTAATAAAGAGGAATGACAGACGATCCATCAGGTGGCTGCATGAATCAACAGTAACCAGGTAACAGCTCTCTGCTGATAGCTGCCATAAACACAGTATTTGGTATCTGAGGCCAGCCGTTATAGTACACACTGATAAGCATTGAATAAATGACATCACATCCTGTCCGTCACTGCGTCTACGTGAACTGTCGTTCACCCGGGTCCTGGTTGTGATCATCAAACCCAGAAGATGCAGGGAGGCGCCGGGCTTTGGAGGACCTGTGAGTCCTGGAATCAGACTCCCAGCTCTGTGCAGGCTCTCTGAACCGGCTGAGTGACTCTGTCTTTACCTCTTTCATGCTCCGCTGTGTGCCTGCTGGCTCCCATGATGCACTGCCACAGTGCTTTCACCTCAAAGGAGGTTGTGAGTTTCCTCAGAAGACCCAGTTACTCAGCTATGCTGTGAAATCCAGGCCAAAAAAGAAATGGGTTCATTTTCACGTTTTCTTTTTTTATGTTCCGGTCTGTAGTTGGTGCTGGTTTCTGAGACGTCTGCTCTCCTGTCTGCTGAGGGAAATCTGTTTAATGTTTAAAATGATGGAAGATGGTATTTCACTCTGCCTCCTTTTAACCTCTTCACATTAAAGATGTCCCATAACGAAGGCTACAACACTAAATAACTAGAACAAAGTACAGTTCAGCTCCAGTTCTCCAATCACATCCAACGAAAACGTATTTTTTTGTTTGTTTGCGTCATCAAATAAAAAAGAAATGTGGGTCAGGATTAAATTATTTTAAAAATACACATTACATTCTGTGTTACGGTGCCCAGTAGCAGTCTTGGTAAAATCGCTGTGCGCTGGCTGTGCCATTGTTTCCCTCTGGGGAGAGCAGTGTCACCAGACTAGATGGAAGCGCTACCCTTGGCGTGGTTGCACACGCTGCTCTCAAAGTTCCAATTCTTTCAACTTTGACCTCGGTTACCAGTGACCTTTCCAAGGGCAACCAATAAGCTGCAACTGTTGTATATACGGGAAGTATAGAGGGCTTCAAACGTCACGTCGGGAGGAGGTCAGGATGGATGGGTGGGTCAAAAAACACCAGACTTTCACCAGGAGACCGCTGTTTGTGTCCCGTGTGAAACCAGAAGTCAACGCTGATTTATTTGTCACGTAACTTCTGTACTTATGATGAAGCACTTCTGGAGTTATTTGAACCCAAACCACCATATTTTCCTAAAGCTGACAAAGTAGTTTTATTTTGAAAAGACTGGAGCATATATTGACACGTGCGTCACGTGTTGCTTGGAGCCTTGAACGCCTCATGATGTAAATCAATGGTGTTACTGCTCCGGTAGCTCTGCCCAGGTGTGCTGCACTCCTCAACGAGGTGCCCAGGTGTGCTGCACTCCTCAACGAGGTGCCCAGGTGTGCTGCACTGCTCAACGAGGTGCCCAGGTGTGCTGCACTCCTCAACGAGGTGCCCAGGTGTGCTGCACTGCTCAACGAGGTGCCCAGGTGTGCTGCACTCCTCAACGAGGTGCCCAGGTGTGCTGCACCGCTCAACGAGGTTGGGAAGGGAAGTGCTTAAAAAGCTCCTGTGCTCCAGCAGCAGAAGGGAGAAGCTTCTGGTGATGGGGGACTGCTGGTTTGTCTTTGTTCATAAATCCTATGGATTTGAGTGTGTTAAAGGTGTCTTCTGTGGCTGGTGTGGGTCAGTGTTGGGAGTGTTGTTGTTGGGGCGTACTGTAACATGGCACCTCCCATTTCAACACAGATTTTGTTGTTCACAATGTCGCATCATCAGGGGAAAAAGTAGAAATTAGTAGTAAAGATGTCTTGTTTTTAGGATTAGGCATCTTACTGGGGACTGGGGAGAACTGTTCAGGACCGGGGGGGGGAGAGGTGTAACGGGCACCGCAGCATTTTTCTTGATGGAAAAAAACAAACAATTGATAGTTAATTTTGAATTAGCGGTTGGTTTTATGGTTGTGATGTTTCTCAAGGAGGAGTACAATGCACGGCTCTCTGGATGGGAAGTAAAAATGTTGATCTGTTGGTCGATCAACAACTTCATTCAGGATTCCTCCTCTGTGAATATATGTACCAATGTTCATGGCAATCTGTCCAATAGTTGTCAAGACATTTCACTTTGTACTACAGTGTACTACAGTGTACTACAGTCCAGATCCATTTGCCCTGAAGCCTGTTTGTGGTTTACATAACGGCCTGCTGCATTCCTTTGAAGAGCTCCGGTTCCAAACAAGTCATGTTGCAGTGAATTTCTGTCACATGTGAGCCAGTCAGCACATGAACATCCTCTGATATTACTGTATGTGCTCACACCGTCTGATCTTACCATGCACCCCTCCACTTGCCCTTTTCCTGGCATCATATGCTGGCATTTCCAAGAGACAAATATGTTGTGTTATTAATAATACGTCTTGAGTGGACGTCTGAGGGCTTGTTGAGGTTATAAAGTGGACTCTGAAGTATTAGATCCACCCGTCTGATATGGAGTTGCACCTTCTTTACTCTGATCCATGTTGGAGTTAAAGTGGAGATCAGACAGAAGACGTGTCAGGATGAATTACAGGGAAAAGAGTCGTCTTGGGTTTGAATGTTTTGCTAGATGAAAGAATCGTGAAGAAAACGTTTTCATCCCGACTCGTCACACACTGACGCTTTGTCAGACACTTTTCGGTCGCCGTAAACACGTGCCTAATGTTGTGACTTAAACAAAAACCCTCTCTAAGGTTCAGGCAATAAAACCACTATAGTTAGGTTTAGGAAAAAACTATGGTTGGGTTTGAAATTACTACGTTTGTACAGTGTACACCAAATGTTGAACCTTTTCAGGAACCACTGCGTTTCGACTGCAAAGACCAGGGTCTAAATTAAGTTCTGAGGCCTTTTTACCCCCCATAAAAGACCCTGGTGGTGGGGGGGGGTAGTACTTGGTAGTACTTGGTGGTAACTCAATGAAGCACAAATTAATGTAGAAATATGCACCGTGTAAGTACAAGATAAACCGAAATAATAAAGGCTTTAAAACTAGATGCTGTGCCTCAAATTTACATAATAATGCAGATGTACCTTAAAGGTCCCCTGCATAGTTTTCTTGTAAACAAACAACAGTTACGTTTACATCAAGGCACACTAAAGCCCCGTTTCCACCGCAGGAACTCTCCCCCGGAACTAAGAACCTTTTGAGGCACTCATTGCGTTTCGACTGCAGGGACCAGGATCTAAATTAAGTTCCTGGTGACATTTTACGGGGCCTTACGGGGCCTTTTTACCCCCCAAAGAAGGCCTGATCGTAAGTACAGGAACTTTCAGGGTGGAGTTTGCAGAGATGACCGTCACTGATTGGTCAAACACAAACACAGCGTCGCTGCTTCACCTGTACCGCTTCATTCATAAAACAAGGAAGTATTTTAGTATCGATTTAAGACCGTTTTAGGACGAGAGGAGAACATTCTCTTTGTTTGATGACATTAAAAGTAAAGTTAGGCTCTTCTGTCGACTTCCTGTCTCATTTTAGAAAAGATAGAGAGAGAAAAAGAGAGAGAGAGGTCGCGAGGGTGAGCGGTAACGTTAGAAGAGACAAACACCGCGGTGGTGCTGTGAATGAGAGAAAAGTTATTTTCTGATTCTTTCACAGCGTTAACGCTCTAAAGCACAAATAAATACCCATCAAACACTCAACAGATGATTTACTGTGGAAACAGACGCTCTTAGTTTCATTTCTTTCATTACATCCAACATTCATCAGTAAATATATGCAGCAGTAAATGTCGTTGAGCAGTCTCATTTGCATAATCTTCGCATGTCTTTAGACCATGGTGGAAGCACAGATAACAGTGGGCTGAAGGAACCTTTTAGTTTCTTGAAAAGTAGTTCCTAGTCCCGGGAACTTTAGGTGGAAACCCAGCTCTAGCCTTGTGTTTGTTGGACCCATCCACCTCCCCTCCCCCCCCGCCCTGTCTGTCTCTTTCATTCATTAAACTACGTCACCACAGCACTTCCCCTGAGCGTTTACTGCTGCTGTTGATGGGTTTACATTGTAGTTAATGGAAAGCCCGGTGCCGTATGCGTCAGTAAGCGGCAGTATTTGACGGAAAATATATGTGGAAAATATGTTTTTGTAACTTCTAAATGCTGATCAGTCTACGGGGGATATAAAGGTTCCAAATGTTTAAAGCGCTTCTTCAAAGCTTCACCAAGAAATGTTTGAATCCAGCTGCTTCTCTGAACTGGGAAGAAAAAGCTTAAAAAAAAAATATCCATCCTCAGATGCTGATATTAAATGATCAGTGTGTGAAGTTCAAAGCATTCCAGCAGTTATTATATATTCTGCTTCAAGTCGTCGGTTTCCTACCTACTTTCCCCCAAAACGCCCTCTGTTGAACCTCACATTGGGGGGCCATCTGTGCTGCTTAGATAAAGGTGGAGAGTGCAACGGCTATAAGAGTGAGTAAGTAGTAAATGGGTGAAGTAGCAGTTTGACTGATTTCCGTTCAAAACGATAATGTTTGGCCACGATGACAGAACGATATTCAATAATGTTATGAATTTTTATTATTCAATATTCAGTTTCTCAAGTAACCGCAAACCAGGAAGTATAAAGAGCGACAAACGCAGCGCAGGGAGGAGGTCGGGGTTGACGGGTGGGTCAAAAAACATAAACATTTTATGAGACCGCTGTTCATGTCCCGTATGAAACCAGAAGTCAACGATGATTTATTTTTCACAACTTCTGTACTCAAGTTACGCCACTTCCAGAGATATTTTAACCCAAACAACAATCTTTTCCTAAACCTATCAAAGTTGTTTCTTGTGAAGACGGAAGTTTATTTTGAAAAAGGTTCGTACGAAAACGAACCAAAAACGTTACATAACTGTTTGTAAGATATCGTACAAACCGTTGTATTGATTGAGTGGAATTAATCGTTAATGCTATCGGTTAAACAGTCAAAAGAATTATTACAAAATTAAGGTTGTAACGATTCATCTACTACATCGATGTATCGATTTATATTCCTACGATCCAACTACATCAATAGGTAATCGGCAAGTTGTCTTTCACAGGGAGATGTATATCGATATAAAGGATATACTAAGGATTTGCACCTTGTATCTAAGGATGACAAACATTATATGAAAATGTTTTTTAGCACTTTTATTAGTAAAGAAATGTTAGTAATAGAGCTCCGCCGAGAGCATTTTAGGACATGAAGTATGTCCAAAGTATGTCTGCAAAATGTAAAAAAAAAAAAATATATATAAAAAAGTTGAAATATAGTATGTCCTAAAAAAGTTTAAAAAAAAAAAAAGTTAAAAAAAAAGTCAAAGTATAGTATGTCCTATAAATGTAAAAATAAATAAATAAAAAATGTTTTAAAAAAAGTCAAAATATAGTATGTCCTAAAAAAAAAAATGTTTTTTAAAAAGTCAAAGTATAGTATGTCCGAAAAAAGTAAAAAAAAAAAAAAAAAAAAATGTATAAAAAAGTCAAAGTATATGTCCGAAAAATGGAAAAAAAAAAGTATAAAAAAAAGGTCAAAGTATAGTATGTCCTGTAAATGTAAAAATAAGTAAATAAAAAAAAAGTTTTTAAAAAAGTCAAAATTTTGTATGTCCTAAAAAAGTAAAGAAAAAAAAAATATAAAAAGTCAAGATATAGTACATCCGAAAAATGTAAAAAAAAAAAAAAAAAAAAAAAAGTTTAAAAAAGTCAAAGAATTATATGTCCGAAAAATGTAAAACAAAAAAAAAAATAAAATAATTTTTTTTTTTAAAAAAGTCAAAATTTTGTATGTCCTAAATAAGTAAAAAAAAAAAAAAGTATAAAAAAGTCAAAATTTAGTATGTCCTAAAAATGGAAAAAAAAATAATAAAAAAGTTTTATAAAAAAGTCAAAGTATAGTATGTCCGAAAAATGTAAAAAAAAAAAAAAAAAAGTTTTTAAAAAAGTCAAAATTTAGTATGTCCTAAAAAATTTAAAAAAAAAAAAAAGGTATAAAAAAGTCAAAGTATAGTATGTCCGAAAAATGTAAAAAAAAAAAAAAGGTATAAAAAAGGTTAAGTATAATATGTCCGAAAAATGAAAAAAAAATAAAGTATAAAAAAAAGGTCAAAGTATATGTCCGAAAAATGAAAAAAAAAAAAGTATAAAAAAAAGGTCAAAGTATAGTATGTCCTGTAAATGTAAAAATAAATAAATAAAAAAAAAGTTTTTAAAAAAGTCAAAATTTTGTATGTCCTAAAAAAGTATAAAAAAGTCAAAGTATAGTATGTCCGAAAAATGTAAAAAAAAATAAATAAAAAAAAAAGTTTTAAAAAAAGTCAAAATTTAGTATGTCCTAAAAAAGTTAATAAAACAAAAAGTATAAAAAAGTCAAAATATAGTATGTCCTAAAAAAAAAAAAAAAAAGTATAAAAAAAAGGTCAAAGTATAGTATGTCATGTAAATGTAAAAATAAATAAATAAAAAAAAAAGTTTTTAAAAAAGTCAAAATTTTGTATGTCCTAAAAAAGTATAAAAAAGTCAAAGTATAGTATGTCCGAAAAATGTAAAAAAAAATAAATAAAAAAAAAGTTTTAAAAAAAGTCAAAATTTAGTATGTCCTAAAAAAGTTAATAAAACAAAAACTATAAAAAAGTCAAAAAATGTAAAAATACATTTTTACATTTATTTTTAATGGAGCATGCGCTGCAGAGGGCGTGCTCTGCACGCATCCATGGCAAACGCCGCACTGGACTCCTCGCTCTCTCACCCGGTAGCGGCGTGGAGGGAGAGTTTCAGGCGATATCAATCCACAAATCAATGCATCAAAACTGCTTAGCTAGGGTTGGTAAAAAAACATCATGGTTTGGCTTAAAATGACTTAAAAACAAAACAAAAACGCAAGAAATGACTGTTTAAAACGGGACACGACGTAATCCGCGACAAAATACGTTTCCTTCCAAACATAATTGAGAATGTTAGTTAGTTGAGGGAGAACGTAATTTTTAGGAAACAGGGCTGGCAGTTCTTGCTACTTTAGATCGTTGTATTTCCTTTTTTTTGGCGTTGCTCAAGTGGTTGTTTATTGTTAAAAATATTGAGTTGCTAGATGAAAGTGAGTGGTTTGATTCGTCTGTTGCTTCCACGTCTCTCCCAATATGTGAGAATCTTTCCTCTCACGTTGATGAATGCTGCAGTTTCCTGTGATTTGTGAGACGTTGACCGATAAACCCACAAATTTACAGTCATTTATAATCTCCAGGTCGCTCTGAGGAGACGTAAATCTGCCTCTAATGACGGCCAGCGATAGTCAGAGTCAATTCTGTCTGGAAATGAACTTTTAATGATGTCAGTATGATGGATGTCATTTGTTAAAGGTTCATACTTGTATTTTGGGTTTCTACTTGAACATGTTTACATGCTTTAATGCTCAAAAAACATTATTTTTCTCATACTGTCTGAATATACCTGCATTTAGAGGTCAATAATGACAGTTTGGAGCAGAAAAAGCTGATAGATGATGTCTTCTTTGTCTTATTTCGCAGTTTGTGGGTTGGTAGGAACTCTAGATACCCAGATGTATGAGGCACTAGCACTGAAAAAGTGAGTTTTTCATGCCCCCTTTAAAGTGTTGGATTCAGTGAGACGAGGTGACACCTTTGATTGGCCGGAGTCGGTGAGAGACGTATTGAACTTCTCTCACACACACACATCACACATTTCTCTCATAATGACTTTAATGGCTGCCGGCTCTCTACGGGGCTCTGACACTCCACAGGGTATAATTTGTCCAAAGTAGCCACGATGGCTTCTTTAACTCACAGCTAATGGTGGTGAGCTAATGAGGGAATGACTCTGATCCTCATGTGTGACCTCTACCACTTTTACCTCAAGTGCTTTGAGTGTCTCTAACCCCGGGATGCACAGGAGCTCACCTTCACTCACTTCCTTGACCCACACCATTGTTTTTTTTAAGGGGATATATCATTAAAAACTCACTTTTTCAGTGTGTGTGAACATACCTTTAGGTTTCTGGAGTGTCTACCAGCCCAAAAACTGTGAAATAAGACAACCATGTCAGTTTATTGTGGGCTGCCTAGATCAGAAAACATTTTTCTACCTTTGCAAAGGTGCTCCATATTTATTTTTTTCTCGCAAGCCAATCAGAACAGACTGGGCTTTTTCAGGAGTCCGAGTGTGAATATAGGTATATTCAGACAGACAGGATGAGAAAAATAATGTGTTTTTCAAACATTAAAGCATGTAAACAGTGAAAATGTTATTTTTTTGAAAGGCTAAATGCCAACAAATTTGGATTGAAACTGAATATTTCGTTCGATTTTTGCCACTAAGTTGCAAAAAAATGCGTCTTTTAAAATAGTTTTATATCCAGACTTTTGTATAAATTATCCACTTAAGTCTGTTATTATGATTTTAGTTATGCATGAGCATGTGATTGGCCTTTAAGGGGGGCCCGGACCCCAGGTTGGGAACCACTGAAAAAGACCATAAAGCAGGGGATGCTTTATGGCATGGCTACCTTGTGATTGTCCATGTTTAATCTTACAACTTTAACCCTTTCACAGTGTGTTTTTACTTCATCAAAGTTAATTGTGACATTTTGGTCACCTAAAAATGTCTTATTCAGCGTTCGGTTTTACTTAGCTCCAATGAATGAATTTATTTTGAGGATCCAGTCTATCTCATCGCTCACTAAAGATTAATACAGTCAAATACATGTGTCAGAATTTGTTTTACATTTCTGTGTTTTTGTCCTCCCATTTCATGCTTCATATTTTTAAATTTTCATTTCCAGCCCTTTTCCCTTTTCCAATCACAGCCGTGCACATGAATCACAGCTTTGTGTGCATAATTACGAGCTTTTGTCGCCACTAACATCGATGCAGAGTGAACATGCTGCGAGTGAATGACAGATGCATGACTTGCTCTTCTTGTCTGTCTTGATAGCGAACGTTGCATTTTGGTCCCTTTTTTTTCTTAATTTTTTCCTTAATTTTTCTTTTTGAGTATGTAATGAACGTAACTGTGTGTCTGTTTCTTTTTTCATTTGTTAACTTGAATGAAACAAAAGGGGGACAAGCAGGTTCATTCTATGTGCATGTGCTTTCCCCCTATAGACTCTGGCTGCCCTAACGAGAAATTCGATAAATCTGCTTCCAAACCATCTCGCACAAGCTTTGCATGTCCACTCTGGTCCTGAGGAAATTAACAAGCGAATAGAGAGCGCCATCGACTTACGGAGTGGCGATAAGTTGAGGAGAGAGCATATCAAGCCTTTCTCACTGATGTTTAAAGACTCCAGCCTGGAACAGAAGGTAGCTGGGGTTTTAGACGGATCACTGTTTTTTTTTTTTTCCCTTTCTCTCTCCCTCCTCCATATCTATTCTTAGATGAAGATTTTCAGAAGCAAAACAACAACCAACATTTTTTTTCTTCCTATCATGAGTAAGCTAAAGGCTTTCAGATAAAAAAAAATGGGAATTTTAGCATTTTTTTTTTTTAATTTTACTGTATTCACATGAAACTTTCATGGTGTAACTGAGGGACGTTATGGGAAATTATTACACGGCTTTATTGAATACTTGATTTTGATTGGTCAATCATGGCGTTCTACAGTCTGTTATTTCTTTATAGCAGATCGTTGCTATGTATAACAGACTGTTGCTATGGGCGCGGTTCTGATGTCGGACTCTGGAGGACCGTTTTTGTGTCAAATTATTGATTTCTTCAGTAAGTAGCCGTGTAATAAGCGGGATAATGTACAACAAGCTGGTCATTGTTGTGAAATAAACCCCTTCGGGTTGCAGCATAGGCCTTTCGGGGGTTTATTTCACAATAATGACCCGCTTGCTGTACATTATCCCTTACATAGTGCAATACAATAAACATACAGTGGTCCAGGGTCAGTACTTTCCTCCATTTGGTCTTCAGGTGTACGGAGTCTGAAGTGTGGCCACCAAAATTATTATGGACTTTTTAATTATACTCAGTTAATAAATTGATCAATTTAAAGAACAATAAATTGAATTTGCATTTAGATAATGCACTAATAAAGTAAAAAAAATGCAGATGAATTTGCCAATTAATAATATTTTCCTGCCTTTAAATGATAAATTACAAAGAAGTCTAATTTAAAAAGTTTCATGATTTTGCGCCTCCATTTTACACTTATTAATAATGAATTATTAACTAATTTAAAGACAAAATAGATTTCATGTGCAAATATAACTGGGGAAGTCACAATAAGACAGACATTTAGTGGAATTGAAGTGAATTTATTATTCATCCCTGATGATCCGCCTCAAGTTTCTCAGCAAAACTATAAAAATAATAATTTTATATTTTTACTGAAAAGAGCTTGAATGCATCATGATGTAACTCAACCTCTGTATGTTAGCTGTTAGCTAACATTAGCTAACTGCTAACGTTAACTAGCTCTCATTCTGCTGATTTCAACATGGATTTGTTGTTCACAATGAAGCATTACCAGGGGAATTTTTTTATCGTCCCCGGGAGGATGGGACACCGATAGTTTCAAGCCCCGATCCCCAGAAAAACAAGTACCGTCACCTTTTCAGAATTGGCATCGACTTGGTAGCGAAGTATCTGTTCTCGTGACATCCCTAAATATGATATTTACTTTATTTATTAATGCAGCATTCAAAACATGCATCTCCTAAGGAATACCATGAGTTGCAGTTGAAACCTCTGAAAAATTGACTTTGAGTTAAGAAGTCTAATTATCCAGTCGGCACACTTCAGACTCCGTACTATAAAACACAGTAGATATTAACTCACTTAACGTCTTTTTTTGTTGCTGCCAATGTTGTTTAAATGTTAAAGCAACCTGACCATGACTCATTTTTGAAATTTAGAAATAAATCAGCTTTTGATTTTTGCTTCGACGAGGAAAGAAAAGTCAGCTGGTTGAAACATTGATGTTAGTTTTGCCGAGACTGCAGAAGCCCCTTCAGTTTACTCATGAAAAACCAAACCATGGTCCATGCCATGGACCTGCTGGTAGAAAAAGTTGACTTTTTTTTTCCTTTTCCAGGAGCACATTGCATTCACAAAAGAAACGAAGCATGAATGAGATGTTTTCTCAAATTTCCAACGTACATTTCCCATAATTATGACTTTACATCTCATAATTATGAGACCTTGACCCTGAAATATTTTTTAGATAGATACTAGAGTTAATTACTACGAGACTAAATTGCAAGACTACTAATATTTTTCTAAGTTTTACTTTATAAAAATCTAGAGTACATTATTGATGAAATTGCATTATTGCGTTGTTGCAGCTCAGTTACATCAATCAAAAAACAAAACAAGATAAGGACACTCAAGGAGATAGTACTGTGTATAGAATATATACTTATATAATGTATATAGAAGTACTATAAAATTACAACAAAGGATCCCATAACATTCAGCTGTGAGGTCAGTTATTACCAGCCTGTTCCCACAAAGAGGTGTATAAATGCACAAGGCGTTTAGCGTGCATGGAGAACACCTTTCTTGATATCCGCGTGGCTTTTTGTACGCCATGTATCCTGTACTGACTGCAATGTCATCACATGCGCTTATAAATGCTACGGTACGAGTTAGTGACGGAGAATAAAAAGAGAAAAAGGCTGCTTTGAGTGGTTGGGCGGGTCCAACAAAACAGGACTTTTAACCAGGAGACCCGTGTTCGGGACCCATGTTTTGTTTTGTAAGTTACGTTCGTAACGTTTGTGACGTGTTTTCCCGTAGTTGCGTTACGTTGTTTCCGTACATATTTTGTTTGTGTTGTTTACGTACTTATTTTAAGCGCAACCAAACGCCGGACTTTTAACCAGGAGATCCGTGTTCGAGACGTGATGATTGTCACGTGTTTTTTTATTGATGTTGAAGTGTTTTCTCTATGTGTTTTACTTAGTTTACTTGCTTATTTTAAGCCCACATTGTCCCTTACCCTAACTAAGTGGTTTTCTTGTCTAAGCCTTACTGCGGACGTTTGCGCGGCGTACAAATGACACACGATAAGGCTCAAATGCGTCCTCATGACATGTCCGTGTAACGCTGTGGTATTTATACGCCGTCCCGTGAGACCGGGTTGGTTATTACAAACTCATCCTGTGTCAGCCAAACAAACCCGAAGAAATGTATTCTAAATTCAATTGGAGATCCTAAAAGTTTCCGAAGATATTAAATATATCAGGCTGAATGTTGGGTGAAATGTGTCTAAAACAGTGTGCAAGAAAAAAACAAGTAAATCTCCATTTTACTGGAATGGTTCAACCATAGAAAAAAACATGAAATCTTCAGTTTGACTATATATATTTATAATATATCTTCAATGAAACGATGGAAAAAGCTGATGTGATATAAGATATTGTCTAAATGGGTAATAAGATAAAGCCACCTGCTGTATTTCCTCTGTTGTTCAGCAGGTAGAGGTACATAAACACTATAAATTTGTTATTTTACAGCTGCAAACAAGTAAACTTGGACAAGTTGTTTCCATGGCAACAATGAAACAGCCTTTAGCAGCAGTTCGACTGATCACTTAACGTTGATAATCCACAGGTAATTCTCTTATAATTATGGGATGTAAAGTCATAAACATGATATATGGAGGTCATAATTACAAGAAAATGTGTCTGAATGTTCTTTTTCTTTGGTGAATTCAATGCACTTCTGTAGTTTTTCCTTTCTCCCCATTTTTGTGTTCCATGAATAAGCTCACCTTTAACCTTTGAGTTGACCTTCATATGGGCCCCCCCCATCCCCCTCTCCACATCTCTGTTTCCCTTTAAATCCCACCGCCATCTTCGAAACTTCTCCAAGAACCTTATTTTTTGAGGGTTAACCTCTTCAGTAAGTGTGCAGTGATTTGCTGTTGGCCTCCCTCTCATTTTTTATTTTTATTTTTTTATTTTGCCAAAGTTGTGACGAAACGTGAAGCATCTCCTCTTGCTAATTTCCCAGCATCCTTTTGAGAAAGAGACAGAGCGAGGATGGGGCAGCGGGGATCACGGTTGCGGGGGGGTGGCAGAAAGCTTCAGATGGAGATGAGTCAGGCTGTCGGTACCACACTGGTGACTCATCAGTCTGGAGTCTTACATCAGCACAAAGCAGGGCCTTCTTCAGGAAATGCTAATGCCCACATCTTCAATACACCAGACAGTTTCTTTTATCTCAATACAACCAACGACTGAAGTAAAGTCAAGAGAAAATATTAACTAGAATTTAAGTCAAATTTACTCTTTTCCTTCGTACATCTTCTAAGAAAGCAAATTCCCAAAATGATTTCTTCAACATCTGGCCAGGGACATCTGATGCAGATTCATTGTTCTCTTAATCTATGAGCATATTCCCTGGCAAATAAACTGATAAAATACACAGAGTTATACTGTAATGGAAAAATAATCAACTACAGTTGAATAATATCTCTAGTTTTAATGAAGTTTAAGGATCACAAAAAGTTTTCTAAAAATCTTGACATACTTTTTACCCAACAACAGCTGTATTAATGTCTTTTATATATATATATATATATATATATATATATATATATATATATATACTTTATTGCAGGAGTGCAGGAGTTAACAAAAAATGTGCATTTACCTACATATGTGTTTTTCCTACAATGTTTATATATTTTATAGAGAAAGAAATAACAATATGGTACTAATAATAATAAATAATCATAATGATAACATTAAAAATACTAATAATAATGATCATAATAATAATGAAAGTAGAGTAAATAAAAACAAATAAAATTATAAAAAAGAGGAAAAGATTGAAAAAAAGAGAATAAAGTTGGCTAGTAGGATGGTGCACATACAGTATATACACACATACTGTATAGTCTGTATTTACAGTACATATATACACACACAAAAAAGTTGACTTAAGTGTCTTTTTTAAGGTAAAATCAATGTAGAAAGTCTCTGAAAACGTCATTTAGATAGTATGCTACTAACATAAATGCATGTATTTGTTGTTGTTGCTTTTCTAATATTTTACTTAGTTGTTAGCGCTATTAAACCCTGTGAAAATTAATACATTTCATAATATTTCTCAAATGCAGAGAATTCACGTTTCAGTTCAGCTTTCAGAACTCTCCCAACTGGCTTCGCAGAAAGTTTATTTTGGTGCAGCGCTCTCCGCTTGTGTCTCTGACTCTAAGCTAACGGCTAACAGCTAACGGCTAACAGCTAACAGCTAACAGCTAGCATTGTGCTTGTCAGCTTTGCACCTTCCCCAGGTTCCCACGGCTAACCCACCAGCTCCTGTCTCTCTCTAACGCTTGTGGTTGAACCGTTGAATGCGTCTGTGGCAGTGCGTCGGTGTGTGTTTGAGGTGCATCTTCACTGTGTTCGCTCTTCTGTGTTTGTCTGAAAACTTGTTTCTCCATCCTACCCTCACCTCCCTCTTCCTCCTTCTTCTTCTTCTTCTTCTTCTTCTTCTCATGCTGCAGTACTCCCAGATGAGGGACGAGGTGTTCAAGTCCAACCTGGTGTGCGCCTTCATCGTGCTCATCTTCATCACCACCATCCAAAGCCTGCTTCCCTCCGCCAGGTAAAAGAGGACAGACTGATCATCAGTCTATTTAAAATGCTTAAACCTTTTAAAGGACAGAACAAATGTAACATTTCTGATCAATCAATGCTAATGTTGTTAGCTTTTCTCAAGCACCGATTCCATTAGTCACAGAGTGTTTAACGGTCTGTGTTTTTTTTTTGGCCCAAATAGATGACCATATTTTCAAAACCCCAAACTGGGACCCTTAATTGTACCACACGTTCATGCACGTACACATGTATGCGCTTATGCACGTTTTCGACAGGATGGGGGACAATTATTTTAGCTCTCAGCACACCTACTGAACGCTCCTTTCAGCACCATGGACAGCACCTCAGCAGACCAAAAATTATGTTTCGTCTCCCAAAATCCACCTAAACATAGTTTACTTGAAAACTGTGCTTACTGTGTAGTAACACTAGTAAACACAAGCATTGTATTAAGGACATCTTAATATGATCTTTAATCACATTGTTTTAATCATGGGATATTGATCTAGTTATTATATGAATATAAAATAAAAATGCATTAAAACATTTTTTACCTCATACTTGATATTTACATGTCAAAATATTTTCTGTAATGCTTCAGTGTGTTGGGAAAGTCCCCCCGTTAAGCTGACGGTATTATTGTTCTTTCTGCAGGATGGTAACCATGGTGATCCAGTTCTCAGTCCTCATCGTCCTCCATTCCTGTCTGGTCCTAGTTACGACGGCGGAAGACTACAAGTGTCTGCCTCTGGTCATGCGCAAAGCCTGCTGCTGGATCAACGAGACCTACGCGGCGCGAAACGTCATCATCTTCGTCTCCATCCTCATCAACTTCCTGGCGGCCATGATCAATATAGTGAGTTCGGTTTCCACCTCCAGATTGTTATTGTTTGATTGGAGAATATTCGCAGGGTTGATGTTTGTTGTTTGTCTAAACCTGCAGGGATACATCGAGCTCAGCACTTTGTTCTGTTTCTGGTTTCATACTTTGCACAAGTGTCCTTCTGAGACCCCGAGACTTTAAACTCTGAACTGTTTTAAAACAGCTCTCAAATATATGGTTTAATTTTTTGAAAAGCCAAAATTTAGCGTAAGTTTGGAGCTTTATTCGGCCTCCTTTGCGAGTATGACATGGTGACTTGACATGTTGCAGACACATTTGGTCCAAACATTTTGTGACTTTGCAGATCTGCTCTTGCAAATACATTTTTGCTGTTGCTAATAGAAGCCACTAAAGTGCTTCAAATGATATATAAATTATGATTTTATGTTCCCCACATACCCAAAAGTTGCTCTATCCTCTCCTTCCTGCAGAGAGCTGACTGTGTTCACTCACAATGAGCTGTGAATTTGTGACGCAAACACCTTGAAAGATTAAATACTAAATGTATGAATTGTCATTCTGGGTGTTTTTACATTGATCCTTTATCGGTTTAACACTGTACAACAACAGTAATCCCCCCTGTTGGTCTCTCACAGCTGTGGTGCGACTTCGACAAGTCCAGCACCTTCAGGAACCAGACGTACAACGAGTCGGCCTCAGTCCCAGACATCTGCTTCTACCCAGAGGTACCGACTAAATGAGGTGTCTGAATTTTGCAGTCAGGTCCATCTGTTGTGTTTTTTTTTTTCTCACTTCTGCGACGGCGGCAAAATGATGAATTAAACATCCCAGACATCTGCTCGCGCCCAGAGGGAGGTCTCGCTTCAGACAACGGCGACTGATGGAGCCATCAGAACGTCACGGAGAAAACATCCATTATGTTATTTTGCTCACACAATATGCAGCTGATCGATGGACTCAATAAGGGAGGGACGCTTTTATAGCTGCAAGCTTGGGTTGAGTCAAGTATCATCGTTGAATATGTACGTCACAACCTTCTTGCAGAGTTTGTGTGTGCACAAATGAGAGATTTTTTTGGATACATGAAAAAGAGTTATTGACTCTTTATTTAGCTGAATATTAGATTAGGGCCCTCCACCAACTTTGCACATAAAGGATAGTTTACTAGTAATCTATGATCTACAATATCTTCTGTGGGTCTGGAGGAGCTTTGTTATGATGATGTCATAGTGATGTCATCATAGGTATCTCAGTTTGGGTATGGATTATGTCAAATACTTGTTAAAATGCTGATGTTTAGCAGATATAATTTACCATGCTCATCTTAGTTTAGCATATTAGCATGCTAACATTCGCTAATTAGCGTTTAAACACAAAGAACAGCCGAGGCTGATGAACGTCATTAGTTCTGCGGGTATTTGGTCACGAACCAACGTATTGGCCATATTGAACGATGGCGCTAGAAGACCAGTTAAGGCATCAAGTTATTACAATTCATCCTGAGGGGAACATGAATGTCTGACAGGAATCTTACCCCACTTTGATTTGATTAAGCGATGTCTTTGTGTTCCCCAGTATTTTGTGTTCACGGGGGTCCTGGCGATGGTGACGTGTGCCGTGTTCCTGCGGCTGAACTCGTTGTTGAAGTTGGCGGTGCTGCTGGTGATGATCGCCATCTACTCGCTGCTGACCGAAGCTTTCTACACCTCGCTGTTCGTTCGCTACGACACCGTCCACCACAACACAGAGTGAGTGCTTTACAATGACACGTTCAGCGATCGCATATCGGCGTAATGTTCTGGGTGTCTGCATGGTTTGTTTGGATGTCGACGTGCGATTGGTCATGTAGCATCTGGATAATCTCTATAAACAGATTCTGCATTCACAAGTAGAAATTGGTTTCCGTTTGATGTCCGAGTAGTATCGACCAATCACGTTTGAGCAGGCTTTGGTATAATGCAGGTAAACAGTCTTTGTGGAGAGCACAAGAGGACAAAACGCAATCTGGGAACCCAGCGGCTATCGACTGACGATGATTTAGCTTTTTCTATTGTACCAGACACTTCCCCCTTCCCCCTGATCAGATTGTGTAGAATTTGCATAAATTTTATAGTAATGTAGGTGAAACTAAACCCGGGTTTCAACCAAAAGTTCCCGGGACTTTTAGTCCCTGGTTACCACTTATCAAGGAACTAAAAGGTTCCTTCAGCCCACTGTTGTCTGTGTTTCCAACGCGGTCTAAAGACCTGCGAAGATTATGCAAATTAGTCCGCTGACGTTAGGTTTTGTCTCACTGTGACGACATTTACTGATGTACGTTGGATGTAATGAATGAAATGAAACTAAGAGCGTCTGTCTCCACAGTAAATCATCTGTTGAGTGTTTGATGGTTATTAATGCTGTCCGTCTTTTACTCTTTCTCTCTGTCTGTTGGGAAGCCGACAGCAGAGCCTAACTTTACTTTTATCAAACAAAGAGAAATGCTCTCCCCTCGTCCTAAAATGGTCCTAAATCGATGCCATTTACATCCATGCAAACTCCACCCCATAAGTTCCTGTACTTTCAGAAAGTACTACCCCCGATCAGGGCCTTTTTTGGGGCGTAAAATGTCCCCAGAACTTAATTTAGACCCTGGTCCCTGCGGTTGAAACACAATGAGTTCCTCAAAAGGTTCTTTGTTCCGGGGGGAAAGTTCCTGCGATGGAAACGGGGCTTAACTCTTTAATGCTAGCAAAGTTCATATTAACAAATGTGTTAAAGTAAAGACAGGTACATTAATGTCCTCGCCTCTTCCTCTTTCAAAAACACATCAGGGAGCCGCGTTGACCTTTTTTTTCTGGAGACAAGCGTTGCAAATGTGAGAAAACTCATCTCGCATGTGTTCTCAGTGATAGTACAGTGACCTTTACAGTGACAATGCATGAAGGTATCCTGAGCATATAAGCGTGAAATCAGAGGTTTCCATACGGGCTCCATAGGGAACTGATGGGGAGTCAGGTTCATTTGGTTAAGGCCCTCTGGGACACGAGAGAGAAGGTCAAGATGAAAAAGACCTCAGAGGGAGAATAGCAACCGCTTTCTATGATTTCCACTTCCTACGCTGGAGTCTCAGGTTCTCAACCAGGGGTCCCGGGACCCCCAGAGGTCCTTGAGGGAGTTCCAGGAGGTCCCCAGAAAAATGGGGAATAGTTTTATTTCACTATTGAAATTAGCAGAGCATGAAAACATGACTTCTTACTTGTTATTGCTCAACAAGCTGCACTTTGCATCAATGAAATGACAGAAGAGAAGAGTCAACTGAACTAAGCTCGTCCTTCAGCAGCGTGTTCTTCTCTCTTTTTGTTCCAACAGAAACTTCCTGGGGACCAAAGAGACGTCTCTGCTCCTGATGGCCATGTTCCTCCTCGCTGTGTTTTACCACGGCCAGCAGGTGAGATCGCACCAGCTCCAACGCCTTCACCATCGATGAACTAAGATTAACCTCCGAATGCAATCCACAAAATGATCACCTGAACATAACCGGACCTTAACCATAGAGGTGCTCACTGGAAAAAATGTGCATCATCCTTCCAGATGCTGCTGTATTTTTTTCTGTTAGACACTGATGTGATGGGTAAAGTAGAGAAACATTCATCCAAAAACCAGCCCTGTCACCTAAAAATTACATTCCCAAATAACTAAACTGCATTCTCATGTTTGGAGGGAAAAGTTGTGTTTTTTGTTTTGTTTTGAGTCAATGTTGTCGTAATTTTAAGCCAAACTATGATGTTTTCTACTAAACATTTAACCAAGTAGTTTTGTCAACCCAGTTGCCAGAAAAAATGTTGGCATTAGACGTTTCTGCAAACCACAGATATGTTGAAAGTCGATGTTTCTGAACCAAAAATACGTTTCATATCAGCCTCGTATCACGCTTGCAGAAACACACAGGGTTGACGTTGTGAAACGATTGGTTAGGTTTAGGCAACAAAACTACTTGGTTATGGTTAGATAAAAGATCATGGTTTGCGTTGAACTAAAAACGTAACCACATACCAACGTAACGTAACAACGCATCAAAACCACTATAGTTAGATTTAGGAAAGAACTACATGGTTGGGCTTAAAACTGCTATGTTTATACAGTGAAAATGACGCTGAACGTTGTGAACACGGGACACGAACAGCAGTCTCCTGGATGAAAACCTTGTGTTTGTCGCCATTCAATGTATCCCTGATTTGTAGAAACGTTAAATACCAACATGTTTCCTTGGCGACTGGGCTGATTATTTTGTTGCCTAAACCTAGGTTAGGTGGTTTTTGTTTTGTTTTGTTTACAATGTTAATCACATGATTAAAACTGTTAAAAACTGAAACCGTAATCGGGGAGAAAATATGAAATATAAAAATGAGAATGCAGTTTATTTCTCCAGTAAATGTGAGGAGTCGTGAGATAAAGTAATAAGACTGAAGAAAATACACTCTTTGTTTGAACTGCACGTAAACATAAAGCTGTGATGAAAGTAGACAAAAAGCCAAAGAGACTGACCCTTTAATACCCAGCAGAAGCATCATATCCATCAATCCAGAGAAAAGCATTACTGCCGTTTAATATCTGACCCGAGTGACACACTGTCTTCAAATACAAAGACAAACAGAAACAAACCAGTTTGTTTAAACATCTGATACGTTATACGAGCCACTTTGTATAGGATGCAGTCAGAGTCAGCAGCCTACAGGAAACTGGTATCACCGCGTTGCTTTCACGCTCTCGCAGTGATGACCTTTGATCACGCAGTACAGCGGCTCGGCGTCGACCAGAGATGGAGTAATTTAGGGTCCTTTGTAGCCCCATAAAACCAGAAATCTAGCTGCATTTGAAGTCATCCAGTGGCATATTGATGGCATATTGATTTTCCCTGGGTCAATTTTACCACTTGTTTGGCGAAGCAAAAGAGACAATGACAGCTCGCAGCGTGAAAAGCTGTTTGTGTGAGTGCATCGGGCTGAGAGCAAAGAGCGCATATGAAAGAGACTGTTTACTCTTTACAGGGAGGTCCAGGGTGCAACATCACATCCAGCTCTCTGTTAATGGTTTGATGTGTCTGGTTTAAACACAACGGGAACTCTTTGGGTTTGTATTTCTCATGCTCAGACTCACAGCAGGTGTTGCGTTACAACCATGTCTCCGAAAAATGAGGTTCATATTCAGACACAGATTTTTGGTCAACATAATGACCAAATGTTTACGTAACATTTTTATAATAATCTGCATTTTTCAAACACATTTTTAAGGAAAGAGGATCAGGATTAGATATTTTAAAAATCAATGCCAACTTAAAACCCAAGACTGGGTTGCTTCGACCTTTTGACATTTTTGAGAAAGCAAGTTTCTTGATTTCTTCTATGTTTTCTTTACATTGTGTTTTACTAAACATGACATTGTTTCTTAGTGGACTTGTACATTATCCCCCCAATTCGTGCAAGTGTAAAAGAAATGTGAACATGCCCAAACAACCCTTGTGAACATTTGCTTATGTGCAGCTTTATAGAGGTCTCAACAACACGTAGTGCAGACCTCAGCATCAAGCAAGCTGATTGGTTGATCCACCTCCAGTCAGAAGTGGACTGGACTGTATGTGTTTTTTGTGCTTGGTGGTTGTGGTTGGTTTGGGTCAGTGTTGGAGTGTTGTTCGCCCCAATAGGGCTGTTGGGGGCTCGTCCGGGACCATTTGTTACGCCCCACCCTTGGGCGGCCCTATTGGGGCGAACAACACTCCAACACTGACCCAAACCAACCACAAAAGACACCTTTAAAACTCTCAAAATCCATAGGATTTATTAACAAAGACATGTGAAAAAAGACAATATCAAGTCCTAAGCTGAGAGGCAGCAGAACCAGCAGTCCCCACACCAGAAGCCTGTCCTTTCCTTTTAAGCACTTCCTTCCCAACCTCGTTGAGCAAATGCAGCACACCTGGGCACCTCGTTGAGGAGTGCAGCACACCTGGGCACCTCGTTGAGGAGTGCAGCACACCTGGGCACCTCGTTGAGGAGTGCAGCACACCTGGGCACCTCGTTGAGGAGTGCAGCACACCTGGGCACCTCGTTGAGGAGTGCAGCACACCTGGGCACCTCGTTGAGGAGTGCAGCACACCTGGGCACCTCGTTGAGGAGTGCAGCACACCTGGGCACCTCGTTGAGGAGTGCAGCACACCTGGGCAGAGCTGCTGGAGAGGGAAAAGGGACAGCAGCACAGAAAACACATACAGCCGTAACAATGGATTTGAAACACAGAAGTAAACGTTTTTACACGTAATACACCCCCCCATGCAAGTTCGCCAATGTGCAGAACACCGAAAAAACACAACACTTTCGCCCAGGAGACCGCTGTTCATGTCCCGTGTGAAACCACAAGTCAACGTTGATTTATTTGTCACGTAACATCTGTACATAAGTAACGCCACTTCCGGAGTTATTTGAACCCAAACCACCATCTTTTTCTAAACCTAACTAAGTAGTTTTTGTCACGTAACTTCCGTACTTGAGTTACGTCACTTCCGGTGTGGCGTAACTTAACTATGATCTTTTCATAAACCTATCTAAGTAGTTTTCTTGCCTAATCCTGACCAAGTCAATCTTTTCCTAACCCTAACTAAGTGGTTGTCTTACCGGAGCGGAAATTGACGCTGGACGTTCATAGGATAACGCATGAAAAATGAGGAATCGAACCGTACAGAAACACGTAGTAATGGAGTAAAGCCGAGGTAAAATATCACCAAACTAAACACTGGAATAAAGAAGCAGCTTCATCATTTAGATTCGGGAGCAAGAACACGGCCTTTCAATCCTTTTGTAGCTGAAAACTCAAAGCACCGCGTCTTTTGTTGAGAAGGGTATAAAAACATTAGTTAGTGCTTCATTCAGAAGAGACATTTTAGTGATGTTATTGTGTTGTGAAGAAGAGCCTATTAGAGCAGAAAGATGGAGGACACTCTTTTATTCTTCTCCTCAGCCTTTTATCATGACAAGGAGCTCTCATTCAGCGCTTGTTAAATGTGTTAGAGTGTTATGTATGACGTCTTCACAATAACAACGGAGATGATTACAGTACAATTTTAAGACTCTTCTATTTAACTGTGTTATTCTGTACTTAACTGTGAGTAATACAAGATGATGCACTTTCGTACGTATTCTGCCGCGTGACGTTGACGTTTGTTTCCTCAGAAGCCACAGAGCTTTTTACATCATAAACTAATGGCAGCAGAGCACTGAGGCCAGATGAGGTTGTTCTTCATGAACGCTGCTTCCTGTCACGGCAGAAATTACATTATCAAGCACAGTCAACATGAAGCATTTCATTAACAAAGCTGCAGACAAGGCTCTTATTTTGAAATGATTAAGATTTCTCTTTTCTTCTGAATCATTTTCAGGACCAGTAGATTAGTCAAGGTTACCTAACGGTTCCAGTGATGGTGGAGAAGTAACACCACAGAGTAAATGTAGTAACAAGTCGTCATACTCAGAGCTGTAGTACTCGAGTCGAGAGCTGTTTGAATCCTCTAAAGCATTGAAAGGTGCTTCAATGCTTCCTTTATTATCTCCTTTAGCATAGGATACACTGGAGCATCCGTTACCAAAGGAAAGGAGGTAATGCCGTCCCACAATTCCATGCGGCCGCAACCTTTAAAGCGACGCGCCGTTCTGCCGTTCATAAAAAGAAACGATATGCTTATCTTGTATATTATTTTCATACACTGCATGCACAAGTTAGACGTTATTTCCTGCGTTGATTGAGTGGCACAGGAAATTACGTATTGCACATTTTTCACCACTTCCTGTGTCCGCTATGTGGCGCTAGAGAGCACACGCTAACCATGCATTATGTTGCTCATTATCAAGTGTAGACCACACAATGCAAATTTCATGTGAATCGGATAATGTTTGTCACATAACGCTGACTTCCTGTTGCCAGTAGGTGGCGCTATGACTATGAGCCAATATTAACATGTAGATGTCCTCAGGTCTGGACTACTATGTGGTAGGTCAATTTTGGGGCAGATTTGACCAAGTACAGTCGAGTTACAACAGTTTGTCTCTCAGTGGCAAATCATGTAAATTCTCCGCCACGCCACGTCAACGTCGTTTCAAAAAACCTCACGATTTGAACAACTTTTCATCACAAAGATCTTCAGATTGTACTGACCAAATATGAAGTTGATCGGGTTAAATCTGTAGGAGGAGGTCGTTAAAGTACAGAGCCTGGAAATTGCCAAAAATAGAAGAAAAAAAATCACACAATATTCAAAATGGGCGACTTCCTGTTGGGTTTAGAGCATGGCCCCAAGAAACTTTTTTTAAGTCTATATGTGATACATGTGCCTAACAAATTTCGTACATCTAGGTAAAACGTACCGCGAGGGCTGCTTTGTTGAAATTTTGTAGGGGGCCCCCTTGCCACACCCTAAGCACAAAAAACATATCCGTTAACACATTTTAGCACTTTTAATGAGTGTGCCAAGCTTCGTTCGTTTGCAAGCATATCTAGCCCTTGAAAAACAACTTCCTGTTTCATGGCGAATGATGTGTCTAAGTACATTCAACAAAAGCTACAAAAGCTTTGCGGTCTGGCATCAAAGAACTTCTTAACACAACGCTGACCAAATTTGAAGTAGATCTGGTTGACCTGCTAAGAGTAGTACGCCAAAATATTACGACTCTAACTTCCTGTTGCCACTAGGTGGCGCTATGGGTTCTTATTTGTAGAAACACTTTAATTTCTGCCTCACTGAGCTCTGAGTTTAATACCCTCGTATATAATTTAACCCTAGCTGGGTGAAAGGCTGTCAGAGCAGAACATACGACTGTACAGCTGAACATTATTCTGCAGTAAACCTAATTACACAGTGTGTCAGATGACAGCAGCTCTAATGCTGAGTAAAATGTTTATTAGTGTTTTTTAATAATAGAAGCTGTTTAGAATGAAAGCGTGGGTGCACTGCGGAGGTCACGCTGATTAACGCCTGAGCGAATCGTCATTTCATTTCACCGCCACCGGCCACCATCTCATTATCCCTCCCGCTAAAACCAGCCCTGCAGGCTTTGCATTCGCAATTAGAAAAACAAAAAAAAAATGAGACTGAAGTTTTGTAGTCACTCATATGATTAAACGACTAATTGATACTAAGATTAATCTCAAAACAGTTTCCGCCAATCGCCAGAGAGAGACGCCTAAATCCTCCCAGGCTTATCAGCCTGCCACCGGAATTAATTTTCAATATCGGGGATTTTTTTTTTTTTCTCTCTCTCCTGCAAGTACAAACTAAATGGTACCGACTCTTGTTTGGCTCTAATGTATTCAAATGACTTTGTATTAATTGTGCATTCAGAAAAGCAATTTGTGTTGCATATTAGAACCCTTTTGCTGCGCTTCAGATTGATCGTGTGTTCCATAATTGATCCAACCTTTAACGGGTTTTTAAATTTAGCCGTTCATCCCCGAGCCGCGGCTCAGCCTCTCCATCATCTGAGAGACGTAAACAACAGACTTTCCTATGATCTTTGCTTACAGTTTGCTTACCTTTTTTAGGGGGGTCCAGGGGGTCTTTATGGGGAGATAGCAGGTCAGCAGTAGATGTCACATAGAAGTGGTGTACAACAGACTCTTTACTAACCGTCTTTATGTGTGTTTTCTTCTGTCTTCAGCTGGAGTACACGGCCCGGCTAGACTTCCTGTGGCGCGTCCAGGCCAAAGAGGAGATCAACGAGATGAAGGAGCTGCGAGAACACAACGAGAACATGCTGAGGAACATCCTGCCCAGCCACGTGGCCCGACACTTCCTGGAGAAGGACCGGGACAACGAGGTCTGCACAAAACCACACTTTTTAAAAATTCTCCCCTCAAAGTGACGGTCCACAGACAGACATGACACATGAATACATTACATTACATTAATATTCACTTCGCTTTAATTTATGTTATTTACTTATTTGCTTGAGACTCGAGAGATTGAACTTATTAAATGCAAGGTATCTCAAATTGACGTTTTTCATTGTTTATCTTCAGGTTTTGAGGCTGTAGCTTGTGATGGTGATGCTTTGAACACACCAACAGTGTCTCCAACTCCCATTTTTCATCGCCCTCTCCGGGTTTACACCCCAGGGTCACAATTATCCTGTATTTCTGAAATATGTGCGGGACAGTGTTGTAGAACATGCGGTGACTTGCAGAGCTCCATGAATGAATATAATACAGGGTTTTAATTGTGGATTATTACTATTATTTACAAATTACCACACTTTTCTTAACCTTTCTCTGTCTAAAATAAATATAAATGATATTTATAATGAAATGAAATGGACATTATGAAAGGGAAACTCTATGTAGAAAGAAAGGGCTGACAGCAGCAGACACGCAGCTGGTGTGAACACCCGACGCGTGAATCACGCAGCTGCCGTGCGACGCAGCTTTGTTTCCAACCTGTCTGATCAGACGTCTCGTTGGCGATGTTGACCGCAGCTATTAACTTTGTGAGCAAAATCTAATTAATCCTGATAGAATCGTGGTAAGATGATGAGACCCACTGCAGGACCTCCTATTTCAACCTCTGATATGAATCTGAAGATGAATATTTTCAGTAAAAATGACAGATCTAAACACAATAGTGACTCTGGAGCTCTGGAATTTTTATGAAGCAGCTCCTCCTCTCACATATCTGCACATATTCACCTCATTTTTCACCGCTGACCTGCTCCAAAATGAGTCCCCTATACGTTCATTACAACCGGTTCCCTGAGCCTCAGTGTTCCAGCTCGCCAAGAAAAGAAAAGACTCTGTAATTGCTTTTCAAACAACTGCACAGCGAGAGAGAGAGAGAGAGAGAGAGAGAGAGAGAGACAGAGAGAGACAGAGAGAGAGAGAGAGAGATAGAGAGAGAGAGGATTGGTGGGGCGGTTCGTTCAGCCGGGGAGCTTTTTTTTGGTTGTACGCGTTTGATTTGATTTTAATAACACGTTGTCAGTCGGCGGCAGAGAACACATTGATTTGTCTCTCCGTCGAAGGAGTGACTCAGCTGCCCCGACTCTGCAGTCAGACTTTTACAAAGTTTCTCTTGTTGTTCCACCTTATCTCTGCTGCCCTTTTCCTTTTGTACTTTTAATTTCCTTTTAATGCCTCCTGTTCTGCACTCGTTAAAGTGTCTAAAATGGGAACACACACACTCACACACACACACACACACACACACACACACACACACACACACACACACACACAGATGGGTCTTCTGTAAAGCTGGTGCGTACATGAACTCTTTCTTCTAATCATAGTGCTTTAGATCCTTGACTACAGTTATCTTGAATGTGTTTTGATTAATATGACCTACACTACGCCTTAAACCATCATTCTCTCTAACAGCCAGCAGGGAGCCACTCCTCTGATTGTATAGAAGTCTATGAGAAAATGAGCCTACTTCTCTCTTGATTTATTACCTCAGTAAACATTGTAAACATGAGTTTATGGTCTCAATCACTAGTTTCAAGTCTTCTTCAACACAGCATGATGTTCATTTAGTAAATAATCGTCCCATTTAGAGTCAAATAATCAGGGTAACCTTAACCAAGTCAATCCTTTCCTAAACCTAACTAAGTAGCTTTGTTGCCTAATCCTAAAGAACTTTCCTGTGAAGATGGAAGTTTATTTTGAAAATATTGTATGCATGTAATGTGCAAAAATTTGTTACGTGTTGCTGGACATTCGTAGGAAAATGAACGAAAAAGGAGGAATAACTTTTTCCTAATGAGAATACGTTGAATCAAACCAAGTACTTCTCAGCTGTGAGCTCCAGATCAGACTGGAGACGTAACCACTTAAAAGATGTGTGAGTGAGTAGTACTTCCTATCTTCAGACGTTTGTACTTTTTAAACTGAAAAAACACACGTTTAATATTTTGATATTTACTGGAAATGACAGTCTCACTTCAGCCTGCTGTCACCTTATTTAGGTTTTTTGTCGTGACATGACTTCACCAATCAGCCGTTCCCTGTGCATTGTGGCGCTTTCAAAGCGAATAACACTGCAGGTGGGTTTACATTGGAGTTAGTTGAAAGCCCAGGTCGTTACATACTGTTGCTAAAGGGTGCCTCCATGTGCGTCGGTCTCCGATGCCGAGGAGCGCTGACCAAACGGTGGTATTTGACGAGTTGGGAGTGAGAACGGGTTGTAAAAAAAAAAAAGAAAGATTGTTTTTAATGAGATTTCTAAGATTTATTACACCATAAGAGTGAAACCTTGATAATCAAAGGGTAGCTGATAACTTCAGTGTTACTCTGTAATGAGCTGCCAGCAATTAAGATGAAAGATGAGATGACTTTAGGATGAATCTATTTAAACATCCATCACCAGGGTTTGATATTAATTCACACAAAAGTAAAAAAGCTTTTTTTTTTATTTAATGTGTGGAAAAAACAATGTGACAAGAAAATGGCTTCATTTCTTTCTTTCCCCCGCTGCGTTCTTCTTCCCGTCTACCGACTCGATAATGACTGATTGTTCCGGTCGGCGGAGAGGACGGTTATCACACTCCGGAGTCAAATCGCCGTATTGTCCTCGTCGGGCTCCTTCGTTATCGACTCCTCCAATCTTCCGTTGCCTCCCCCGAACAAAAGGCGAGCGGCCGATGAATTATGAATGTCAGGAGAGGAGAGCTGATATCATTCTGCTCCCGTGCCTGCTCCTAATTAAAAAGGGGACATGATTAAAAATGCATCCATTAGGATAGGTTAGGTCCCGATCACTCGTTACATTATTAATTAGGCTGATTATTGTTCCGTGATTTAGATCCTGCGTCACTAATGGGGAGCTCGTACATCCCTGAAGAGGTGTTGATGATCTTTGGAATTAATCAGGTGTCGTTTATATCATATAACATTTTTAGGCTTTTTTTTTTTGGGAGCGTTTATTCGGAGCAGCTTGAGGAGAGAAGGTGTCACGGCCTCCTCAAGGATACACACTTTCTCCTTTGTTAACTGATTCAATTCAATGATCTTTTCCTCCAAATTTTGACATCTGTAAACCTCTGTGTGGAAGCGTTTTGGATTTGATATTATAGACGGACAAATCATGAATAAAAGTAATGCTGTTCTCTTACTTTTAAAGTGTTTTACAGTAACGTTACCAATACAGAAATTCACATGAAACTGGTTTTATCCTCCTGTGTCGGCCGGGTTTCTGAAAAATTACATTCACGTACAACGAAACTGCATCATCAATTACGTTTCGAGGATTTGAGAGAAACCAAAAGACGATGTTGAGTTACTTAAATTCAAACCCGTAACTTAATTAACGTAACAAACATACTTATTTTAAGCCTAACCAATCATGATGATGTTTTATCAAACAAGATAAGAAGTAGTTTTGTTGCGTTTTTGTTGCGTTTTATTTCAATTCGCAATGTTAACCACGTGTTTAAAAGTTTGTTTGTAATCTGGGAGAAAATGGAATTGAGAATGCATGTAGCTAACGTACAAAATGCACAACTTGATATACCTTCCAAATCCCCACAACATTCATTCATTCAGAAGCAAGGGTACAAGTTCAGTCAATATTAACCCGAAACGCATTAACTCATCTTGCGATGTTTAGGTTATATCAGGCTCAGTTTTGAAGCTAGGGTGAAGATACTGGTGTCATATGAAACTAGAAAACCTAAAGAATCCATCGGTACCAACCATGTCATACTAGCTTGTCATGAAGGAGGTTAAACAACGCTGCAAACTTCGACTAAAGTTTAGCGAGGAAAAACTGTCATGGCCATTTTTCAAAGGGGTCCCTTGACCTCTGACCTCCAGATATGTGAATGTAAATGGGTTCTATGGGTACCCACGAGTCTCCCCTTTACAGACATGCCCACTTTAAAATGCCATGTTATGATTTGAGCATATTGTTTTATGCTAAATGCAGTACCTGTGAGGGTTTCTGGACAATATCTGTCATTGTTTTGTGTTGTTAATTGATTAACAATAATAAGTATATACATACATTTGCAGAATATATAATATCTGTGTAGAAAACTCCTCAAATAAACCTCAGAACGCTGCCTGACGTGATCCTAAAGAGACGTCAGTCAGTTGGTTGGACTGGATCTTTGACATTTGACTGAGCTCATTAGGTGTGAATAACGTCAGTGACGACGTCACAGGATGATTTTCATACATGTAATTAAATAGAAAAGTCAAGCAGAATACAGAGAGAGAGAGAAGACTTCTGACTCCTGAATTATTGATATGAAATGTTGAACGCTCGTGTGTCACCGCCGCCTCCCGGTGGTGGAGACAGTGTGGTGCAGCTGCTGCTGCATCACATAACAGATCCAAGGATTTATTTTAAAACTTAACTCTGAGTTTTAGTCTTATTTATTTGCACACGTTGAAATCAAACAAATAACATAAAAACATAAAATCAAAAACTCATTAACATTTTTTTTGTAAAACATCTATAAACATTATATAGATACAGATATTTTTAACACTTTGTTAATGGTTAATAAATAATTTGTAAAATATCTATAAACATTATTTAGATAAATAGTTAATACTTTGTTAAATGGTTAATAATTGGTGTCTGGTCCATCTATCTATGTAATGTTTAAAGATGTTTCACAAATTATTTCTTAAACGTTAACAAATCATCTGGTAATTATTAACAAATACTAAATATAGTATATAAAATCTCATAATGTGTGCAACAATAAACTGTAAAATAATTAAAAATGTAATTAAAAGATAATAATTAAAAATAAAGAAATAATAAATAGTTTACTAATGTAATCATAATGTAGTTGTTATCGTCTCTTATCAGCTTTGATACAATATATAATTTATAAACTAATTATTTTATAGCATTACTTATAATTAGTAAATGTATTATGACTAAATTGATTATGATTATTATTGATACGTTATTGATTATCATTTCATGGTTTGTTAACAGGAAA
Organism: Sebastolobus alascanus; assembly: GCA_916701645.2. NCBI lineage: Eukaryota > Metazoa > Chordata > Actinopteri > Perciformes > Sebastidae > Sebastolobus > Sebastolobus alascanus. Next base: position 323,560 of record CAKAOJ020000357.1, read on the forward strand.
ATAACCATTAACTAAGTTTAATTAACTATTAATTTACCATTTATTAATGATGGTTATTATAAAGTGTTACCAGTTGATTTCCTCATGGAGGCGTTAACAGCATTTATTCTGCAAAGATCACGTTTTGACAGAAGTTATTTAGCGTTGAACGTGTGACGTCTTCCCCCACAGGAGCTGTACTCGCAGTCCTACGACGCCGTGGGCGTGATGTTTGCGTCCATCCCGGGCTTCGCCGACTTCTACTCCCAGACCGAGATGAACAACCAGGGAGTCGAGTGCCTCAGGCTCCTCAACGAAATCATCGCCGACTTCGACGAGGTGAGACCTGCAGACTTTGAAGTGCACCGTCAGCGTCGTCCGTTTTGTGATTCCAGCAGCAACGCTTCAGAGCTGATTAAAGCAGAAACAGTAGAGCTCACGTCTGCAGGTTATCACGAGGCATTTATCTCAGAGACTAAACACTCAACGTAGAAAATATCATCAAGTACACGACTGAGATGAGTCCAGGTATGAGCTTCTATTCTAGTACTGATTTCCCTCCTGAGTTACAGAAGCAGCAGTTGGAAGAGTCAGACTGAGGTTTGTCACTCAAAAATATGTTCATCTTTCTTTTTCAGAACCATTTCTATGAGGCCGTATTAGGGTCATTGTAGGTCAAAATTATTCAGAGAAAATCACACTACAAATACTAACTAATACTCACTAATAACACTACTTTAGGAGTAAATCTGCCACTTTAATCTCAAGGTTTAAGGTTCTTTATTTGTCATTTGTCAATTCCAGCGAAGCAGTCAATGGCAATGAAAATCTTTGGTCTCAGGTTCCTTCAACAATGCTCTTAAATATGTTTATATATAAAAGGGAAAATCACACAAGTAAATGTAAAAGCAAAATAGTGCAGTTAAAATAAATATAAACATAAAGTAAAATAGTGAATTAGTTGACGACAGAATTTCAGATGGGAAAACTGAATGGAAACAGGATGTAGTATTTATATGCATGATCAGAAGTACTATATGTACACAGAGGTGTAGACAGGAATGTAGTAAGTAATAAAGAGAAGTACTACATATATATATAGAGGTGAAAATGGGAGTGTAGTACGCAGTAACGAGAAGTACTAAATATATATATATATATACAGAGGTGTAAACAGGAATGTAGTATGTATACCGACTGTCTAATAACGCCGCGGGTGGGTTTACATTGGAGTTAGTTGAAAGCCCGGTTCGTCACTTACTGTCGCTAAAGGGTGTCTCGCTCTCCGATGCCGAGGGGAACTAACCAAACGGCGGTATTTGACGAGTTGGGAGTGAGAACGGGTTGATTAGTCAGAGTCAGACTTAAACGTGTCCTGATTTCTGAAACAGGCAAATAAAACGACTGTTAGATTTCAGAATGCATGTAGCTCGCTCGCTCGCTCGCTGAAGCTCCCTAAAGCTCTCACACAGCTCGGGTCCCTGTGGACAGACTGAAGTCTGGAGGAGGAACTCGTGGTCCTGATCGAGAGTTTTTGACAGAAAGTGTCAAAGTGTCCTAATAAGAGCAGAGACGGGCAGACAACCAGCTGAGCTCTGTGCTGCCTCAGGACGCTCTCCTCACTGTCTCCTCAAACACCAGCAGACTTCTCTGTTCTCCGTCAGCGAGCTGACAGAGTGGCTCATACTGTTAGCAGCAAATAGTCGGGGTGGGATTACGATTTTTTAATTGATTTTTTAATGCCAGAATCGATATATTTGCTTCATCTGAGTCTATGTGATGTAGAAGGAAGTTACTGCTTTTATTGGTATAGTCTGAGTAACGTGACGTCATATCCGTTCCGTATCCGTCAACCGAAACAAACCGTAGTGAGCCGAGACTAAAAGGTAGAAAACAGCGGTGCACGTGGATAAGTGGTAAACACTACACATCCAGTAAAGGATGGAAACACTTTGGGTTTCACACATTGCAGGAAAAGCAGAGCTAGAAATCACGGCTAAAGCTGCATGCTAACTCTGTCACGGACAGGAAACGTTATCGTATCGCGGTAACGTTGCGGTCGAGCCGGCCGTCGCTCTCATCTCCGTGGTCAAATGGGCCGACGCTACAACTGTAGAGCACCATATACTGACATTTATGTTAAATGCATTGAAACGGCCCCGATGGAGCTGACCATGGATGGATAAAGAGAACGGAGCTGACGGGAGAGCTAGAGACGGACTTGGAGAAGTTAGAGGAAGTAGATACGTGGGACTACGTCCGCTTTTCAAAATAAGGTGTTAACAAAGGGAACTGTATATACAAAATACATCTATGGAAATAAGATTGATTGGATTATATTCACCAGAAGTATAAATATTACATGTCCCTCATAAATTAAAAAGAAAATACCACTAATTTGTGAGGGAAATGTCTTTATTCTTTGATTTTTGGGTTGCTGGATAATTAATAATTCCTGACAATGATCCTGATATATGTGACTTCAGGACATCTCTGACTACATACATGCTGAAAATCAAACATTTTTACTGGATTAATTTAGAGATTTTCTAAAGTAAAAGTCCCTAGAAGGGTATGATTCAACTTTTTCCCTTCATGGTCTAGTGTTAAAAAAGTCAATCACAATATATCATAATATCGAATCGGCACCTAGGTATCGTAATAGTATCGAATCAGGTGTATCGTAACTTCTTGATTATCTGCTGAAACATTGAAACATTGAATTTCTTTCACAATCTGCTGCTGTAGCTGTAGAATAGTCCCGTTGTTGAAACAAGGGTTGTGTTGTCTTTTTTAAGTTCATTTCTATGTTTCTTGCTCGTTGTGTGAGTCAGTCAGGTTTCAGCAGGATTATGCTGAGTTTTTTCTCCTGATGCAGGTACATTTTCAGCCGTGCTGAGTACACAGTTCCTCCTCTATTGATGCTGCGTTCACATACGGCTGGAGGAGGGGGAATATCAGAACTGACGTTTGGTTGTTTTGTCAGGAAAACTGAGCTTGCACAAATGCCATTTTATTCCAGTCTTTCCAGTCAGAAATGGAAATTCTTCAGTCCTGTTAAATGATTCCAAATCTGCTGAAAAGAAGCCCAGACAGCTAAGTTTTTTATAACAAAATAACTGAGTTTTTATTGACTTAATATGCAATAATCAGTCAGTTATAAAGCAGACTGGCAGAAGGCAGTAATGCATGTAACACAGATCAAGTGTTGATTAGAAAAGTAAACTCTTCTCACTCTATCATTTTTGTCCCAGCTGCTCGGAGAGGATCGTTTCCAGGACATCGAGAAGATCAAGACGATCGGCAGCACCTACATGGCCGTCTCTGGTCTGTCGCCGGAAAAACAGGTGAGATCCTCCAGGCTGCATTTAAACTTTATCAGTTTGTTTTTAAACCTGCGTGTTCCATTGATATCGCCTCGTGGGATCAAGTCTGCGTATCCCCGATAGAGACAACAATATAATATCCTTCTTATTCATTTATATTAACATGTTATTTCTGCATAATCGTCTGGATGCATGTTAAATCTAACTTTATTTATACATGTAGACAAGCTGAGAAAACCAGTACTGATGTTGAGCTTTTCACACAGTTCATTTATGTCTGCAGAACATATTTGTTATTAATTTTTCTGCCCTATTTGCATGTATAAACATTAAAACAATATTTTGTTTTACAACTTAGAACTGTTTATGATTATAGATTTTATATATTATGTAGTTGTATTTTGGGTCCCCGGCAGCTCTAAATTGACAAAATGAGACGTCAGACTTGTTGCTGAGTTTGTGCTGAAAAAAAGGAGACAATGCATCACTGGTTTATTTTGTTTTCATCATGAAGCAGCAATACAAGAACTTTTCTTAAACAAGATACGGTCTAAGATGAGAGAGAAGTATAATGCAGGTGGCCGCACCGAATATCATGAATAAAATAATTGAAAAGGACTCAATAAATCTAGTAGCAGCAGAAGTAAAAATAAACTTGTGAGTCAGTAAACGCACCATCGTGTACTTTAAAATGCAGCCAAAGTCCTACGTCAGTGACTTCCAGGTCGGCCACCGTGACTGCAGGTGTTTCACATGAGCAGCGCTTCTTTCTCTGACACATCGACACGCTTCATCATCCCTCAAGTGTCAGATATCTTGTTCGGCACGCTGCCGTCCGGCCGGTCCTGACGTCAGCCGACTCACACTCTTCTTCTTCTCCTCTTCTCCTCTGACCCGCAGCAATGTGAAGATAAATGGGGTCACCTGTGTGCGTTGGCTGATTTCGCCATCGCCCTCAACGAGAGCATCCAGGAGATCAACAAGCACTCGTTCAACAACTTCGAGCTGAGGATTGGTGAGAGCTCCGTGTTCATTCATTCACTCTATCCTCACCTTTTTATTAATTTTTCTGGGGTTTTTATTCTGATTTTTAATCATAAATATTTCCCTTCTGAGTCAATGTTGTATTCCACCTCATCCATATTTTAATACTTAATCTTTAATATAGGGCAAATCGATTCAAATATTTAATCACGATTAATCGCAAATTAGTCCCACATTTTTTATCTGATTTTTTATCTAATCTGGTTAATATTAACCTTCTCAACTAACACTGGTGATCCTGGAGAGTAACTGACAGCACATATTGAGAGAAACTAGTATTTTCTTCAGCCATTGTTAAGAAAACAAGCCAACAGTACTTGCTAGCCAGCGTTAACTAACGTGTTCAGAGAATTATTCTGCCTCCACTTAATGCTCCACCCACTAAACACGTCACCATGGTTACTAACAGAAAAGGAGGCTATAGATCCAAGATGAAACTGACAGAAGGGCGATACTCTGAGAAAAAGTCACAATTAAAAATCCGTGTGCTACTTCAGCACCACGGACAGCGCTGTGGATTAATCAATACACAGCACAGCTAGGCTGCTGGTATTAAACTGGATTACTAAAAACACCTGTGTGTCTCCGGCAGGTATGGCCCACGGCTCGGTGGTGGCGGGCGTGATCGGCGCCAAGAAGCCTCAGTACGACATCTGGGGGAAGACGGTGAACCTGTCCAGCCGGATGGACAGCACGGGGATCAGCGGCAAGATCCAGGTGCCCGAGGACACCTACCTGATCCTGAAGGAGCGCGGCTTCGCCTTCGAGTACCGCGGGGAGATCTACGTGAAGGGCATCAGCGAGCAGGAGGGCAAGATCCGAACGCACTATCTGCTGGGCCGCGTGCAGCCCAACCCGCTCGTCCTGCAGCCGCGCAAGATCACGGGCCAGTACTCGCTGGCGGCCGTGGTGCTCGGCCTGGTGCAGTCGCTCAACAGGCAGAAGCAAAAGCAGATCCTCAACGAGAACAACAACTCGGGCATCATGAAGGGCCACCACCACTACAACCGGAGGACGTTGTTAGCGCCCGGTAGCTCCGAGGTGGGCGGGGGGCATCACCCCGAAGCAGCTGATAAGACTGAGCTGTCCTGAAGAGCAGACTGGAGTCTTAGTTCCACACAGGTTTCTCAGAGGCAGAGCCGCTCCGCAGGCAAACATGATCCCAGTGGTTGAGTTAAACTTCGGTGGTGAGTAACGTTAGGACTCAGAAAAGCAGGCCGAAGTTCTTCAGGAGTCGAAGCGAGTTTAGTATTCGAGTACTTAAAGCTTCGCCTGCTTCCAGACCGCTGAACGGCCGCACATATCTCTGATATTTTACAGCAATTCACAGGTGTTGTGTTCAGTTGTTTCCCCGGTTGGAACAACAGCTGACCCATCAGAGCTTTGTAGGCGAGGTTAATAACAGGAACATCATGTTCCTGTACCGGAGCCAGAATCCATTCTAATGCAACTTCTGTTTCGACTGACAGTGGTGTGTCGACGGGATGAAAACATCCATCGCTACTTGTTAGGGTGAAATGGAATCAATTATTAGGTTTCAGCCAAACCTTCTGAAACCTAACGCTTCAATTATGGTTCTCGTAAACATTGCTGCAGGTCCAAGCAGAGAGTTAAGAGTTATGGGTTGCAGAGCACAACTCCCAAAAGCTTGTTTGTGAAAGTGTTTACAATGGTGTCACACTGTTCCACTGATGTGAGTAATGTACCGAGAAACACAGCAACGCACCAACAAAGGCAAAGAAGAAGAAGACTGCCAGCTAATATCCAGGGATGTAAACAGGTTTCAAATATAGGAAATTACTTCATATGTTTTATGAAGGAAGGAGTTTGATAGATCTCAAGGATACACACGACGTGTTTTGGTGAGAAACACTGAATGCAAACAGAAATGAACAAACATCAGTGTGATGAGAACTACCTAAAATGACAGAAACCATCTTTTGGAAAAATTTATTTGACGTGTACTTTGACTTTTTAGCTTGGCTCATGTCCCATCCGCTAACATGGAGGGGGGGGGGGGGTTTATGACCTGTACTGCAGCCAGATGTTTTGGCTTCGCTTTTGGGGAGCTGTCCTGTAGTCCATCTTTATATACGGCCTATAGTCCAGCCTGAACATTGACCAGTCTCATGCTATGAGGTTAATTAGCAGGTTAGCTTGGCTGAGCGTTCGAGGTGACTAAGTAAACAGACCTGCTGACCTTTCAACGTCATGAATGTCACGTAAGAATGAATGAAGCCACTCAGGTTTGCCAGTTTTGCCCGAACATGCTCTGGAAAAAAAAAAGGTTTCTCTGGCCCCTCCCACTCAGGTTTAACTCAACCAATGAGGTTGTTTCTGCCTCCTGAAGCTGCTCTGCTTTTGATGAATGTTTGTAGAACTGAAACTCCACGTTGTTCCTGAAGGAGGAAGAGGAGGATGAAGAGGAGGAGGAGGAGGAGGAGGAGGAGGAGGAGGAGGAGGAGGAGGAGGAGGAGGAGGAGGAGGAGGAGGAGGAGGAGGAGGAGGAGGAGGAGGTGGGGTCGGGAGGGACTGGACGGGACCGCTGTGTTGTGTCTCCGTCCACCCTCGTCCATTCGATGTCTGTTCGAATGATCCCCTCGGACTGTCTGACGTTCCTCCTGTCGTTTCCACTACCCCTTTTTATGTCGCCGCCCCCCCCAGCCCCCCCGCCCAAAACCCAGAAACCCCGTCCCGCTCTGACCCTCGCCCGGTGTCGATGTTTCTTTTTTGTATTTCTTTTATATATGAGAACACAATAAAAGGGGTCTAATTTTTTATACAAGCTGTGTGTCTGGTTGCCTTCATTTTGTCACATTTGCAGAGAAGGTTATATTGGGAAGAAGCATCGGAGGTAAACTTTGATCACGTGATCTCTAAGGCTGCATTCACACCAGATCAGGCGTTGAGGCGAAAACGCCAGTCCTCCCAAACATTTGAGTGTGGGTAATGCGTTACGGCCACAGGGGAAGCAAAAAAAAAAAAACGCTTGTTGTGAAAGTTGAAATAGACTCAACTTTTGGAGAAGCTTGATGTCACGTTGAGGTGGCCAAGAGCTGCACAACCCAGCCATGAGGGAAAAAAAGATTTTTATCGTTGTGCAGTCGCTTGGTGTTAACGGGCCATTAGTGACGTTCCAACGCCGCTGCACAACCCTGCGCAACGTATCCTCATACAACGGTTCGTATGATTTCTTACGAAAAGTTATTCCTCCTTTTTCGTTTTCCTACGAATGTCCAGCAACACGTCAGTTTCTGGTCGTTACATGTATACAGTCTCTTCAAAATAAACTTCTGTCTTCACAGGAAACAACTTCCTTAGGTTTAAGCAAGAAATCTACTTGGTTAGGTTTAGGGAAAGATTGTGGTTTGGGTTAAAATAACACCGGAAACGGCGTAACTAGAGGCAGATAATTAGGGATGTAGACTAGTTTCACTTCACACAGTCCGTAACAACCAGATCAGAACTGAGTTACATCTTCATTACCGTCACAATCTGGGGATGTTTGTAATTCTTCAGGACTTTTCCTTGATTGAAAAACGACATTTAAGAATCAAAGGTTGACTGAGAACAAAGAATAAAAACTAAATGTTAAAGAACTTATAACGCTGATGAACTTTCTGTTTGTCTGTTTTCACTTTGAGGCAGAAAACATCAAAATCAGCTTCATGTTTGGCTGCAGACAAACTCTTATTTCCACTCTTCTTCTTCTTCTTCTTGAAAAGGTTTTGATGAATGTCGTCATCAGACGAGCGTGAAGAAGAGGCAGCTGGAGATGACAGCAGACACCTGCTGGATGATCCCAGACCAGCTGGATTCTGGCTGACTGAGCTGATGGTTGATTATCAGTAACAGATCTGATCATCTGTACCGCTCAGCTGCAGACACAACGCTGTACCGCTCTCACTCATTTTAATACAAATATATGACACATAATGATTATCAGTCATTTATCAGGAATGAAAATACGTCAGATGACATGAGTAAAAAACTTTATTCTTCCAAAGGTCTTTTTTATTGATGATCAATAATGAATTAAACAGTAACTGTATAGTGAAAAAATTTTGTTTTTAAATTATGGATTAATAAAGTTAAAATGATAGACAACAATACAGAGAAAATATCTACAATACACCTTAATAGTAACAGAAAAAGTAAGTCGAGAGATAAAGGAAATAGAAAATGTATAAATAGGATACGAAAAGAAAAAGAAATATTTAAAAAGAAATAAAATACTAATAAAAAATAATTATATAAATATATATATATATATATAAATATATATATATATATATATATATATATATATTATTATTAGTAGTATTTTATTTCTTTTTATATGTTTATTTTTCTTTTCCTATCCTATTTATCAATTTTGTATTTCCTTTTTTACTATAACTATACTAAATTATAGAAAAATAAATTAAAAATTATATATATATATATATAATTATTATTAGTAGTAGTTTTTTTATATATATATATATATATATATATATATATATTTATTGTTATTTTCCTATCCTATTTATCAACTTTATTATTAAAAAAATAAATAAAATAAAAATAATTTATATATATATAAATTATTTTTATTTTATTTATTTTTTTAATAATAAAGTTGATAAATAGGATAGGAAAATAACAATAAATATATATATATATATATATATATATATATATATATAAAAAAACTACTACTAATAATAATTATATATATATATATAATTTTTAATTTATTTTTCTATAATTTAGTATAGTTATAGTAAAAAAGGAAATACAAAATTGATAAATAGGATAGGAAAAGAAAAATAAACATATAAAAAGAAATAAAATACTACTAATAATAATAATTATATATATATATATATATATATATTAATAATATAGTAAAATTTACTCTCTGTTCCTCGCTGTAAGAACTGCTCTTATGAGAAGATTCTTCAGTGAGGTCTTTAAAAAAAAGGCTCTTCACATAAGAAAAAAACTGCTGAAAAAAGGTGCTTTATTTATTACAGAGCGACAAAATGTGAAAGAAAAGTGCACATTTCAGTCACGTCTCAGAGCAGCTCCTGTTAATCTAGAAACTAACGAGGCCGTCAGACCAACAGCTATCAGCTGGTGAGAAGGAGAAGGTGTTTCCAGTTAACTCATTAACTCATCAGATAAACAGCTGTGTTCCCTGTTTCCCTGGTTTGTCTGTCTGTCTGTCGTCTCTGCTGGGATGTGATCCCATGTTTCACTGTCTTGGTTGTTCTGTTCAACAACAGAAGAAAGACTCTGCAGAAAAGTTCATGAATCTGTAGAGAGAAAAACAAAAAGTCACTATTCTGATTATCCAGTATTAGATTCTGTGTGAGAGCTGATGCATCTTAGAAAACCCTGTCATTAAGAAGCAGTTTTAGGTTCCAACCCTGTCTAGATCTGATTATGACTCAAATCACTATCTAACTGGGGAGGTTTTCTAGTCTCCAAACATCCATAAGTGGAGAGGAGAACACATTAGAAGAGGAGAGCTCAGTAACTCGACACAACCTTCAGGCATTGTGTAGAAACGTACACTAGATGGCAGTAGAAGCTCAGTGAGGTTTCTGCCTCTAAAGCAGATGAGCATCAGTTTGATCCTTCTGTGGCTGCAGGAGTATGTCATCCCATCTGTCGTCGTGGCGCTGTGACCTCTGACCTCTGAACCAGGACTGGACTTGAGAACATTGGTGGTGAATGTTTTCTGATAAAACTGACAATATTCAGTCAGGTGATGGTGTTAAACGTGCTTTATGAGGTCATTAGAACAAAATAATACTATTATTATTTACAGTATAAAACTTTTATTGATCAAGCAAGTTAAAAAAACAACTGTTTTTAGGCTGTGAGGGACAAAAGAAGTACACAATCTGTCCATTTAGGAAGCACAAGTGATTGTGAATCACTTTCACCTGCTTTGGTGCAAATGAAAGTGACAACAGGTGCAATGGAGAGGCAACAGCAAGGCAAATCCCCCCACAAAGGGAATGGTTCTGCATGTGGTGTCCACAGACAGCTGCTCTCTCCTCATCCTTCCTGACTGATCCTTCTCTAGTTCTGTGTTCTGCTAGTGTCCTCGTCACTACTTGTAGCATGAGGCGGTACCTGCAGCCCAATCAGGTTGCACAGTTAGTCCAGCGTCGGGCCCTCATGGAGTCTGTTTCTGACAGTTTGGTCAGAAACATGCACACCAGTAGCCTGCTGGAGGTCATTTTGTAGGGCTGAAATGGAATGGGATGGGATGGGATGGGATGGGAGATGGATAGGTCCAACAAACCGGAGACCGCTGTTCGTGTCCCGTGTGTTCAGTTTACCGTGTTCACAACATTCAGCGTCATTTTCACTGTACAAATGCAGAATTTTTAAGCCCAACCATGTTATTCTTTCCTAAACCTATTTACAGTCGTCGTTACGGTTGTTGCATTACGGTTGTTGCGTTACGGTTGTTGCGTTACGGTTGTTGCGTTACGTTGTTGCATTACGTTGTTGCGATACGTTGTGACGCTACGTTGTGGCGCTACGTTGTGGCGCTACGTTGTGGCGCTACGTTGTCGCGTTACGTTGTCGCGTTACGTTGTCGCGTTACGTTGTCGCGTTACGTTGTCGCGTTACATTGTTAAGATGTTACATATTATTGGAAAAGTAACCATGATCTTTTTTCTAACCTTAACCAATTATTTTTTTGCCTAAACCTAAAAAATCTTTTCACAACGCTAACCACTTGTCGACCACGTTACATAAGAAAGTCCACTAAGGGTGGTTGTTATCTATTTACACTAGTTGCGTTGTTACGCTACGTTGTTACGCTACGTTGTTACGCTACGTTGTTACGCTACGTTGTTACGCTACGTTGTTACGCTACCTTGTTACGCTACCTTGTTACGCTACCTTGTTACGCTACCTTGTTACGCTACCTTGTTACGCTACCTTGTTACGCTACGCTGTTACGCTACGTTGTTACGCTACCTTGTTACGCTACCTTGTTACGCTACCTTGTTACGCTACCTTGTTACGCTACGTTGTTACGCTACCTTCTTACGCTACCTTCTTACGCTACCTTCTTACGCTACCTTGTTACGCTACCTTGTTATGATGATACATATTATTGGAACACAAACCATGATCTTTTTATGACCATAACCAAATTATTTTTTTGCCTAAACCTAACCAATCATTTCACAACGTTAACCATGTGGCATTGTGCGTTTCTGCAAGCGTGATACGAGGCTGATATTAAACATATTTATTAAACTATTTTTGGCTCAGAAACATCGACATTCATTTTCGGAGACGTATAATGCCAATATTTCTTCTGGTGACTGTGTTGGTTAATGATGACTGAGGTTGATGATGTTCATCTTCATAGTTTTCCTCCATTAGCGCTCACACTTTTCGGTCAACCTCACTGCTGGCCACGCCCACAGGAAATCCTTCTAAAGTCAATGTCATACAAACAGACTGTCTACCTTATTACACAGACTAATATCATCCCATACATTTGATTTATTGCCATTTTAACGTGTTGAAAGTTGCATATTGCAGCTTTTAAATGTCCTCCCACTCTCCCATCTGCCTCGAATAGTAGGCGTTCCCCAAAAATAGAGACCTCGCCGATGAATAAATCAGTAAATCAAAACCGAACGACTCGGAGCATCCGGCCACCACGACGGTGACAAACACAAACGCTGTGCGTTCAGGAAGAATCGATCGTGTTTGTCTCGTTTCCCTCCCTCGAATGGATTTTCTGTTAGACGTGAAGGAGGAAGAGGAGGAGGAGGAGGAGGAGGAGGAGGGAGAAACAACGGGAGAGGCAGAGATGTGGAGAATGGAGTTGCCATGGCGACCACTGGCATGTTGGGGGTGCACTGTGTGTGTGTGTGTGTGTGTGTGTGTGTGTGCGTGCGTGTGTGTTTGCGTGTGTGTGTATAACTGTGACTCTGAGTGCATGTTTGTGTGTGTGTCTGTTAGCAGATGAAGTTTTTTAGATTTCAGATGTTCGACCTGTGAGAGAATTATTCTGCAGAGGAGAAACAGGAGCTGTAAAGCTGCAGCCTCAAAATAAAGCTGCATCTACATCTCAATCTACATCCAGATAAACATGATATTAGGTTGAAATGTACCAGAATTGTCCTATAAAGGCCCTGCACCCCCCCAAACAAGTGTTTGCTCTCAATCTGGCTGATTAGTATGGAGAAATGAACCTGCCAAACTCAAAAATAAATGAATAAATAAATGACTCAATAAATAAATAAATGACTCAATAAATAAATAAATAATTATGTCATTAAATGTAGCAAAAATCATATTAAAAGTAAATGTAGCCATTAATTTATTGATAAAATGTGACATAAATTGATATTTCTGTTCTGTTTTCAGAAATATCTATCTATCTATCTATCTATATATCTATCTATCTATCTATCTATCTATCTATCTATCTATCTATCTATTCTATCTATTTATTTATGTATTTAAATGCATGAAGAAATGTAAAAAGTAAAAGAATACAGAAATAAGTAGGTTCGGGGATATAAATGCAAAGGGAAAATTGTGCATACATAAATAAATAAATTAAAACAATTTAAAAATTAAATAAATGCAAAAAAAAAAAAAATTAAAAATTAATAAAATAAATTAAACAAATAAATAAAAGAAAAAATTAATATGACCTGTAGCAATCACTTTTATGCAAAGTTCAGAAATAAGCATTCTTGAGTGTGATGCTGCTGAGTATTATTATTATTAAATATTTTAATAATATATGCTGTCAGTCATGTAGTAATTTACCAGCTGCTCTGGTAAAGTAAGAACAGACCACAACAAGCAGACGGGGGTTCTAATGGATTTTATTGTCCAGGCAGCGGTGGCCTCGGGGGGGTCAGAGGTCCAGGTTGAGGCCGAGCTCTTGGTGTGTTCGAATCATTTCTGCTCCCAGAGGTCTCCGACCCGACTGACCACAAACACAAAACGCTGCCAAGTCCAGTTTGCTACTGGTGTTCTCCTGTTGGCTGTATAGACAGGGTTGTCTATGGTTACACTTAAAGTAAAACATTTTATCCTCGTGGTTAATAAGAATGACAAATCAAATCTTTTCATGCATCCAACCATTTTATTTTCTGGCCACGAAGCCTCAGCGAGCTGCTGCCATGTTTCACAGAACTGTCCTGTTGTAATGCAAAACATTGTTCCAACAACACACTCGTCTATTTTCTCCCCTCTGTCACAGACACAGCAAAAAGCCCTCTGGCATCGCAGCTGAGCTCAGATTTATTACCTCAGAGCTCGAGAGCCTGTCGGACGGATCAAATGAAGCAGCCGCGTTGAAAGAGAGTCCGGAGACGAGCATTTATTTACAGCCACTGAAGGCAAACATTCGCCCCCACCATCACTGCATCTTCACTTTAAACCAGCAAGAAAAAGCAGTGAACAAGAGTTTCTCTTGTTGCTTTCAGTGCAGAGATAAAACAACATCAACAGTCAGTTCATTCCTGATTAAACTGAATGTATTAATGTTTAAACAACGTGACAGTGAAGTTGGTGAAAACTGTTAAAAATACTCAAAGTCAAACTAAGAATTTCTGAATCTGTTTGGATATGAATTAGACGTCACTTTCACCATGGCAACCGTCTCCTTCCCCATCGGTGATGCTCCTCAGTTGACCGCAAAGAGTCGACCGCCATCTGGGAGGAGGGTGAAGCACACACACAGAAAACAATGCACAACACACACTAGACATGCATAACTAGACACAAGCACACACTGTCACAGATAACTGCATGCATGCATAAAAAGTAATATAATGTCACACACACACACACACACACACACCAGCATGGAGAAGCAAATACACAGCTAGTGTACAAACACACAACCTTGATGAAGTAAAAGCACACAAACTCATCTGATGGCTCACAGAAACAATATTCAAATAGTTAAAGCTTTATTGACATACAGTACTGAGAACAAGCAACATAATTCATCACCATGGCAGCCAGATATATATACATAAATCAGAGATAAACATTAATTAATTGTTTAAAATAAATAGTGAAAGTGTATAAGAGTTTAGAACATTATGATAGAAGTATATGATGTCCATCCCCATGCTCTATTATGGCTCATAAGTTGTTGCAGTAATTTTTGGGGTTGTACCATTTTTTACCACTGGAGAATTGATAAAAATGATCAATAATCCCTCCAAAATACCACATTAAGACACCAAGGCCTTGAGGAACACCATAGAAAAAGACATGCTGTGATTTGGGATCAAAACCTTTTGACATTTTGGAGATTTCTGCAAGAATTGCATTTTTTTTGGCAATTACATGACAAGCACTTCTGCTTAGAAACCCCCTTATTGTCAATCTACCTAAGAAACTGCATGTGTTTTGCCCCAAACTGCATGTGATTATCATAAAGTAGGCATGTCTGTAAAGGGGAAACTCGTGGGTACCCATAGAACCCATTTACATCCACATATCTTGAGGTCAGAGGTCAAGGGACCCCTTTGAAAATGGACCGATGGATTCATTAGGTTTTCTAGTTTCATATGATATCTGTACCTTCTCTCTAGCCTTTTTGATGATAGTCCATCCACTTACCTCAATCAAACACTTGATCACACCAACCACCCAATCATAATCATCATCATAGAGAGAGATGAGTCTGTTGTCAGTTATTCACGCTGGGTGCCGTTTCTGTTTACTGACCATCCACTCCATGCATGGGGGGGGGTCGGGGGATAGGGGGGGGGGCATGGTCGCTGACACAAGCGTCCCTACATCCCCCCCCTCCCGCGGAGACTGAGCGCCCTACATTCAACCATCAAACCCACTGTTACATAAAACCACACAAGCCGGCTTGCTGCCTGTTGCTAGGCAACAAGCCCCGGAGCCCCATCATCGTCGTCGTGGAGTCTCGCTGGGCCGCGGCTGTACCTGAGAGTGCTCAAATGGGTCAGGGAGGACAAAAGGAAACAGACAGACCGGGCAAACGGCAAGAAAAGAAGAACATGAAACCATGTCCCCGGGACTGTGGTGGTCTGCACTCAGCAGCATAGTGTGTGTGTATACTGAGGTTTGTTAGTCAGGGAGGACGGACTGAGGAAGAGGAGCTGTGGAGAGCAACAACAGGCTAAGACCAGTTTCTGTCAGATAGAGTTGAACAGATTTGGTGTCACAAAGGAGGATCTTCCAGAAGATGATGAGAGATGATGGTTGAACGTGCGAACGCTTTCGCTGCAGAGTCTTCCATCGACGTTCAGTTGGGTTGAGATTCCCATCATTTTCATACTTGAAGCATTCAGTCGACCTGGAGTGGTTTAGGGTCAGGATCAGGATAGCCCATCGGTCGGGGCACATGACCCGAACAAATCGGGTTACCGGTACCTCGGTGAGCACGGATGCCTGGCCAATCCTCGCACTTGAATGCTACGCAGGGCGGGTCTTGCCAAGAAAAGCAGTGGGACTCATAACAACATCTCGGCCAGGTGTGAGTTTGTCTGTCTGTCCACAGTTAATCTCACATATAACTGGCCCCATCTCCTAATATCTTTTTATGACCGTATGCTCCAGGACCTCTAGCTTTTTATTTTATTGACTGTTTTATACCGTCACTTACTGCTGACTCCTCGCTCCTCTTAACTGGCCGGAAGTGATCAACAACTGCTTCAACACTAAAAAGCAATCTGCTATAGGCTGAAAACAAGCCGTTACCTAGTCCGTTGTGGCCTTTCTCTTGGCTCAAAAACCGAAAAGTTTGGTCTCATTTTGAACCGGAGCATCTGCAGATTAATTCAGTACCTGATATGTTAGGATCCACTAATGATGCACGATGAATAAATACCAGTTTTTGTTATCTTTGCCCGCAATCTTGACCGTAAGGGAGCCAGCTGCCAGCTCAAATCTGTCTGTTTTTGGCATATCCAGATTGTATCCAGATTGATTTTTTTTAAAAGTCTGGGCATCTGATCACTTGAGGACTGTTTTAATGATCAGATCTGAGAAACAAATCTGCAGACTGAACGTAGCCCAGGAGGCATGTGAGGCTTAAAAAAAAAAAAAGAAAGCTTGTAGAGGGGGATAACTGATTGACAGGGATGACAGCATCTAACGTATAACACACACAAACTCAGGAACTCTGACCGAGCCACAGACAGCAGTGTCTTAAGATGAAGAGACACTACTTGAGTTTCTTTTTCAAACAGGCGGAGGATTATCTCTGAGCGATGACGTCAGCTCAGGAGCAGACTGATGATGAGGGCTGAGCATTCAGAGTTCAGACTTGTGGGTCAACTGGAGTTCACATTAATATTCAGCATCATAACTGCAAAGTCGATTATTCTGTATACGAACAAGGTGGTAAACGGCATTAAATCCTGCATTAAATCCTGTAAAGGGATGATGCTGATGCATAGCGGAGGCTCTGAGGTGCATGCTCACTCACCATGATGATGTCTGATCTGCTTCATTTTGCTGTTTAATCGTGTTTCTACTTATGCAGATCTTAGTGACTGTGTATGTTGTACTATATAAGTATTATATTTATTGTATTAGCTTGACATTAAAAAAAGGGCTGAGGTTACAGGACTCCCCATCCCTGTGAATTCCTACAAGAGATCCCATAATGAAGGACGAACACAACAGAGTGTACACGATTTGCTCCGTACGTTGGTTTCCGATGCCGAGGGGCGATTAAACGGAGATATTTGACGAGTTTGGAGTGAGAACGGGTTGAAATAACAGGAGCCAAAAGTAACTAGTAGTCTAGTGGGAATCAGTGCTAATGTTAGCCAGGTATGCTAACGCTTCCATTCTCCGAGAGGAATACGAACTTAAGAGCATGTTGAATACAAAACGGTTTGAATTGTTAAAGCTAGATAGATAACAGTATGTGGGATTGAAAAGGGGATAAAAACGTCAAGGTTCGTAGGGTAAAGCAGTATAAAGTTCTCCATTTAGCTAAGAGCTCTCCACGGAAGTTGCAAGCTAGAAGTGGTATATTGTCGATGCACATTATTAAAAATCTTAAGACAACATTTTTAGGCCCTTTTGAAAATTAGAGTGTCATTAGCCCTGTTTCCATTCACATATATTCATGCTGTTTTTGAAGTATCGCATCAGAAAAACCTGCATGGAAACAGTAAAATTTGATAAAACTTCTTCAAACACGGAAAAAAGTTTTTTACGCTCGCTCAAGGTGGATTTCGCCTTAGTCGAAAAACAGTTGATGCGCTAAATAGTAAAGTATGTCGAAAAAAGTCATAGTATAGTATGTCAAAAATGAACAATACCTAAAAGTCTTAGCAAGTATGTCGGAAAAAAAGTCATAAAAGTCATAGTATAGTAAGTAAAAAAAAACGCCATAGTAGGCCTATAGCATGTCAAAAATAGTCATAATATAATATGTCAAAAATTAGTAAAAAAAAGTTACAAAATAGTCATAAAGGTCATAAAAAATGCAATAGTATAGCTTGTTAAAAAAGCCATAGTATAATATGTCTGGAAAACACCTGTTTGGAAACACCTTTAAATTCACGACTGATCTGTTTCTGCAGTCGGCGTCTTCCTGGATATTTATATCGTCTTCGTCTCTAGACAGCATGAAACGTGACCAATACGAGCTGACATGAAAGAACTATTAAAACTAATTCCTGAAGACCTCTCTCCGTTTCTCTCTCGCAGATGGTGAGATGGCCGAGACGACTTCTTCTTCTACTCTGTTTTTCTGGCGGATTACAGCCACATTTCAAAAGGTCGCTTAAAAATCTGCTTGACAACAGAATGGAAACACGACTAATGTCTTTATAGTTTATCCACCCCAAACAAAGAGGGGAAATGTCAGGTAGACTTTTGGTGTTAACAAAATATATTGCTTCTGAAAGCGCATGTTATATAAACCACAAACCGTGGCGTTTTTCTGAGAAACTCTCTCCGAGCTTTGTCGGTGCTTCCTGTCTAACGAACCCCGGTGTTGCTCTTTGAACTCGTGCTCACCAACAGATCTCTACACTGCTCTCTGAATTATTCACCGCTCTCTCATCAATGTTTGATTCCACATTTTTACGAATCACTATCCACGTACAGCTCTCACTCGTGATATACTGCCTGTGAAATGTATACAGAGAGAGAGAGAGAGAGAGAGAGAGAGAGAGAGAGAGAGGCTGTGATTAGCAGGAGGAGGGCTGCAGGTGTGCTGTAGAGAAACAACACCTGTGGAGCGATCTGATGATCGGCTTCAGCATCGGTTTGATTGGTTTTATCAGTGAGGTTTGTCACTTTTCTACAGTAACTATTCTACCAACTGAAATATGATCAATGATATGATAAATTAGAAATACACAGATACAAAGTAGTATAAAGTGTAAAGTATTCCATATAAAACAACAAGTATTACCTATGTTGTTCCCTAATAATATTTAGGAAATCATTATTTAATTTAGTGACTCTGATCCAGACTGGTGAGCGTGAATGGTTTTCTGTCTCTATGGCTGTATTCGAAACCACCCACTACATACTACTGAGGAACGCAGTATACAGTACATACTGCATACTATGTAGTATAGTATGTAGTATGTGACGGTTAAAGCGTTGTATTTAGCAGTATGCTAGACCAGGCGATTGTGGAGCTTTTCAACTCCAAAAAGGCAGATAACCACAGGTTCCTGTTTTTTTTATAATGGACATTTGTGTTGTGATATTTAAACAAACTATCCGTCAACAAGGAAATAAAAGCCTCTCGTCTACGAGACCGGAGATCAGAGCTCCAACTCATAGCGGTCTGTGAGCGTGACCGTGAGAGGTAGCGACCCCGGCAGGCGCTAGCTAGCTGTCATGCCAGAAAATGTTCGATTCACCATCTAATATCGTAAAACTGTCTATATTCAAAATCTACACAGTTGATTTTTCACCTCAAAATTGTTCAGAAGTGAATTTAGTGATTAAATAGCTACAAAAAATGTAAAAAAAACGAGCCGTTTTTGGCTGCTGTTGTTGTAACGTAGCCTGTAGCGGTCCAGCGCTTTGCATTGTGGGATACAGTAGGCGAGGTAGACTGGTCCTATGCATACTGGAGATTTTTCTTTTGTTCGCATACTACATACTACAGTTTGGCCAAATCAGTACGTACTACTAGTATAGTATGAGGGTTTTAAATACAGCCTCAGTGTCAGCCCTGTGATAGTCTGGCGACCTTTTTTTTATGAAGAGTTATTTCATGACACATGTCAACTTATTTGACATGTGTCATGGTTTTGAATTAGTCAGCTCATTCATCATTCATTCAGTTTGGTTGTGCTCTAATTCTTCTGTCATTTCAGACCCGGCCACTCCCAGCTGCCCGTCCTCCCTCCTGTAATCACTTCACCTGGTTCTTCTCCTCACTCACCTGTTCCTCATTCCCCTCATTAGCTCCCCACTACATTTACCAGCCCAATTCCACCAGCTCGCTGCCACATTGTCTTTGTGCTTCATGCCTGAGCTTTCCAGCTTGTTCTTAGATCTAGATCAATTTTTTTTTTACCCTACTTTGTGTTACTGATTCTGCCTCAGCCTGACCCCCCTTTGTACCTTGTTTAACTACCTGGATGATTTCCTTGAAACTCTTTTTCTAAGTTAAGATTAATTTTGCATCTTCCTCCTGATTCGTGCTCTTACTGTAGGTTCTTTATAGATAGCTTTAGAGAGAACTTCTGTTATGATTTGACGCTATAAAGAAAATAAATTGAATTCAATAGAAGAATGTTTCCGAAAAGTGTTTTCAAACCACCTTCTGGTCTTTTTTTCTGGTTCCTTCTGTGACATGAATGTACGTCAATACATCACATGTTTTGTTTTGGAACGTCAACATTTCACAGGCGGAAAAATAGAAAGATGAAATGAAGAAATGGGATGCAGGATTAATCTGACTTATTCATCACTCACTGTCATGAAAATGCTGTTTTAAGTGTTTAAATCTAACACACATAAGGTGGAAAACGATCCTTCTGTTTCACATGGGAACTGTTATAAACAGCAGGTGATTAGTCTGTTGATTATTTTCTCAATTAATCGATTAGTTGTTTGGTCTATAAAATGTCAGAAAATGGTGAAACATGTCGATCAGTGTTTCCTCAAAGTCCAAGATGACGTCCTCAAATGTCTTACTGTCATAGAGGAGTAAAGAAACCAGAAAATATTCATATTTAAGAAGCAGCAATCAGAGAATTTTTAAACTCTTTTTCTTTAAAAAACTACTCAAACCGATTATCAAAATAGTTGGAGATTAATTTAATAGTTGACAACTAATCGGTGAATCATTGCAGGTCTATTACAAAAAAAACAACATATTCAGCAGATTTTAGTTTCAGATCGTCGTGTAGAAAGATTTGAAACTTTTACTGTAAGAGATTTACCTGAAATGACAAAAACAACACAGCAACCTTGTTAATTTCACACCAGAAATAACCTCCACTTAAGATTCCGTGACAACAGTCCCACCGCAGAACTATCATCATGCCACGCGACTTGAAAAGCGCCGGAAATAGTTCCACTCTTTCTCTCTCTATGAATTCCTGTCACTTCTCAGCCTATAAAACCTCTTAAACGGGAGCAGTCGGGAGACGAGTAGCACCCTCCATCCCAGGAGAGACACTCGAGGGGGTTGAATTTGTGAATCTAGGACAGTCGATATGGCGCTCCGGTTGACTGACGCAGGCAATTGTATGGCAATCTGCTGTAATCACTGAGCTTAACTATCTATAATTCAGGGGAGCGAGGATTCAAACGACGGGCAGACTTTCTGTAAAGCAGGAAATAATTCATCAGTCCTGCTGGATGGGGACCGGCAGCATCTGAAAACAGTGTACGGCCACAGAAAAGGTTCATTAAATAAGAGTTTCATGGTGGAAACAGACACTTAAGTATTTGTTATCATCCTCTGGGATACATATTTCACCGGTGAAGGACACATTGACTCAGCAGCCATTAGGAGGATGTAAAGCAGCTTCCCGGCGTTGCCAAACAGATAGAGTCAGAGCAACACAACCTCCTCTACATGCCAAACAGAGAGAGCCAGAGCAACACACCCTCCTCTCCAGGCCAAACAGATAGAGCTCGAGCAACACGACCTTCTCTCCACGCCAGATAGATAGAGCCAGAGCAACACAACTACCTCTCCACGCCGCCTCCAACCTTTTAACTGAATTATAAGTCAATGAATTGATTGGTCAATGTCATCAACAAATACCTGAATAATCTTTCTTTTAAGTAAATCATGAATTGTGATTTGAGTATTTTGGTCGGACACAACAAGCAATTTGAAGATGTCACCTTGGGCTCGGCGTGTAATGGACATTTTTAACCAGTGAAACCCAAAGTATGAACCTGAAAATGAACACGATATGTCCCCTTTTATGGTGGGCTACAAACCAAAGTACAGAAAAGTTAAAGCTGACTTGAATGCCATTGTGAGAGGAACCCTGTAATGAATAAAACTGTAGAAATGTTGGACAAACTGCCATCTCTAGAGCCAAAACAAAAAAGCTGAACATGTCCAGGAGGAAACTTAATTATTTGCTATAAAAGAGGAATACATGACTGATATTAGTTTACGTAACAGAAGCTCAGTCTGTCGCTCACGCAGCCTCTATTATTAGTTTCACTTTGATGCAGCAGATAGTTCACGTCCACTATTAAAACAAGTCTCACATCCAAACCGTGTTCTCGACGAGTGGAGCAGCAGAAGATCAAAGATTTATTCTTTTTTCTTTAATCAAAACCCACTCAGCCTGTCTGTAGTTTCCTCTCTGTGTTCCTCAGACACGCACACGAGTGCGGCTGTTGTTGCTTAGCAACCATTACACCCATGAAAATATAATGAACAGAAGTGAGAAGATGCTGTAATCTTTGTGCCTCCTGTGACGAGGCCGACTGAAAATAACTCTTTACTTTGCTGCCTCTGATACGACGTTGAGGTGCTCATCTCAAAACCTAAACTAGTGGATTCAAACATTCCTGCATGCATCTATTCGCGTCAGGTTTGGTCAACACATTCTCACTCCATACTCATCAAATACCACTTGGTCAGCGCCCCTCGGCATCGGAGACCGATGCACAGGGTACCCCTCTAGTGTTACTATTGGACGGACCGGGAACGGCGTGTCAATATACGCTCGTTACATGCATAGTGCCCTTCCCAAATAAACTTCTGTTTTCACACGAAGTTATGTTTCGGCAACAGAACCATTAACGCCCGGGCCACACAGGGAACGTCAGCAGCGCGTGACGGCTGCCTCGATGAACTACTGCGTGTCCCACGCGTGTCCCACGCGTGTGGCGTCCACACCGGCAGCGTTTCTGCTGCTGCTGCTGCTGCTGTCAGCTCTTTCTTTCTACATAGAGTTTGCCTTTCATTTCATTATAAATGTCATTTATATTTATTTTGGATAGAAAAAGGTTAAGAAACGTGTGGTCATTTGTAAATAATAGTACTAATCCAATTAAAACCCCGTACTTTATCCATTTATGGAGCCATGCAAGTCACTGCATGTTCTACAACACTGTCTTGCAAATAATTCAAAATAAAAGCCTCGTGTTAACAAATGAAGGAATTCTGTCCACAGAAAAAAAGGCTTGAAGGCTTTTATTTTTTAATGAAAGCAGGAAGTGTTAAAAATAAAATGTAAAATTTAAAAATAAATCTGTAACATATTCTACAGATACAGACATTGAAAGTGTAGTAATGTTGATGGTATGATGTCAATATACAGTCAAATGATCACTTTCACTCTGTCGTTGCTGAGAACCGCACACGGATCGTGGTAAAAACAGGTGAGCAGCTGACACGCAGCCGAGATGCGCTGCTCACGTAGGCAGCGTGGCTGCTCTAACCTGTTAACATGGACTTTACTTTTAGTTTCACACGGGACATGAACAACGGTGTCCTGGTTGAAAGTCTTGTCTTTGTTTGACCCTCCTGCCCGCCCTGAACAGACTCTCACGCAATTAATACTACGTCACTTCCTCCGTTCGTCAAATAACGCCGTGGGTGGGTTTACATTGGTTGGCTCGTCACATACAAAAGGGTGCCTTCGTGCGTAGGTTTCCGATGCCGAGGGGCGCTGCCCAATCGGCGGTATTTGACGAGTTGGGAGTGAGAACGGGTTGGCTTGGCCGAGTAGTTTCAGGTGGTCATAATCTGCATCCTCAGATGCTACCAGATCCTACACACTGCACCTTTAAGTGGATGTGTGAAAGTACAGAAGGAGGTTAAACATTCTGAATATAGAAAGTAATCAGAAAGTGTTTACATGACACACGACTGCTTCTGGAAGCTCTAACCCACTTTGAGAAAGATGTTTCTCTCCAGTCTGTTCTGGTTGAGTGGAGACAGTTGGATCTTTATTCTGATTAAGTTTTTATCGTGTTCTTTTCTAAAAATTCAAAGTAACCGCTGTGTAGTGAGTGTCTGTATAAACGGCATGTGTGTGTGTGTGATCCCTGAATGTCTGGTGTGTACCCACCCAGACTTGGATTGACATGGCAGACACGGGGCCCTGGGGAAGGACAAGCTGCTAGACTGGGCTGGGGGGGCGGGGGGGGGGAGTGATGATGGAGGGATGATGGTGTTTGGCTTGTCGGGGCTCAACCCACATCCAAGGACCAGTCTCAAACATCACCCCCCTACACACACACACAGCCGCTGTCTCATACACACCTAACCGAATGTGACAAGTGCCCCCCCCCCCCAACCCCAAATTTTTCAGTATTGGTCTCCTTGTGTGTTTTAAGCAACACTAGCAGCTTGATGACAGCAGATATCTGAAGCTCTGCACCCAGCTGGCCTCTGCTCCTCAAGTCTCAGTCAAACTGTCTATTTTTACCTTAAAGGGAGATTTGTCAAGTATTTAATACTCTTATCAACATGGGAGTGGGCAAATATGCTGCTTTATGCAAATGTATTTATGTATTTATTATTGTAAATCAATTAACAACACAAAACAATGACAGATATTGTCCAGAAACCCTCACAGTTACTGCATTTAGCATAAAACAATATGCTCAAATCATAACATGGCAAACTGCAGCCCAACAGACAACAACAGCTGTCAGTGTGTCAGTGTGCTGACTTGACTATGACTTGCCCCCAAAACTGCATGTGATTATCATAAAGTGGGCATTTCTGTAAAGGGGAGACTCGTGGGTACCCATAGAACCCATTTACATTCACATATCTGGAGGTCAGAGGTCAAGGGACCCCTTTGAAAAATGGCCTTGCCAGTTTTTCCTCGCCAAAATTTAGCGTAAGATTGGAGCGTTATTTAACCTCCTTCACTACAAGCTAGGACATGGTGGGTACCGATGGATTCATCAGGTTTTGTAGTTTCATATGATACCAGTATCGGACTTCTGTCTTTCTTTTGGATATTTTCCGGACTTTTTTTTATAATTTTCAAACTTTTTTCTGACATTTTTCAGGCTTTTTTTTCTGACTTTTTCAGACATTTTTCAGGCTTTTTTTTTTTTACCTTTTTCGGACTTTTTCAGACATTTTTCAGGCTTTTTTTTCGGCATTTTTTGGACTTTTTTTCTGACTTTTCAGACATTTATCAGACATTTTTCTGACAATTTTCAGACATTTTTTGGACAAAAACCCTCACACATTCATTTTTATTTGGATGTTATGCATAAAAATAAAGTCTATGACATCCATTGGGCCTTTGTTATTAGGCCATCATTTTGTATGCATACAGCAGAGTCACAATTAAATACTTATTTACTGACATTGGCTATTCATACACTCATTAGTCCGTCTTTCCTTCTGGAGTCGACTATCAACACATGACATGGAGCTAAAAGCAACAACAGCCTGAACCCTGGTGAGTTTGTAGCTCTCTGTACATGTATTTATAACATTATAACAACTGAATACAAGCCATACCTCTTTAGAGGAGACTTATATTGCAGCAGAGGAGGGTTATGTTAAGTTGGATGGTTGCGGCACAGCTAATATGAGAGCCTCGTCCACTCACTTACAAAGGTCAGCGCTGTCAAGATGGTTTGTAATTTGTCAGTGGTGCAAATTTATCTCTCAAAGTTCACCAAAATGGCACTTTATTTCTTTGCCTCCGCGACCGAAATCCCTGATGCTGAAATCAACATTAACCTCCTCAGATGAACTAATCTGACTGACCACATTATTGTTGGAGAGGTAAACAATCTGGATGTTTGTTTGTCCACAGCCAACGTCTCTGTGCCGAACATCCAAGCCGAGGACCTCACGCACTGCTGAGTGCTGTTTAGCAGAGCTCCATTTTCTAATCCAAACTGCTCGCGGGTCTCAGGGGCGAAGGGCTGAGCGAGTCGATTGGTCTCTAAGTGGGAGACAAATTGAAGCTTGTTGAGGCGAACGAGCCAAAAATGAATGCTTTCTCTCTCTCTCTCTCTCTCTCTCTCTCTCTCTCGCTCGCTTGTTCTAAAAATGTTCTGATGGGCGTCCTCAGCGGGGAGACTGTGCAGAGCGCCAGCTAAAGCTACCAGAGCAGAAAGAACAGAACATTAACTGCAATCTTAAATGTTCATCTGTAAACTCTGGCCATGTATGTGAGTAAGCACATTTACATAAACACAGCTATAAACCTAATGGAGCCACATTTAAGCAGTAATTGAGACTGACGGCATCATCTGAAAGAAACAGTTTTAACCAAGTCTGAATGTAAATGATAAATATATGCACAAAAATCAAATATCAGTAAGTTACAATCTATGGCCCCGACCATGGCTCTGAAATATCAGTAAATTAGAATCAATGGCCCCGACCATGGCTCTGAAATATCAGTAAGTTAGAATATATGGCCCCGACCACGGCTCTGAAATATCAGTAAGTTAGAATCTATTGCCCCGACCATGGCTCTGAAATATCAGTAAGTTAGAATCTATGGCTCCAACCAAGGCTCTGAAATATCAGTAAGTTAGAATATATGGCTCCAACTATGGCTCTGAAATATCAGTAAGTTAGAATCTATTGCCCCGACCATGGCTCTGAAATATCAGTAAGTTAGAATCTATGGCCCCGACCATGGCTCTGAAATATCAGTAAGTTAGAATCTATGGCCCCGACCATGGCTCTGAAATATCATCAGCCTAACTGTGCTGTGTATTGATTAATCCATGGCGCTGTCCGTGGTGCTGAAGTAGCAGACAGATTTGTAATTGTGTCTTTGCAGACGAGACGGAGAAATAGAAAAAAATAAATAGAACACAAAGACTATCACGGTTGCAGGTTAATTAAAGCAGTAAAAGTCAAATAAATTCTGAAAGGAAAAGATCATTACTTTTATATATATATATATATATATATATATATATATATATAATATGACTCAGAGGCATCGCTGCGTCTTCTCGGGGAGCAGCAAATTTCCAAGTATAAGGTTGCCATGACGATGTAGCGAGCCAATGACACCCGCCGACTCCTCTCAGGAGCAAGCAAGCAGCATCAGCAGCTGGAGAAAAAAAAAAGGCAGGTGGCCGTGGACGAGAGACGTGGAGGGAAAGGGAAGGGTTGGGAGGGTGAAATGAAAATTACAACAATCACAAAGCTCCAGTCCCACTGTTTCCCACACAGCGCCTGTCGGATGCACGGACCCCCCCCCCCCCCCCTCCCACTGGGTAGGATGAAGAAGTGGATAAAGGAGGAGGCTCAGCTGACGAGCATCTCTGAGGAGTGAACGTGTCACAGCCTTCCTGCTGTTGTGTTGAATCTGTCCTGCAGTTTGATGAAATGCACAAAGCTGCAGAAGCACTTGTTGAACTCGTTGGTTACCGAATGAAATTAGAATAAAACGCTTTTCTCTCTGAAATATGAGAATATTTGACTGTGCTATGTGCATACTCTTATAATTCACATGAACATGAACCTTAGCAACAAGTTAAACGAGTAGCATGTTCCTGCAGTTTCAGGACCGAAGTCCTTGGACCACATGTCTAGGACCATAGTTTTTCACGAAGCCTACTCTCTTTAGATTTAGATTTTATTTGTTTACACATATAAAAAGGTACAAGTAGAGATTACATAAACAACAAATGTGATGGAGAGGTGCAAAAAAACCTCGGTGGGGCTTGATCAGGGAACTCTCCGGTGCATACCTTAATCAATTTTAAAAAGGGAATAAATTATTAAAAAAGATGGTAAAGAAAAAAAGAAAAAGATATTAGCATCACATGCATTCAAATGGAATTTAAGATTCACATTATAATATCAATATCAGTAAGCAATTTGCATTAACACAAAACATTGGGGAGATACAAACAAACCTTTAACGGCTTTCTTAAATTGTTCTGGTGACAACGTTAAAACATGAGATGGCAGAGCGTTCCACATCACTGAACCTCGGTAAATTAAACCAAACTGTGACTGAGATGTTCGACACACAGGAGGTCTCAGTTTGGAGTTATTTAGAGTCAAATAATTGTGGAATTGTTGATTAAAGGAATACAGTTCCTGGAAATATGTGGGAAGGGTCTTGTTCAAAAGTAAAGCGATCTGAAGTTGGTTAGCTTGATAAACACTGAGGATGCCAGACTGGAATGACAAAGGTTGAGATGAATGCTCATTTCTGAAGACGACTTTAGGGTAAATGCTTGTTTAATACTCATTGTTTTACCATTTTAATTAAGTTCAAATAATATTAATAATGAAACTGTGCTGACCACCTGTTTACCCCCACTATATGTGTTATCAGCTAAATGCCAATAACATATTTCTGTTTGGTTTTCTTGCATCTCTCTGTCTCTCTTTCTCTCAGGAGTTGTTCAGACCTTTAGCTGTACAAACAGAAGAAGTAGTTTTCAAAGGTTAAGTAACGTAACGTTACTTATTTTAACCCAAACCATGATCTTTTCTTTCCTAAACCTAACAAAGTAGTTTTGTTGCCTAAACCTAAATTGTTTCCGTGTTGGTGGCACACGTACAGTAATTTGTGTTCTTCAATACAGCATGATGTTCATTTAGTAAATTATGGTCCCATTTAGAGTTGAATAGACCATAAATCAGGAGATGCTTTAGGGCGGGGCTACCTTGTGATTGACAGGTTGCTACTACGGCGTTGTCCGTGTTTTCGTCTTAGAACTTTAACCCTCTCACAGCGTGTTTTCAGTTCAGTTTAAAACTGTCTTATTCAGAGTTCAGTTGTACTTAACTCCACCCAAAAAAAAAACAAGATGGCGACGGCCAAAATGCCGAACTCGAGGCTTCAAAACCATCGTCCACAAACCAATGGGTGATGTCGCGGTGACTACCTCCACTTCTTATATACAGTCTACGGATCAGGCTGGCTGATATACGACTTTGGTCTCGGGTGAGAGAATTCAGCTGAACCGAACTTGCAAATCCAAGCAAACACATACAAGCATACCAACAATAATATATGAGACAATGTGTACAGTGCAAAATCAAAGGATAACATGGAGTTCCTCTTTAAATGTGATAAAGAACGTGGAGTAGAAGTTGAATGTGATAGTCTGCTGGTGTACGTGAGGCATTTAGCACAGAGAGAGAGAGAATGAGTCGTCTGAACTGTTAAAGAGGTGAAGATTTCTGAACACGCTGCAGTTCTCTCACCTCCCTCGAGGAAGAGCATCCGAGTGCAAATGGCGTTGATGAATGAGATTTAATACCGGTTGCAGGAATAATATTATTACCATCATTTACCATCAGCCTGAGGAATGCAGTTATGAGTTATTCTGTACGCAGGTACGGTGCAGAGCAGAGCAGAGCATCTAAAATCAAATCATGTGTATAAACTGCAGTATTGAATTCCTTCCTGTTGTACTGCTGCGTGTATCAATGCTGTGTTAGCGTTTCTGTTTTATTGACTCGTCTGCAGCGGTGCCACCGTGACAAATTCCTGCACATTTGTTGTACTTGTACAAAATGAAGTGGTTTTAATTATTCAGAGGCTGAAGTCTGAATATGGAGCACGCTAGAGTCGGGACCATTTCTGCTCTTTCAAACATCAAAATGGCTCACGGGTTGTGCCCAAACTTTTCAGGACAATGACCACGTTCTAGTCATATACCTTTGATATAACATCATGCTAACTATAACAAATCACTTCTTTCAGAATCAACTCACAAGGGGTCAAGCCAGAAACAATCGGGACTGATTGTTGTCACAACAGCCACATTGAAGAATTGAAGGACCGCCTACTCAACTCAGCCTCTCTAACAACTTTCTTCAGACCAAGGGGGCTTATTGGCATGGGTAACATACGTTTACATTACTAAGAAACTGTGAATTAAATAAAAAATCTGGTCCTCTCTCAAGGTTCCATGGTGGAGAGGAGGTTGTGTTGCTCTGGCTCTATCTATCTGGCGTGGAGAGGAGGTTGTGTTGCTCTGGCTCGATCTATTCAGCGTGGAGAGGAGGTCGTGTTGCTCTGGCTCTATCTATCTGGCGTGGAGAGGTGGTCGTGTTGCTCTATCTATCTGGTGTGGAGAGGAGGTCGTGTTGCTCTGGCTCTATCTATCTGGCGTGGAGAGGTGGTCGTGTTGCTCTATCTATCTGGTGTGGAGAGGAGGTCGTGTTGCTCTGGCTCTATCTATTCAGCGTGGAGAGGAGGTCGTGTTGCTCTGGCTCTATCTATCTGGCGTGGAGAGGTGGTCGTGTTGCTCTATCTATCTGGTGTGGAGAGGAGGTCGTGTTGCTCTGGCTCTATCTATCTGGCGTGGAGAGGAGGTCGTGTTGCTCTGGCTCTATCTATCTGGCGTGGAGAGGAGGTCATGTTGCTCTATCTATCTTTTGTGGAGAGGAGGTCGTGTTGCTCTGGCTCTATCTATCTGGCGTGGAGAGGAGGTCGTGTTGCTCTGGCTCTATCTATCTGGCGTGGAGAGGTGGTCGTGTTGCTCTATCTATCTGGTGTGGAGAGGAGGTCGTGTTGCTCTGGCTCTATCTATCTGGTGTGGAGAGGAGGTCGTGTTGCTCTGGCTCTATCTATCTGGCGTGGAGAGGAGGTCGTGTTACTCTGTGCATGCATGCATGTGGAAACGCATTCTAATACCAGCTATAAACTTGCATACTTAGAGCTGTCTACTTGAGATAGGTCCACCCAAGACGCATGTTAATACCAAGTGTGAACAAGGCTTTAGACTCTGTACATTGGCTGGGAAAAGGTGAGAGAGGGAGGAAGACAGCGAAGATGACAATGTTGTTACGTTTGTCTCACTAAAACGTATCTTTGACGATCTCATACACCGTTCGTAGCAATACCTACGAAAAGTAATGCACTGTAATTTGTGTATATCCCACTAAATCAATTCATAAGTAATTAACGTCATCATGAACCAGGAAATATAAAGATATAAAATTTGCATCCGTGTAATATATTTGTCAAGTAAGTTACGCACTTAAGTTACGGCACTTCCAGAGTTATTTTAATCCAAAGCACGATAATTTCCTAAACCTAACCAAGTAGTTTTGTTGCCTGAACCTAAGGAAGTTGTTTCCTTTTTTAAGGTATCATACGAACCGTTGTATGAGGATATCAGAGGCGTCAGACGGTCTTCGGTCAAAGAGAGCTTCTGTGGACCCTCGTTGAAGATATACCAACCTCTATCGATAAATATTACAGCACCCTGAGACTATTTCCATCTCAGAGAAATATTTGTCCAACTAAAACACAACCCAATCTGTGATAAGTGAAGGGAAATTGGAAATGCAGTTCAGGATGGTCTCCCTCTGTGTTCATTAACTTCACTACAGCTGGATGATTGACCATCGTATCTACAGCGTTCTGCAGAGAGTATTCTGCTACAGTGCACACTATGAATATTGAGACATTTTCTACCTTGAAATGACACCGTTAAAATTGTACATAACATGTCTCCTCTTCTCCAAAACCTGCACGACGACCAATGCTCCTTCAGACCTGTCACTCTTTGTAATCGTCTGCCAAACTTGTGATATCTAAATTTGGAAAAAACAGCGAGAGGACGACGGGTTCAAACTGACAGCTTAAAGGGACTGTTACACTCACAGCATGTTCTTCGGCGCCCATTTGATGAGCTACTTCAAAATCTTTTTCTCTCTCCATCTTGAGGTTTTAAGGAAAATGTACATGCTGTAGCACGTGGATAACTAACTGTAGGTGAAGAACTCCAGAGATCTGAGTTTATTACCCAAATATTCTGTGTTGAATGTGTCTTTCTGCCTCTCAAAAGAGAAAATAACTTATATTCTTTAAGGTAAAAGGGAGGCCTTTGATACTATTTGAGAACTTTATATTCACTTTATGGAAAATGAAGACATGTCTGAAGCATTACAGGGGGCCGAGGATTATTTACTCATTTAATTACTTTAAAAAAATATATTTACTTTGTTTTTTTGCTGCATACTTTCTGCCGTGAGTATTACATTAGTGTATTTATTTTAATTTAACAAAGTTAGGTTTCGTACAATATTTGATTTGCCGTTGTCTCCAAACACCTGCAGCAGTTTGAAATCTATATTTTACTGATGCAAATAAAATAATGTACATTTTATTGTGAGAGCAAGTGTGAGAGAGATTTTAGACACCTCACATATATACAGTATGTATTGTTGTAATTTGTACAGTTTTGTTCCAGATTATGACCAGTTGTGGTATCTCTTCCAAAACTGGATGAATTATGTGTCAAAAAATCATGTATAAAACTTGAGGAAATACACAGAGAACACGTTATTATTATGAGCTATGAGCGAAAAGGCATGAATGTTGACATTTTCTAATGTTGAAAATCAATAAATAAAGTGCTAAAAAATATTTAATGTTGAGTATTTTGAAGCTTTTGAAGACTTTCGCCCAGGAGACCGGCGTTCATGTCCCATGTGAAACCAGAAGTCAACGTTGATTTATTTGTCAAGTAACTTTCGTACTTAAGTTATGGCACTTCTGGTGTTATTTAAACCCAAACCGCAATCTTTTCCTAAACCTAACAAAGGAGTTTTGTTGCCTAAGCATAACTAAGTCAATCTTTTCCTAAACCTAACTAGGGTAGTTTCATTTTGAAAAGACTGGAGCGGAAATTGACACGTGTGTGTTGCTGGACATTCGTAGGAAAACGCGCTAAAAATACGTTGATGAAAGTCGTGCTGAGCGTCACTACAAAACCGGGAAATTCGTGTCTATGTACACGAATTAAATGCATTAAATTTCGTTACTATTTCACAAACTGCCGTGAGGCTGTGTGGGACTGCATCATCGGCAGGATACAGGATATCCCATCGTAAATATCGAATGTGTTTAATAATTACGATTTGAAATCGCTGCGTCCAGGATTGACTTCCGAGCCGATCTTAACATACCTCACACCGCAGGAACATCTGGAAAGATCATCTTTGTAGAACCATCAAAAAATCTGGGCTTTGCTGACGATTGTCTGGAGGAATCAGACCCAAAATCGTCTTGATTCTCCTACCCGGTATTAACCATTTCCCTAACCTTAACCAGGCGCTTTGTAACCACAGAAACACTAATTCATCTTTCACGAGCAGATATGTAGGAGAGATAAAATAGTGTGTAACGTGTCGTGTGTTTGATTTCCCTCCAGCTGCTCTTCCAGGCTGAAGCTGCCAACGTTCGCCCGGTTATGTAAGGTTCAACAAGACAGTACAAGATGTACTTACTGTATGTGTGTGTGTGTGTGTGTGTGTGTGTGTGTGTGTGTGTGCACATGCATCTACAGCCCTGTGATTCTGTGTTTGTGTGCTCATGTACATATGTGCCATCCTATGTTCCTGCCTCTCTCTCTCTCTCTCTGTCTCCACATGCTCCATCTATCAGCTGCTCCCCCACAGGGAGGCAGGAGGGGGGGGGGGAGGGGGGTGTGCTCTGCAGTGGCTGCACTTGTGCCTGTTGCTAGGCGAGAGTCGACACCGTCGGCCGCCTCCACAGCCAATCACGACGATGCAGGAAGCTGTCGGACCAATGAGGTGGCTCAGCGAGGCGGTGGGGGGGGCGCACTCAGGTTCTTCATGGAGTTTTTTACGGACTGATTTCTCATTGGGGTTGTTATGTGTTGGACATCAAAGCAGGTATCTGCAGTTATTTTCAGCCCCCCCCCTCCCCTCATGTTTTAGTACTGGTGGTGGCGTCGTCTTCTCCGTCGTGGGCCGTTAACGGTGAAGCTCTCGGGAGTAATTAAAGTGATCATTAATCCTCTAATTTGTCAGTTTTCAGTCCATTCGTGTATCCGGTTCGATGCAGCTTATTAAAAATGTTTATCAACCCTGACCTTCTACAAAACACCTAATTTAATCCCACGAATGTCTTTACATTCTCCGTTTTGTTTAAATGTCACATCTTAAAATATCACAGATCATTTAAGGAATCCATAAATGGGTTCATTTGTGGAGGCTCTAAAAATTTAGAGGTTCTTTTACTGGATTTTGTGCATCATTTAGAGCTTTAAAGTCTAATAGTTCGACAAATAATGCTCAATTAATTCTTTTGAAATAAGTAGTTACACTCCAGGTCTTCATTTGGCAAGTGCCATTAGCTTCTTATTATACCGAAATAAAGGGGGTTTGGAGATTAAATAGAATTTAGTAGCATGTGTTCCACATATTAGAAAGTAATCAGGATTTTGAAGATGGTGTTGACAATGCTGTAAAACTTGAGTGTTCTCTTCCTCCCTTAAATATTCAGAGTAAAATGGTTATTTTAAAAGAGACCCAGAGATGATATTGAAGCAAACAAAGACCTTTTGTGTGTTTTCTTCATTTTAAAATATTCAACAAATGTGCAGGAAGAAATCTGACATAAAAAAAGGCCAAAAAAAGACCCAAATCTGCACCGAGAAGCCGAGGAAACAGACCAGAGTGGAATGCAGTAGACGTAGGGCTGCAACTAATTATTTCTGATTAATCTGCAGATCATTTTCTTGATTAATCGATTCGTTATTTATAATATAAAATGTCAGAAAATAGTAAAAAACTGTATTTGGACATGTTTAAAAAGCTTATTTTGTCCAACCGACAGTCAAAAACAGTCTGAAATATTTAGATTATTCTCAAAAATTCAACAAATGTGCAGGAAGAATTCTGTTGTTAAAAAAAGACAAAAAAGACCCTAAATCTGCACCGAGAAGACAAGGAAACAGACCAGAGTGGAATGCAGTAGACGTAGGGTTAAATTGATTCCTTATTTTATATATAAAATGTCAGAAAATAGTAAAAAAAAAAATATTTTTTTAAATATTTTGTCCAAACAACAGTCAAAAACAATCTGACATATTTAGATTATTGTCTTAGAAGAAGAGAACCAACAAATATTCACATTTAAGAAGCTGAAATTTTTTCTCAACCCTAACCCCTGATGACTCGTGTTCCTATCATTATTATCTTTAACAGCTGGGTGGAAGTCAAGAGTTCTCTGGAGGCTGCCAAAAGGCATTGTGGGAAATGTAGGCGACAACAGAAATCAGTACACAATCATACACAATAAGGAATAAAAACGTATCTACAAAAATAACTGTTGGAATAAAAGAATCTAGACAGTTTACATGTGAAACTATCTGAGAGTGGAACGCAGCGTCTACTTTTAATAAAGTAAACATCTCAATTAAACACCAGCAGGTTTCATGAGTATTTGTGTTCAGGTGTGCGAACACATCCTTCATTAATTACATCCAACAGTCGTCTCTTGTTGTGTTTTCCCATCAACCGTTCCAGCGAATCCAACCGTCGTCCTCGTTCCTTCGGCGGCAAACGAGTAGTGGAGCTAAACCCGCTTTAAATATTCAACACATTATGTAAGATTACGCAAGAACGAGGGAGACCGGGGAAACATGGGGGGGGGGATCATGGGAAACACTGAATATTTTAAGAACGTCCTCATGCTCCACTTGCTCCAAAGTATAGTGGCTAACAACATACTGCAAAATGCACATTTCACAACTCTGTTTTCACTTCGTATGCACAGACACACGACTGACCTGCTGGCTAATGACTGACTGTATGTAGAGAGTAATATACAGCACTGTGTGTTTTGTCTATTTGAGGTGTTGGTGCCTTCTTCTTTTTGTCTGACAGCACATAGGCAGCAAAAAGAAACATGCTACAAAAACAGAAGATTCTCCAGTTTACAGACCCACTTCCTAGTTCCTCTTTGACCTACTGATACTGTAAAATAAAAGCATTCAGTCAGTAAAAAGCTGTTAATTTACGATCCGTTATAAAGTGCTATAATGATCTTTTATTCCACGCTGTCAGTCATTCTGTAATAAGTTGGTGTCACTTTCTCATTTCGGACCGCAGCTCTTCATCCCTCACGTTAACGCACACACACTCTCTTTCATTACAGCTAAACGGCACTTAATGAAATTAAAGACTTCATTTCCATAATGTTCATTTCAGGAAACGACTCCTTCAGGTGATCAATTCAGTGGCTTTAATGTATAGATGATCCAAGCTGTAAAGTGCTGTCGTTTCCTCTTAAAAAAACAGATACCTGCCAACCTTTAAATTTACTTTATTCTGCCTCTCACTCTATAACAGATAGCAATCACATTTAGGCACTAACCATCATACTGTATATTCAATTTATATTAATAGACAGTTTGTACAAGTTGAAGATTAAGCTTTATACAACTCTAGAGTTAGGGTTTAGTTACACCACTTCCGAGTTATTTTAACCCAAACCACGATCTTTTCCTAAACCTAACCAGGTAGTTTTTGTCACGTAATTAACGTATTTAAGTTATGCAACTTCCGGTGTGGCATAACTTGACCAAGATCTTTTCCTAAACCTTTGAAAAAGACTGGAGTGGAAATTGACGCTGGACATTCGTAGGAAAACGGACGAACAATGTGGAATAACTTTTTGTAAGATATCATTAGAAACGTTGTATGAGGATACGTTGATTTTTAAATAGTCAATAAAATTCAGTAAATAGCAAATGCTGTCCGTTTCATTACTTTATATTCATGAAATAAATTAATAATAATAATAATAATAATAATTATCATTTTTCGGTGTTTTATATGTTTTCATCAAAAAACAAAATCTTTAAACGTTACCATATTGCAGTAGCATGGGGCCACTGACATATTTCTTTTAAGTAATCACTCTTTAAAACAGAGAAATACTGCACTGTGGAGTGAGGTTTTCCTTCCTAACTTGCAGTAGCTGTATTCAAAGTACAGTATAATATTCCAGTCAACCAGAAGCTGTTTGTCTCTGAGATTTTCTTCATTTTAGATTTTGTCATATTACACTCTGCACCATAGGACCTGTGATAAATCAGTCTTCCATGTTCAACCTAAAAAGCAACACACTGAAATATATAATCATTTCTCCAGCGTTACATTAGATCCTTGTGTGTGTCCCCTGAGCCTGAAACATGTCTGATTACCATCACACACACACACACACACACCGAATGTCTGGTTGACAAACATCCTAACAGATCCTCCCTGACAGCCGCCGAGCAGAGACGCCGGCAGATTCTGCACATTTGGCCCGAAGGCCCCCCCGATCGAGAGTATCCACGCGTCAGGAGGATCTGACTGATCTTCCACAAAAGCCTCGCCTCCGTCTAGCTCTCTCCCTCTCTCTCTCTCTCTCTCTCTCTGATCCTCCCCCACAACGCCGCCTGGCTTTGAAAATGGAGAGAGATGGAGGCTGGGTAAGGACCCGCTCACAGTCAGCAAGCTAAATGACACGGACGCTTTGAAAAGCAGCGCTCGCACAGTTCCTCGCGCGGGCTTCAAAGGACAGTCACGTCGGAGAGAAAGGAAAAGGAGAGCCAAGTGAGCAACAGAAAAGGGACAAATAAAGAGCAAACCGGCAGCTTCTCAACACACTGTGACCTGTGGTTAGGACCTTCTGGGAGAAGGGTTGTGTCAGATCATGTCCACACTAATGCAGAAGAAAGAAAACAAGGGTTTCTTTGGCCTTCCATCCACTCTAAACCTATATTATGTCTTTGGCCTCTCACTGATAAGGCCCATTATAAACCATGTATGTTTTGGTCCAATCACAAGCTCCCTATCTTTTTCTCTTTATTCACAGGCTGCTCTCGTACATTCACATAATCGTGAACCAGGAGGACTTTCGCCCAGGAGCTCAGCGGTCGTGTCCCGTATGAAACCAGAAGACGTTGATTTATTTGTCACGTAACTGACGCACTTCACTAACCCCATTTCCGGAGTTATTTTCAGTCAAACCACAATCTTTTTCCTAAACCTAACTAAGTAGTTTTGTTTGCCTAAACCTAAGGAAGTTGTGCGTCACATGTTGTTGGACGGACATTCGTAGGAAAACACATGAAAAATGAGGCGAGAAAGAAGAAGTTCTCCATGCCTCTATTTTACAATTTTATAATATTGCAAAAGGGCTACAGATTTACGTAGCTAGCGTTAGCTCTTTTATAATATTGTAGAAAGACTGAGGCCAATGTGAAACAGAATATGTACATTTTTATGTCGCCTTTTTACTCCACTTTGCTCCCCCTAGAGGCCTTGAGAATGCCGTTGCATTGACTGGATATGCAGCGTTTTTCTGTAAACCAGTGGGCTATGCAAGAGAGACGCTTCGTCCACACTGGACCGCGTCGGGTGTTCACACCAGCTGCGTTTCAGCCCTTTCTTTCTACATAGAGTTTGCCTTTCATAATGGCCATTTTATTTCATTATAAATGTCATTTATATTTATTTTAGACAGAGAAAGGTTAAGAAACTTGTGGTAATTGTAAATAATAGTAATAATCCACAATTAAAACCCCGTACTATATTCATTCATGGAGCTCTGCAGGTCACTGCATGTTCTACAACACTGTCCGGCACATATTTCAGAATAAAAGCCTCGTGTTAACAAATGAAGGAATTCTATCCACGCAGAAAAAAATGCTTGAGAGCTTTTATTTTTAAATGAAAGCAGGAAGTGTTGATTTAAAAATAAATATTTACTTTTTTTCATCTCCGTAACATTTTCTACAGATATAGACATTGAAACTGTAGTAATGTAGCTGGTATGATGTCAATAGATCACTTTCACTGTCTGTTGCTGCTGTGAACCGTGCTGCTCGCGTCAAAAATAGGCGAGACCTCGACTCTCTCTGCGTCTCATGCGTGCTGTGTGGCTGCTCTAACCTGTTAACACAATAAAAAACAACAGGTAACGCAGCCGCCACGCGCTCCTGACGTTCCCGGTTTGGAC
This sequence comes from Sebastolobus alascanus, assembly GCA_916701645.2. NCBI lineage: Eukaryota > Metazoa > Chordata > Actinopteri > Perciformes > Sebastidae > Sebastolobus > Sebastolobus alascanus. The sequence goes on from CAKAOJ020000357.1 coordinate 362,105, forward strand.
GAGGCTTTAAACCACACCTCTAGGTGCAAAAACTTTCTGTTGAGTCATCCTGGCTGCCACATTGTCCCAGTGGCCAGTACAGCTACAAAAACATCTCCTTCTGCCCAAAAAAAAAAGCTTTTCCACCATGTTAGATGTTTAACGAGCTTTTCCTCAAACGTTTATTCAGCGGAGACACCTGCTGCATTCGTCTCATCGCCGCGGCATTATCTGACACTTCACAGTCATCCTGACAGGAAATGATAAGGCCTCAATGTGACAGCATTGTATATCTGTAATTACTGCATGTCTGACTCTTTTATCTCCGACGTTATCTTTTGATGGGGGATTTGATGGACTGGATTGTGAGAGGAAAAGAGCGGCTGAGACAAAAGTTTTATTTTTCCTTCATTGTTCGCCATCTGTCTTCAGCCCGTTTTCTGCCTCTGCATGAAGCCGGCAGCCTGTAGTTACCACTACGGAGAGCGTGTGTGTGTGCGTGTGTGCGTGTGTGTGTGTGTGTGTGTGTGTGTGTGTGTGTGTGTGTGTGTGTGTGTGTGTGTGTGTTGTGTTGGTTCTGAGTCGCTCCACGTACTAAAGGTCAGAGCTTCTGCTTCTGAGCATTTTAATATTTCTGACAGACAGAAAGACAGAGCTATAGCCTTACAAGTGTTTTCAAATAAAAACAAAAATAGAAATGTCACAACGCATCACTCGTGCCCCCACACTGCAGAAATAACTACAGCGGGGCTGTTTGAGTGTTAGAGAGAGATGACGCCGCTCCGTATCTTCGTGTCTCTGTGGAAATTATGACTCTGTAGATCTCTCTCTCTTTTAATCTTACAATAACTTTCAAGTATTGAACTTGCTGCTCATATTAGCCAACGCTGTCTCCTACACTCTAAGAAAAAATAAATCCGTAGAAAAACAGATAATGTCCCTGGCAGAAAATAACCAGGACATTTTCCGTTAATTTTACAGACATTTTCGTCAACCCTAAAACGGAAATTTCTGTAGATTTACAGTATATCGTTCGAGACTAGCCAAATAGCAGGCCCAACCTTTACATTTTGGAGGGAAAACAGACACTAACGCTAGCATTTATACGTTACCTATCGATCTCTGCAGACCACCTGAGGCTAAAACTGGGGCTGACTCTACCTGACGTCCACTGAAGTCTAAAATATAAGCATTGATAAAACGTATATTACTATACCAAACTTGCATTAGTCTCAAAATGAGTCAGCAAAATATTCCTGGCGTATCTGGTAAACTTTGCCGTGTGTGATGGTCTCCACCTCTTCCAACTTTCACCGTATCGGAGGTTCTTGTTCCCAAAATGCAATGCGTATTTAAAAATACCGGAGAAATCGATACAGAAAATTCCTTCGTATTAACAAGGTACATTGGCCTGTATTTTTACGGACTTTTCTTAGAGTGTAGAAATTACGTTTATATACAAATAATTTGCAGAAAGCAAATATGTTTTAAAGGAAACATACAACACAGTCTCACGGCAGTAGTCGCGAAATTTAATCTATTTGATTCGTGTACATGGACTTTTTAAATTTCCCTTTTTTTTTGTGATGCTCAGCACGACTTTCAACGTATTTTTTGTGCGTTTTCCTAGGAATGTCCAACTTAAGTACGGAAGTTACGTGACAAATAAATCAATTTTGTCAAGGTGTCACTTCTGGTTGCAAATAACCAAGATGGCGACGGCCAAAATGCTCGAGGCCTCAAAACAGTAGTCCACAAACCAATGGGTGGAGTTTTACATCGTCAAACCTTGTGTTAGATTCATTGGATCGTCTCATCCAGTTCCCATTTCTGCACAGCGTCACATCTTATCTAGCCTCGTTGCGGCCTGAGTAAAGGCATGGGGAAGGTATTACCAGGTGAGAAACGACGTTTGAACAGGTGTAAATCACAGCAGAGAGATTAAGTCCTTGATTTACTGCCCCGAGATAGAAGGAGGGAGGGAGGAAGGGCGACGAGAAAGAGGAAGAGATAAACACATCATCCATCACCTCTCGGCAAGGCTTCGTTCCTTCGTATATTTGTCCTCTTTCTGGTGTCCCCGATAATGTTTTTCTTTTTTTATGTGATGACGAGGAGTGAAATTATTGCTCGGCTGGAGCCTCAGAGACAGTTTGTGGGGGGGGGGGTGCACTGTGTGTCATCTGCACGAACCCAGTCAACTTAAACAACCCTGTGATTCTGACATAGACAATATGTCAAGGGTGTGACCAGCAGTAACACAGAACATCATGTTTCAACCTCCAAAACATCATCAATGTTTGGCTACGGATGGGAAATAAAGACATTTCCATCTTATATTTAAATGTTGTACATAATCTTTTGATGATTTTTTTTTTGATTGATTGATCATTTAGTCTAAAAAATGTTTGAAAATGTCGAATAACGCAGCAGGTTGGTTTACATTGGAGTTAGTTGAAAGCTTGGTGCGTCGCATACTGTTGCTAAAGGGCGACTGTGCGTCGATTTCCGATGCAGAGGCGCACTAACCAAGCGCCGGCGTTTGACGAGTTGGGAGCGAGAACGAACAGGTTGAACTTACGTACTTAACTACGTCAAGTTATGTAAGTTACATAACAAACATACTTATTTTAACCACGATCTTTTCCTGAAGAGTAGTTTTGTTGCCTAAACCTGAAGTTGTTTTCACAGCATTAAGTTTCACTTTCAGTATGTGGTAGGTGCAGTGTGGCCCGTCTGAAGCATTAGAACAGTAGTGATAACCACTGATAACGCCCATTCAGTTGGCTGATAACATTTGAAATAGGTGGTGATTACTCACATGTAGAATCTGGAGCCAGCTTATTATTATTTTTATTTATAATATAAATCTAAATTAATTTTTTCAATTGCATATACAAGTGCGGTGGGACTTGAGACTTGATGAGAAACGTCCAACAACCAATAATGTGAGTGCTGCTACGAACCACTTCTACAAACCAACCAATCAGAATAAAGCAGGATATATTACTGCTGCACAGTTTCAGGTGTTCGTCAGCTGATGTGGTTCACCTGGTGAACTTCACCCTCCAGGCTCTCCAGGCTATAAAAGCTGGTTCATTAGTTGATCTCCCTCTCATTTTCCAGCTGGCTTTCATTCCTCTGTCTTTGTTTTGATCCATGCTCTGATTTCTTTGCTCATTTTACTTTATGGTCTTGATTAATCCAACGAATTGTTTGATCGATAAAATGTCAGGAAACAGTGAAAAATTATGCTTTCCCAGCGCCGAAGTTGACATCTTCTAATTGCTCGTTTTATCTGCAAGACCTCACATTTCTTCCTCATTGTTTCTTAATCAGTGGATAGTAGATCCATCACTGATCTAACCCAGATTTCACACCTGGATCCTTAAAATAACGTCGGTCCTGGTATTAATGTCTCACGCTGTAGAGGCTGCTGAAACTGTGCCAGGTGCTTCAGGTGTTATAATGTTGTGAATCACTTTGCACAGATGAGCCTGAATGGTTTTCATACTCCTATGAGAGGTGAAGGCAGGCCAGAACACACTTTAAAAAGGGATGATTTGCAGGACATTTTTACTACTACTACTTGCAAGTATGCAGGTGTACGTGTGTAGAGTCAAAATACACATCATGCAATAATATTGAGTCTGTATTTGTTTAGCTCTGGTTTGGTCTCCACCAGCAACTGAGAAAAACATCGGGCTCTCCAGTCGCCACTCTGTTGGCTGGCTAGCTGTCTGAACTGCTGTTGGTGCTATGCAGGTAGCACTTAGGGTTTGTCTGAGCTTGTTTTCTGGAAGCAAACAACAGTCCTGCTGATGGAAATACTCACTAGAGCAGCAAATGTGGATTAATCCGCCTCTGAAAATAGTCCCCAACAAAGGCACTATTTCCTCCTGTTTGAGGGAACGTCTGATTAAAAACCACAGTCACCAGCAGTTTTAGGAACTGATCCTTTTTTTTTTTAAACATGAAACTTTATATTTGTGAGGTGTTTTTAAAAATGTATGTCTGCAGTAGGAACCAATGTGAAGGAAGGAAGTGTTGAGAGAAACACTAACACATTGGATTTGTTGACTTGTGAGTGCATGAAAAAAAAGTTGACTTGGCACAAAATCCTCGAGTTTCAGTCAATTTCTTACATTTTATTACTGTTGCACCATTTATACAAGTACATATAATTTTGAATGCATCAATTTCCATATCATCTTTTTGTTTTTGTTTGTTTTTGAATGAGCGTGTGTTGTGGAAAATAGCAGTGGTGAGACATGGGAATGAAAATATCAACTATTGTTGCCATGGATGCAGACTGAGAAATTATTATTTTTTATTATTTTTTTTCCACTTGACCAAAAAGACAGGACTACAGGTTCACCCAACCACGGACATGCAATTTTACTGAGTCAAGAGAGGAAGAAAAACTGAACCAAGTGACACAAAAACGCTCCTCGAGTGTTTGTTTCTGCTACGGTTTGACAAGTGCTGGGAGGAAAACGTTGTGTGCCAGTCGGATGAAACTGAAAAGTTGGCAAATGGATGGCTGAGATGAATAAATAAATACTTGTATACATACATGTATGCAAAAGTGGAAATAAGGAAAGCACTTTTACTCAAGCACTGAAGTTCAGCACAATTTTAGGGTAAATTTTGTAATATTTTATCTGATAGTTTAAGATTTTCCATTAATCACGAGATAAGATTATGAAATATCACTGATGTTTCTTGTCCTTAAATCTTTCCTTTATTGTTTATTTATTTAATTTTTCCTTAATTCCCTCCTTCCTTGTTTCTATATCTCTGTTCTTTCTGTCATAAAAAAAGCCTCCTTCCTTTCTGCTGATCCTAAACCACGACTCAGCATTTTAATATTACTTTTACTTGAGTAAAAGATGTAAGTACTTTGTTCGTCCACCGCTGCATACATGTATACGCATACGTCATATATATTTCTAAAAAAGTAAAGGAAAATGCATGGGAGGGGTGAAAATGACAAAAATCAGAAGCTCCCGTTTCATGTGCAAGGCTTTTTCCTTCCCATAATGATAGCATGGCGTACGGTTGCCATGGAAACATTGACCACAGTAGATCGAGTAGGTTGCTGAAATCCCCCCCCCCGCCCCCCCCCGCCCCCGCCTGTCCTCGATGGGATCAGACTGCTAATGATGGAGAGTCACACGGAGCTACAGAGACTCACAGACCTGGACGTGGTCTCGTCTGGGGTGTTTTCACCTGCTTAGACACCAAACTGGTGAGGTTTGCTCCACGGGACAGACTGCTTTACTCATGTTGCTGTTATTATTCATATGAAAGTTTCATTGTATATGCCAATTGTAAATGAATCTACTGGTTGAAGAGTCTTTATTTCAATTCCAAATTTAACTCCAAAGTCCCAGAAATTGGCACGTTGGTTTGTGATTTTCTTTACAGATGCAATAACACGTGTTAAGCACATGTTAACGCTTTCCATCACTGTCCACTATATCAATATACTTTCACTTCTTAAGTATATTTTGCTGCTAATCCTCGACTTAAGTAGAATGTAGGCCTTTTACTTATCTAAGTATGTCTGCTTTTACTGAAGTAAGAGAAGGATTTCTCCAGCGACACAGTCCAGAAACTGAAGGAAATCACAGAAAAGAGCTGAGGCAGTAAAAGTCACCAACTTGGTCTTCTAAGCAAAATCAAACTCTCTGTAGGAATCTCACCCAGGTCAGCAGTAGATATGTCTTTTAAAACAAAAAAATCTGTTCAAATTTGTCATCAGATTTGGATGGAGGATAAGAGATTTCTATCAGACTTTCTAAAAAACACTGCGGGGATCTTTTCAGCGAGGCTTTGCAGATTTTTATAAGCGTATTACAAATGTTAAAAAACCCACTTAGTTCACTTACAATATACCTAAGGGTTTCAGTACAAAATCTAGAAGTTTATCTGAAAAATTCCTACGACTGTTTTATACGTCTAAGAATGTGTTTTGCTCTGCAAAGCCGGCCTTTTTACAACCTCCGAAATGTCTTAGAAAGCCTGAGCATTCTCAGTCCTCACAGAAGATTTAAGCCACCTTTAAAGGTGCGTATCGGTTTTTGCCGTACAGAGAAAGTGGCGTTTAACCTTGAGAGGAAAAATGCTTAGCAACACAACCCAACAATACCAAAAAGCAGGGAGGGGGAGGGGAGGACGGGTTAAATAAGGACACAGCCACAATTCCACAGCAAAGAAAAACTGGAGGTACCAGGCCAAAGCCGAGAGCATGATACTCTGAAGAGGAGGATGAGTGGAAGGGGGGGGAGCTGAAGAGTGGACAGATTCAATGGAAGTCCAGCTGGTAAAGTGATTTCTCAAACCCCCTCCTTCCCTCAGTCCCATTTCCCCATATTCTGATGTTCTGAAATCCACAGAGCAGAGCCGCAGGTGAATGTTTGGACTATTGAGATGGGAGTCAGGTTAAAACGTCTTGACGTATGAAGGCGAGGAACGATGGATTATGGAATGGCCGACACAGACTCGTATCAAAGTTCAAATACTACAGCAGAAAAAAATAGAATAAAACATAACAATAATAATAGCAATAATCATCTGCAGCGGTGGGAAACTTCTCCAGGTGGTTGCTCCAGTCCTCCTCAATCAATTTTCATTACAATTATTATTATTATTGTTATTATCATAATATGGGTGGGCTAGTTAATTTTTTTTTTTTTTTTTTATCTTCATCGTCGTTGAGTTAGGTACTTTATTTTTTCATTTCCGAAAAGAAGCTGTCCATTAATCTTGAACTGCTACGGTTTGATCCTTGCTTGGTGCCTCTGTGGCGTTCGCCTCCTTGGCGGGAGGCTCGGCGGCTGGTGTTGAACTAGGGGCTGCGGCGGCCTCCTTTGCCGGTGCGGGAGCCGCCGCCGCCGCCGCCTCTGTGGGCTTGGGGTCAGGGGAGGCGGCGGGGCCCGCCTCGGCTTTGGCTGCTGGTGCCGCGGGGGCCTCAGTCTTTTTGGCGTCGGCCTCATCTTTTTTCTCAGCCGCCGGGGCGGGTGCCGCGGCCTTAGCTTCGGGCTCCTTGACGGCGGGGGCCGATTCTTTGACCGGGGCGGGGGCAGCTGGTTTCTCCTCAGCCTTGGCGGGCTCTGCGCTCTTGGGCGCCTCTGTTTTCGGCTCAGCGTTGGCGGCGGGTTTCTCAGGTTCCTTTGCGGCGGGAGTGGCGTTCTTTTCCTCCTCCTTGGGCGCTGCAGCGTCTGCTGCCGGTGCCTCCTTGGCCGCCGTGTCGTTCGCTACCTCCTTAGTGTCGGTGGCAGCCGGGGCCTCGTCTTTGTTGTCTTTCGGTGCTTCGCTCTCCTCGGCAGACGCCCCCTCTGCTTTGGCGTCCTTGTCTTTGGCCTTGTCATCGTTTACGTTGTATCCCTTCTTCTTTTTGCTGAGCTTGCCTCCCATTTTGGATCTCTGGCCTCTGAAACAGAAGGGACAAATAAATGAATTTAGTATTATAGAAAGTTATAGTCATTCTTTCACTAAGAAGAAAGTTCAATAAGAAGCCAAACAATGGACCAAATGTGAGCAAGAACCACAAAAATCAAGTCTTGAGCACATTGGAAGAAATAAATGAAATATCTGATGTGATGTTTCGAGCAATGCTCTTCTTCTGAGGATGATTTTTGACGAAGGGCAGTCTCTGTGTTCATACTTTTCTGTACAAGACAGCAAGTGCAGAATCTGACATCTCTGAATGAGCTGAGACCAAGAAGAAGCAGAAGAAGCTCATAGAAATGATACGCAGTAGCCATGCATTTATGGAACAACATCTCCCATATTGCATTTTTGATGAAGTCTCTCAAACTGAAGCACATGGTCCTCAGAGAGCCTCCCAGCATGATGTTTTCCTCTCTCAGAGCAGAGCAAAGCTGATTTAAACATGAGGAGAGGAAACAGTAGTGTTGAAATGCTAAAGAGAAGAAAACTGAATGAAAACAGTAGTGTAATAGTTTGAATCTGTGATGTTCATCTTGTGTCGTCCTGCATTACAGAGATTCTCAGCACAGCTCAGATCAAGAACTTCTAATTAAGGATGCAAGAAAAAGTGCTTCCACAGCTGACGTGCCAAGAGAAATGTTACTGAGACAACACTCAGTTCCTTTAAGGGCTGCTGAAGCTGGCTAATTGAATTTACACCTTACAGAGAAAGTAGTAATACTTTTAAAAACTGTTTCTTTAAATGCTACTAGTGCAGTGGAGCTACTCGTGGAAAAAAAAAACATTGCCAGTGGACATACTGTAAACCAGGCAACAATTATGTTCCCTCCTAAACGTATTTAACAAAACCATTTAGTAGTATAAAAATTTTAGGCAGCGATGTGCCTCCAACACAATACAATGGAGATGATTGGAATTCTGCTTGGGGTGCTCACAGCATTCAATACAAACATCTGTTTTCAGAATCTGTGTCTAAAAACAAATAAAACCAAAACTATCCGCTTGAATTGTTACCACCGTGAGTAACCGAGAACATATGTTTTTTTACTTATGAGCTCTGAAAAAGGACCTGAAAGGAGACGTCATCTGTAGCTGCTGTAATCCTGTAAAAACGTCTACCAATCACTGCCTCGAGGTCTGCTTGGAAAGAACCAATCAGATGCCTCCCTGCCTCCCCGCTTGTACTCTACCCTTGGCGTGCTTCAGGCTGGTGCACGCCAACCAAGTTGTTTTGTTGCCTAAACCTAACCAAGTTGTTTCCTGTGAAGACAGAAGTCTATTTTGAGAAGACTGTATGCATGTAACAAGCAGAAATTCACACGTGTTGCTGGACATTCGTAGGAAAAGGCATGAAAAAAGACGACGAACTGGGAGTAAGAATGTGTAGCCAAACGGCTGTAGATATTGTGTAACATGTAAAGCATATTATCATCAGCAAAGAATCGTTTTTTTTGTTTTTTTTAGCAAACTGAATGGAATCCGTGGATCTGTAGAGCTCCATGTGAAAGGACTCCAAGAGTGCTTTTCATGTGATTAAGAGCTAAACAGTCAGTGAGCAGGTAGATAGCACTGTGTGGAGGCAGGCTCAACACACACGCACACACACACGCACACACACACACACCTGCAGATTCCTGGCTCACTCCTCCAGTTGGAGCATTTTTTTCATGGATATCACCATCTGTCTGCTCGGTGGGGGAGAGGACTTCAATGCCACAACAAATCAGGCTTATTAGGAGCAAAGGCTCAAGAACGGTACAATTTGTTGTTTGAAATATGAAGTCTGTATGTTGATGCGTAAAACTGCCAAAAAACAACTTGGCAGTTTATTCTGCTCATTAGGAAAAGACGGAAAAAAAAAAAATAAGTGCTGTGCACGTTTTAAATTCTGCCTCTGAATTTCCAAAACTGCTGCATTCACTGTGGAAAAAAAACCAACTTAAAATCTAAAGTTTTCCAACCATGGCAGTATTTTGACAAGGACAAACTTTAACTATTTATTTAATGTCCCTGAAAAAGCTACAATCTTAGATTTATGACTCAGAGCACATACTGCACAAACACAGTCCTCATGTTTAGATTTTTGCTCTTTGGCTCCGAAGCTGCATTTAAACATTCAAAGTGATGTACGATCATATGGATAAATGTACCAAATCTCTTTCGTTCATTCAACTATGTGTGGCAGTTCATGAGAGAATAGTGTCAATTATGGCTGTCAATTGCATAAAGTATTTAATCGTGATTAATTAATTAATTCGCAAATTAATTACACATTTTTTGTCTGTTCAAAATGCACCTTAAAGGGAAATTGGTCAAATATTTAATACTCTTATCAATATGGGAGTGGACAAATATGCTGCTCTATGCAAATGTATGTATATATTTATTATTGGAAATCAATTAACAACACAAAACGATGACAGATATTGTCCAGAAACCCTCACAGGTACTGCATTTAGCATAAAAAAATATGCTCAAATCATAACATGGCATGTGATTATCATAAAGTGGGCATGTCTGTAAAGGGGAGACTCGTGGGTACCCATAGAACTCATTTTCATTCACATATCTGGAGGTCAGAGGTCAAGGGACCCCTTTGAAAATGGCCATGACAGTAGTTCCTCACCAAACTTTAGCGCAAGTTTTGAGCGTTATTTAGCCTCCTTCACGACAAGCTAGTATGACCTGGTTGGTACCGATGGATTCATCAGGTTTTCTAGTTTCATATGATACCAGTATCTTCACTCTAGATTTAAAACTCAGCCCGCTACAACCTAAAAAAATCACAAGTTGCATTAATGCGTTAAAGAAATTAGTGGCATTAAAACAAAATTGCATTAACACGTAATTATCGCGTTAAATTCAACAGCCCTAGTGTCAATACAAACAACCTCCTGTAGGCGCTGTCCAACTGTTTAAATCTAAATCTAAAACTTATATGTTAACTGTTGCCTGCAAGTGAACTTTTGGACCTCTGTCTCCTCTGAGTTTGTAGTTTAATTTAGTTGTTGCTCCCAATGATAGTTATTCTAAGTTGTTCTTTTTTGTCTTATCCACTTAACGTATATTATGTAATTTATAAAGCACTTTTTTTTTTTACATATTTTGCTGACTAAAACACCCCATCCTAGGTTTCTCAGTTTCAATTACTCAAATGTTAAGTCATGCATTTTGGGATTTACATATATATATCAATGTTTTTTGAAGAGTTTTCATTGTATTGTCATCCATCCATGGTCCCACCTTTTGGGTTTTTCCACATAAAATGAGTTATAAAGGTATGAGCAATAAAGAGGAACTTAAATAAGTCTGGTCTCCAGTCTCAGGCACAAAATTATTTCACCAGTCTGCATGGCACTTTGTACAAATATTATAAAATGGCCAATATAGATTCTCTTTGCCATTTAAAAAATGCTTTTAAAAAAGCTATATTAATTGTTTAAAACAACATTAAGTGAATGAAAATGGTGTAAAATGTAAAATCAACACATAAAAGTCATCTTCATTTATGTGGTCGCCACCAAAATCATCCATTTGTCCATCTGTAAATGTGAAATCCGTCTCTGAAAGCAGACGTGACCTTTTCCTCCCAAACAAACCGGACCACTGAGAGATTCTGCTGCAGCTACTCACAGATTCGCCCCGTGAATGGAACGGAGCCGGCGGTGGATCCACTCAAAATGCTAATCACCTCGTCACCACTGACTGAATTACTCCCCACTATTCATGCAAACCTCCCCCGAACCGTCCAACAGTCGGTATCTGCCAGGGCCGCCGTTCCTGCCGCAGCTTTATACGGAGCCACAATGGAGGTCTCTCTGCTACATCACATCATTTGACTCCCGGCTTGCGCTGCCAGTACAATGACTCACAATCATCTGAGCCAGACAATGGCTTCCTTTCAACCAAAGGCACGCTTTCTCGCTGCTGGGCGTGTGGTTTTAGTGTTTGAAGAGCTGGGGCAGGGCCGAGACAACCTGGAGAAAATGCTCTGGGCCGCACAAAAGACTTAATTTGACCTGAAAACTGCAGTCAGGGAAGCACAAAAGGAAGTCTGATCTGCCAGCTGTGAACTTCCAGCATCACTTCATATGGACGATGGTATCAGAGCCGAGGAAGAATACAACTTTACCCACCCAAAGTGTGTGTAAATGAGGTTAAAATGGTCTTTAAAAGGACTTAAAATGAGTCCAACAGAAGCATAATTCCTCGATGAGACTGCTTAATGGTGGCAATCAGGAAAAAGTGAAACCTACAGAGCCCTGAGAAAAAAATAATACGAGGCAATGAGACATCGGTCCTATCACTTCATCTTTAAATTAATGAAGTTAAATGGATTTCTTGACCTTTTCAGACGTACCCATAAGGATTTGGAATCGAGTGTCTCAATCCGTTTAGACACAGTTTCATTGTTACAGCCGTAAAGAGCTAATCTTCTAACCGTGTAAATCCCTGATCTCAATCACTGTGAAATCAGTTCTTGTTCCCTGACCAAGGTTTTGGAAATCTCTTATTCTTCTGTTAAAACTATTAGTTAAAAAAGATTCCAACCTGCCATTCACACATTTGTCCGTTAATTTCTGGTTACATTTCAGGGTTTTTTCACGTACTATCACCAACCAACAGTTAACGTTGGTTTCTTTTAGTACAATCTTAACCAAGTTTAGGCAACAAAACAACTTCTTTAAGTTCAGGCAACAAATCTACAACTTCTTTTATGTTTAGGTAATACAACTACAACTTCTTTAGGTTTAGGCAATAAAACTACAACTTCTTTATGTTTAGGTAATAAATCTACAACTTCTTTAGGTTTAGACAATAAAACTACAACTTCTTTAGGTTTAGACAATAAAACTACAACTTCTTTAGGTTTAGGCAATAAAACTACAACTTCTTTATGTTTAGGTAATAAAACTACAACTTCTTTAGGTTTAGACAACAAATCTACAACTTCTCTAGGTTTAGACATTAAAACTACAACTTCTTTAGGTTTAGGCAACAAATCTACAACTTCTTCAGGTTTAGGCAACAAATCTACAACTTCTTCAGGTTTAGGCAACAAATCTACAACTTCTTTAGGTTTAGACAACAAAACTATAACTTCTTTAGCTTTAGACAATAAAACTACAACGTCTTTAGGTTTAGGTAACAAATCTACAACTTCTTTAGGTTTAGACAACAAAACTACAACTTCTTTAGGTTTAGGCAACAAAACTGCAACTTCTTTAGATTTAGGCAACAAAACTACAACTTCTTTAGGTTTAGGTAATAACACTACAACTTCTTTAGGTTTAAGCAAAAACACTACAACTTCTTTAGGTTTAGACAACAAAACTACAACTTCTTTAGGTTTAGGGAACAAAACTACAACTTCTTTAGGTGTAGGCAACAAAACTACAACTTATTTAGGTTTAGGCAATACAACTGCAACTTCTTTAGGTTTAGACAACAAAACTACAATTTCTTTAGGTTTAGGCAACAAAACTACAACTTCTTTAGGTTTAGGCAACAAAACTACAACTTCTTTAGGTTTAGGCAACAAATCTACAACTTCTTTAGGTTTAGGTAACAAAACTACAACTTTAGGTTTAGGCAAAAAAAACAGTTAAGTTTTGGGAACATCCTGTTTTGGGACAGTGCGCATGTGTTGTACCATCTCACTGCAATCGAACCTTACAAGGGTTCACTTGGAGAACACCTCTTGCCTCTCAGACCAGTTGTTTTGGTCCGCACCAGAGTACGATTACTGAGTTCACAAACGAACCAGATCAGGAGTTGAACCGCAACAGAGTTTGATTAAAACTGACTAAATGTTGGCACCCTTAGACTACTACTGAGACTCCTTTAAGGATCTGCACTCACCCTGTTTTCAAATGCAGTCTTTACAGAACCCAGTGAAAAACCCAGTGCATCTTTCTAAGGTCCATTTATTTTTCCTGAGAGTGCACATGCACAAGATTAACACCACCTGCACTTTTTTCCTCCTGTTTTTTTTTTTTCCACCATATTCAGCAGTTGCCTCCCTTAACCACCGACTCTCCAATCTCTCAAACCCGCAAGCTGCTGAGTTAACAAAACACATGATTGATCACTCAAACAGCGGCGTTTTGCGAAGAAGTATTTATACAACGTTATTAATCGACGATCAAATCCGTGTCTGGCGAGTCTAAAGGTGGCAGAGCGGTTTAAGATGAGCAAATTTCCCCCCGAAGGAACAGATGGCTGAGTTCTCGTCAGATATTTTCTCAAAGTGTCACTGTCTCTGGCGAGTCATCTGTCACGCCCACACACCGACGCCACCGCTCTCTTTTCCCCGTCTACCCGCCTCACACTTTCTTCTCTCTGCAATAATCCCTCCATCATCACTCCTGCCTCCCCTCCTCTCCACGTCTTTGCTCTCGTCTGCTTCACCTGCAGTGTTTTCTGTCCTGAGCGTGCAATTTCAACCCTCCAAATTGCTTCTCCTCCCTGCTCTGCAGCCTCTCGTTGTATTTTCTTTGGCATGTCTAAATTAGACTCTCTCTCCTGGGATTATTTTTTCTCTTTCAGTCCGAGGATGCAGCTTCACTATGCTTTTCTCTCTGCTGGATTTCTTTCTTAATAGTTACGCAAAGTTAAAGCCCCTGTGTGCGTAGAAAATTTACTTTTGCAGAGCTACGCTAATCAATTCTTTGATAATAACGATAACACATAGATAGACCCCCGCTCACAGAGAATTTTCACTCAACTCTGCACGTCGCCTTCATCTCTATGGAGCATTTTAGCATCTTTGTTTTGGTTTTATAACCCACAACTTTGCTGTTCTGGTTCAGTCTCAGCGCTCTCATCAGTGTTATTTGCAACAGCAGGCAGCAAATAAGCTCTGATAAATCCACTGTACACTACCTGTTCAACTCCAAATAGCAGACAGACGAAGATAGCGATTAGCCAGCCACTTAATGCGCCAAAGTGGAGCTCTGAAGTGGAACGTTTAGCTGCTTAAGAGCCAGATATTTTTGCTTCACCAGTCATTTGCATTCATCTCCAAAAGCAAGCAACTTTGTGATGTAAATAGTAGGGCTGTCAAAGTTAACGTGATAATAATGCAAATTTGTTTTTAAGGTCTTTAACAAGCAAGTGGCCAAAAAAGTGTCCTCTCTCCTTTCTCCTTATATCTTGTCAAAACTAAAGCGGTCTGTGTAAATAGTGCCCACATATTGTATTCCTCTCTGTCAATATATGATCTCTGTTTTCTCTCTGCATATTTTTTTTTGCGGGTCAGATTGTAATCCCCCTTTCTCCTGTTTCTCTGGTCAGGCAGATGGAGGTCTCCAGGAGGTCCTGGGGTCTCAGTTAATCCCTGGCCTCGGAGCAGTGGTGAGCCCGGCCTGGCAGGTTCTGTGTTCTGTGCCGTCCAAAATGACACGTTAAAGGTTAAAGGCGTCACTGCCCGACTCCCCGTCCCGCTAGCACACTCTCACTCCCCTTTCATGTCCGTTGGAAAAACTCGACTTGACAGCAGAAAGCAGGAGGAGCTGCAGAGCATTTTTTTTATTTAGATCATGTCATGAAAAGCTATTTTTCCCTCCATGTTTGCATGAAATAAAGTAAAATAAAGTAGTCCATCAGCAGGGTTTACTACTGGGAAATGCCATTAGCGCCCATTTTGATGCGTGCAGAAAAAAAATAGAGAACAATCTAGGCTGCAGGTCATGCGAGCGAGACTCCAGAGAGCATTACCACCCCTACTGGCCACAAGGAAGTAACAAAACAAGCACCCCTTTCCCTGCCAGATTAATTTAGATTGGGAACTGGTTAGGTCGTGGTGGGAACGTGATTCAACCTTGATCTGACCCAAATACCAGGCGTAGTCTTGCATGTTTAAGCTCCCGTAGCCAGGTGCACTTTGCACTTGGGATGCGGATGAGCAAAATCAGCAGTTATAGCAGCTAGCTGGAGAATGAATCAAGGTCTGACCTGGAATAGCAACCAAGTATGCTCCCTTTCTGATATCCCCATGTGACATCTCCAGTCAGGCTGGTTTCATACACTGTTTTTAGCTATACTGTATACCTACAAAAAATAATGCACTGTAATTTGTGTATATCCCAGTGTGTAAGCCACGTAATCGTGAACAGGGAAATATAAAGAGCCGCAAACGCCCCATAAGGAGGAGGTCGGGGTGGATGGGTGGGTCAAAAAATACCAGACTTTCGCCCAGGAGGCTGGCGTTCGTGTCCCATGGTAAACCAGAAGTCTACGTTGATTTATCGGTCACTTAACTTACCTGAGTAATTTTAAGCCAAACCACGATCTTTTTTCTAAACCTAGTTAAGTAGTTTTGTTGCCTAAACCTAAATAAGTAGTTTTGTTGCCTTAGCCTAACCAAGTCTATCGTTTCCTAAATCTAAGTAGTTTTGTTGCCTAAACCTAACCAAGTCGATCTTTTCCTAAACCTAACTAAGTAGTTTTGTTGCCTAATCCTCACCAAGTCGATCTTATCCTAAACCTAATAAAGTCGATTTTTTTTTTGCCTAAACCTAAGGGAGTTGTTTGCTGTGAACACAGAAGTTTATTGTGAAAAGACCGTATGCATGTAACGAGCATAAATCGACACGTGTTGCTGAACATTCGTAAAAAATGAAACGCACGAAAAATTAGGAACAACTTTTTCGTAAGATATCATACGAACCGTTGTATGAGAATACATTGCTCCAGTACATCCCCACACATGTAGATAAACGGTTGTAATCGGCCTGTCTGAATCCATGACATGTAAGGGGCGTAGTGCTCTATAGCAACAACTTTGCATTTAGAAATTGTTGGTGTTTAGCCTTTCAAATGAAACATTTTCACCGCAGTCAAAAAAGCTGTTTGCTGTCCTGCTTGCTGCGGCACACACAAAGAGAGGCACGCATCTGTATCGAAAAGACTAGTTGACTTTAGCTCGTGAATAAACTTTTTTTAATATAGACTATATATTTTTTTGTTTTTTTTAGTAGAAATTCAGGTTTTTGTAGGGTTCACGTAGGGTCGGGCCTGCTTTTTTGGCCCCTGTCATAGCTCTTATGTAGTCTGTGATCTCATTGAGACACTGTACAGTATGTGATGCTGGCCTATAAAAATAAACTTGGCTGGAATAACAAAAATAAATCAAAAATGCATCACTTGGCATTAGCAGCACTGTTTCTTTCTTCCTAAAGAACACTGACAGAGACATGGTATCCCATTTTGAATCCAGCCTGGGGGGCTACGACACAGTTTCACCTCACTGTGTCACACTGACCTCCATTTTAAAACAGTTCTGCCTTATCAGAGTGTTTCTGAACCAATCTACAGCTACAACACAACACAGCTCTCTACTTCAGCCTTGTTGGTGTACATTTAGACTCTTATCACTGCTCAGTCAGTCCACTCCAAAGCTTTAGTTTTAAAGCATGCATACCTGCAGAAAGTGTTAATAAAAGGGCACGTTTGCATGTTTTAATATTCATAATATCTGAATAAACAAAATAGAAAATTCCCCCCTCGTCTAATTTGTTCTGCCGTCGACGCTGCAATTACCAATCATGCTCCGATGTTATTACTTTGCACACCACAATTAATTTCTTTCTTTCTATCACACATAAGTTATTATGCCGTACAAAAAGCACTTGTGGAATTCATGTTTTAACAAAAGAAGAAGAAGTGAAAGGAACATTTTGGGACCAAGAGCTGGATGCAAAGCATGTGGATAGCCTAGCTTAGCATAAAGACTGAAAGCAGGGGGAAAGAGCTAGCCTGGCTCTGTCCCCGTTAAATCAGTTGTTGTTTTGATCTGTCACTTTGTAAGGTATGTTGTAAAATTGTTAATAATATATGACTTAAAAACTATCTAAGCCCAGCGATAGGTGAAGGAATACAGTGAAGCATCTGCCCCGAGTGCTTCCAAACATGAATGTAACGCTATAATTCATAACACAGGCCTGAACACTTTCTCCTCCCGCTGCCATCCAGCTGGCTGATTTGAGATGAGTCTGTTTCACCAAAGTGCAGGCGGCTGAGCGGACAGGCTGGGAAACTGGAGCAGAAAATTTGGCCCAATCACACACACAGACACACAAATAATAAAAAAAAAAAAAAAGAAAGAAAGAAAAAAAGCTCCACACCGGCTCTCTGCAACTGAGTTGGAAGAAACAGCGGGGAGCAGAGAGGATGCTGGGAGATGGGAGCTCACAGTCAGGCCGAATTCAGACATTCAACTCTCTGAAATGACAGATTGGAGTCCATGACGAAGGTTTTTTAGAAAGCTAGATTCTCAGATGGTGCTGGTATGATTTTCCCACAGCAGTGCACTATTTTAAAAACGCAGATCTCCGAACCCTTGGCGAGCTTCACGACATCAGAGCCAAAAGTATTCTCTTCCACCGTATTCTACACTTTTATTCCAGCCTGAAATCGTAGAGCTGTGAGTGGATTTCAGGATACAGTAGCAGGCACACAGTGTACCATCAGTTAAAAGTACTGGTCCCATGTGTCACAGCTAGCAGCAGGACCGCCGGCTGCAGCTATTTCTGTCCAACAGTAAACACTTTCAGTCTTACAGGAAAATGAAAACTAGCCTTTCAGCTAACTTGGGTACAATTGTTTGAATGTTGAGTACATCGTCCAAATAAAAATTAAATTAAACAGGAGGTGTTTGAAGCTGCTACATTTAGGATTTAGTGTCTCAAATGTCTCAAAGCCCTGTCCATACCATACATAATCACATCTACCAGACATGTATATATGTATCCCTTGTATTAAGACAAGTAAACACACAAAAAGTCTAATAATGCTCTCCCGTAGATTTGTAGTGAACTGATTCTCATAAATATGGAACAAAAGTGTGTCCTTTATCAGTTCAGAAAACGTCTTTTAGTTTCCAGTTACGAGATTATTCCTTATTTAACGGGACAGTTGGCAATCCTGAAGGAATCCAGTAGGTTTCTGCAGCCTGTTCTCATTCCCAGGGGGTCAAATATAAAGGCTTTGTAACCCCACAGTAAATGCTCCGAGAAAGTGCGCCGGGAGTGTGATGATGTAGTTTTACGAGCGGAAAAAACGACTGTAGATTCGGCGTTTTTTCACATTAAACTCGATGAAATTACAGTTGAGTTGGACCAAAGCACACTCGGTGATTGTTGGAAAGAGTAACGACGACGGTTTAGGTGAGCTTTATTTAGTTTCTGTCCAGTTTGAATGAAGTGTTTTACGATGCTCCGCTACGTACAGCTGATCTCAACATAAAGATAAAATACACGTGGATGATGGCACAATCTGAACGGAGAGGGGGCGGGGGGAGGTCTGCGCTCTCCGAGTGCCATTCTAGTTTAAATGAACAATTGCAGCTGGAACAAAGCTGTTCCTGTAGCACTTTGTCCTACACCTTAGGACCCTAAACCTCGGACCAGATGGGAGGAGAGGCTGGAACTGGACGTAGCTGCTAGTGCGGCTAAAACTGGTCAAACTGTCAAAATAATTCTTGCAAATCAAATCGAAAGAATTCTGGCTGAAAAAGCTCCAGTTATATTTTTTTTAAACCCTGGATCTGGTGTCTTGTTGTGGATTTTATACAGAAGCAGGAAGTGATGTAAACAAAGTCATCACTTTGTTCTGGAGAGCAGTCTAATTACCCAGAGTACACACAGACTGCCCACTGCTTATTCTGGCCTCAGGCTGAACACACACACACACAAACTAAAGCTAAACACACATTCAGAGGCATAAATAAACACACACACACACACACACACACACACACACACTGACTGGTGTTTAGAGGATCAATCCTCAGATTGACGGAGCTTGAGAAAACTCCTGGGCCAGAAATGGTTATTGATCGGCGGGTTGCGACCACAGAGAGCCGCTGTGTGTTCAGCTGCTGCTGCTTACGAGTCAGAGGACGCACTCAGCGGAGATGAAAGCCAGCGAGGTGCTTTGAGACGCTTTTTTTTTTTTTTTTACTCTGACGTTTATTACTTGAATACAAAAATCGCTCCAAGCGCTTTGTTGGCTGCGGAGGGAAACCAACGGCAGACAAAACAAAACAGAGAAGTGAAAGGGGATTACGTCCATCTCTGTGGAGTCGGTGGCATTTCACTCTTTCACAAATATCCCTCTCTCCTCCTCAGACGCTCACATGACCTCCATGTCTGCAAAGCTGGCAGAAGTTTGTCTGGATGGAAAGTCGCTCAACCACAGACGCTCTGCTCGTCCAATTTCTGAACCGAAACTACATTTTAAATGAGCGGGAAAGTTCATTCTTGACCTTGAAACGGCAGTTTGAGTCATCAAACTACATTTTCTGTTATTCTTTTATCTCTTGTTTTTTTCTGACCTTGAACATATGCCTATGATTTTTAATAAAACACAATTTCTGTACAAACCAGGTTCAACTATAAAAACACTAAATATGTTATGATGACAAAATACACCATGAAAATAAGAACTTAATGGATAACGAGAAAATTATTGAGAAAGGGGAGGTAAAAAAAATATATATAGAATAATATTTTTGCTAGAACAGCAATAAGAAAAGGAAAACTGAGGTTGTATTGACTGTAAATTGTCATTAATCATATACCTTGCTGAAATGAGGAGGTGTAGAAGTCTAGTTTTCTCTCAGAACACTTGAATTACAATATACTAAAAAGATTGTTATTGATTTTTTGCCCAATGATACCAAAAACGTTCTGCCTACTGACGCTTTAAACTCGCTTTTGACATGCACAGCGCAGCTCGCTACCGGAGCTGGTTTAATCCAAAAAGGGCGCAATGTTTTCTCCAGTTGGGCCGGATCGAGGTCTGATCATGTTCTCACCACAAACGAAGCGTACCGACACTCCAGGGTTCGATTCAACCCAATTAAACAAGGCAGGTGTGAATACGCCCTGAGACGCACTGGCACCAACTCCAATGTAAACCCATCTACGACGCTACGTCTCATGACGTTACATCCGTAGTTTAACTTACGTAACAGACGTACTTATTTGAATCCAAACCATGATCTTCTTTTTTCTAACCTCAATGCGTTCGTTAACCTTCTGCATCAACATGCAAAAGGTAGCAAAAATATGAGGAGTAGGGATGAGATCACGTTACATACACATTAAACTTAGTGATTCTCTGATGTCTACACAGTTTAAAACAATGTTTCCAGCCATGACTACTGGTGGAAATGTGTCTGAGAAAGACTAAATGTAAACACACGAGAGCTGAAAACAAAGCCTGTCTGATTAATTAACCAGCTAAGTTTTCTGTTCCTGATGTTTTCTGACGTCTCGTCTTTGTTGACTCTAAGACCGGTTGAAGCGGTGATAAAGAGCGTTTCTTCTCTCCGCTCACCGACCTGTAACACGTTGTCACTCCATCCTGATTCACTGTGAAACGGAGCGAAGCCTCTGGCCTCGTTCCTCACTGTAGAGTGAGATTCTGTCGTCGTCTGACACATCCAGGTCAGACTCTTTCAGGCGCTGTTAAGTGATCGAACAGGTGCCGTCAAAGCTTCAGCAAAAATACCCATAATTCACTGCGCTTGCAGGCGTTTACCAATCAGCAGCAGTTGATATAACTGCGTCATGTCAGCTGGTTATCTATGGGAAGTTGAATGAGTGGTGTATTCAACAAAGAACAATATGAACATATTATTATATTATTATCTGAAGGTTTTGGGCTTTTTTTACTTCTTGGTTTGAGTGCATCGCTGTCGGCCACAACATCTTTTCTTTTTAATCCACCACTGGAGAACGCCGTAGCAAAGAACGTATATTGATAAGAAGTGAAAGCCAATTGTTCATTCCATTCATTGCAACATCAGCACCCAGCAGCAGAGCTACGCCTCCGCCATTTTGGACTGAAAGCGACTGCCAGACGCCAGTAAAACGTTCGCCTACAAAGAGCCGTACAAAAGTAAAACTAAACTATTTCTATTGTATTGTCATATTTAATATCTCTACTGAAATGGCCTGTGTTGAACAATAAAATATTATAAATATGCATACTATTAGAACTACTCACATATTTATTTATTAAACTTTTTTTCCCGACCACTTAGAGAGGTTTAAAGTGAGCGATGGACATAATCAACTTTCAAGTTGGGACTTGAAAGCTGATTTACAGACGTCTCTTTATACATCCATGACCAGAGACTAATTGCCGTTTTCAGTCCAAAATGGCGGCAGCGCTACCACAGCGCCATCTAGTAGCTGTTGTCAAAAAAAGCACCAGAGTTTCGCCTCTTTGCTTCTAGATTCTTTGGCCATAGTCAGGATTCAGGAATTTTTGAAAGTCCACAAAATGGCTTTAACTAAGCTACCAATAACACGGGAAAATATTAAAGCTTTGTTAAAGTAACTGCCATAAAAATAAATAATAATAATAACAATAATTTGAAATGTAGCTCACAGGGTCAAAAAATAGAATTAGAAGCAATATCATAAACACGGTATGCCTGTAATATGCATATTTTTTTAGGGCTCCCCAGGAGCTTCACAGCAGCTCACTGCTCCTAATGCTTAGGATGGGTTAAATGCAGAGGTATGTATGTACAGTATATGACGATTCTAATAAATACTGTTTAAGTTGAATACAACACTAGCCCACCTGGCCCACTTCCCTTTCTGTACTTGTAGTAGATCCCATCAGAGCTGTGGTTAATGTGACTTGTCAGATGCGTTCGCTGCCTCGCCTCTGTGTTCTCAGACAGATAAGAGACTCGGGGGGGGGGGGGCAGAGACGAAGCCACTGAGCCCCCAAGGCCTGTTAAGTCTGGACCAGCGAGTTAAGTCTGAACCAGCTAGCCTCAGAGAAGCTCTGTCTAGTTCCTCAACCAGAGACTTTGATGACTTCTGCATTATGTGTCCTTCCTGTTTTGAATTCATTACGAGGTAATGAATAACTCACTGCCAACACGGCCGGACCCGGAGACTCATCACCTGCTCATGTTGAAGAGCTTCAGGTGGATCAGCCTTCATAATAAGACACACAAGGGGCCGAGCTCTCAGCCTGTATCCCAGTGAGAGGCTGTGTGAAGGGGGGGGGGGCATGATCGGACGCACCCGGCTGGTCCTCCGGGACGTGACGCAAACTTAATGAAGCCTAATAGCTGTCGCGACCTGTTGGGTCTGACGGTGTGCACTGTAACAAGAAACATGGTGAACCTTTCTCACATGACCTCACAAATCATCACATTTTACTCAACAAGAACGAACTTTGAGGAGTTAAATAATCAAACATCTTGCAGATCGACTGGTTCAACAGATATTCACGCATTCATAAAAAATAAATTATATCCAATATTTTGGGTTTGATATAGCTTTCAGTTTCTCCACCAAACAGGTGTTTTAGATGTCAAAATGTTTTAATAACTGATAAGAAAAAACTATGAAGACATAGGTTGGAAAAAAATGAATTTTTAAGACATTACGTGAAGGTGAACAACTCTAAACACAAAGCTGCGTCTCCTCCAGCACATAATGTGTTCGTTTTCATCACTTTGAACGCATCACTGCTTCACTGGAGTCAACTGGAGAATGAGGACAGACGAGCACATGAACGCACCATAATAGTTACAACAGATTTAGATTCAGACCACCGGCGACATTTAACCAACTCAACTCTGAGCAAACAGCACGTACGCTACAGAGTTTACAAGTTTGGTTGCGAAGTTTTCTTCTCAAACTGTAGGAGTTGAGCTTACAGTACGTTGTCTATTCCCAAATACAGTGGGGTGAATTAGCCTAATATGGTAAATTTTTTTGCATTTCAGATATCTGGAATATATATGTGATATGAAGCCAAAACAGTAAATCCACTCCGAAATCGCCAGGATGTGTCCAAATCAAACCAAAAGTGAGTCACACTCGTAAATGAAATGAAAAGAATGCCAAGCTTTGTTGTTTTTTTCAATGTGGGACACTGAAAAGTTTGTTAAAAGACACTGTTAAAAGGCTTAAATCACCTTAATTAATGTAGGAGATATTTAAGGCTAAATGTGCAATGATCCCATGTTCAGTAATTTTACTACTTACTATTTTATCGTTGTTACAAAACCCAGGCTTATAGTTGTGGATGGATCCATATTCAGCCTGAAGAAACACGTCCACAGGGTTCATTCAACCTTTTGGTCTCTGAGGATTTGTGATTTCGTGTCAAGAGTTCAGGTGTGTGTGTGTTTGCTCCAGCTACTCACACCTGATCCACATCATGCTGATGACTGCTGAAGAGTAGAAATAGAGCTTCTTGAGCAGAGCAGGACAGCATGTAGGCTGGGTTTGGAAAGTCTGTCCTGAGTTTATCCTTTTCCTTCTCTTCACAACTGTGTTAGCTAATCAGCACGAATCCACAAAAACCTACAAATCTACAATCCTCATTTAGCAAATAAACAAATTTCAGCTTTAGCTAAAAATACGCTCCAGTGCTCAGAGTTAGCCCGTTGAAGTGTGTACTTTCCTTTTCAATATAATTATTTGCTCTATAAATAAAGCCCATTGCATTTCCCCAAAGCTTAAATGCTTCCTTGGTTCGACCAACAGTCTAAAACGGTTTACTATGGAAGAGTTACTGGAATTTACATTTGAGAGGCTGGAAACATTTTGAATTTTGGGACTTTTTTTGCTAAAAAAAAAGACTTAAAGGATTAATTGATTATCAGAGTTGTTGCTGACTGTGTTTTTTTTTTTTTCAGTTCAAGCAGCAAAGCCTCCATGCAAAAGTGTTTTAGGTTGTGGATTTTGTCCCATAATTCTTGAATTACATCATTCGTTCATTTACATTTCGTCCAAAGCCTCTTAGAGTATATCTGTAGGAAGAAGAGCTATAGAGCTGTTCAGTGCTGCTACGTGCAAAACACTAATGAATGAAATGTTTCTATTTGTCGGTCCCAGTGATCGCTCCACATGACAGATTGTTTGCAGCTGCATGCACATTTCATTTGGTTTACAAGACCAAGTAGACTAGCTAACGCTGCAGAACCAGAAACCTATAGCAGCCTAGATTAATGCAACTCATGATAAATGTATAAAATCAAAACAGTCTTAGATAATAAGAAACCTTTCTGTATTACCAGCCCAGTCGCACAGCAGTTTGTGAAATAGTCACGAAATTGAATGTATTGATTCGTGTACATGGACACAAATTTCTTTTTTTTTAATCAATTTGTATGTAATCCATGTAATTATGAACCGGGAAGTAAAAAGAGCAGTGAACACCGCGTAGGGAGGAGGTCGGAGTGGATGGGTGGGTCTAAAAACACAGGACCGTCGTCCAGGAGGCCAATATTGGTGCCCCGTGTGAAGCCAGAAGTCAAAGTTGATTTATTTGTCACATAACTTTGTACTTCCGTATACCACTTCCGGAGTTATTTTAACCCAAGCCGCGATCTTTTCCTAAACCTAACAAAGTAGTTTTATTTCGAAAAAGACTGGAGCAGAAATTGACACGTGCGTCACGTGTTGCTGGACATTCGTTATGAAAACGCATGAAAAATATGTTGTTGAAAGTTGTGCTGCGCGTCAAAAAAAAGGGAAATTTGTGTCTAGAGTATGTACACAAATCAAATAGATTACATTTTTATGACAATTTCACGGACTGCCGTGAGACTGTGTTGGAATTAGATGTGCGAGAGCTAATAGAGGACAAAACCTTCCATGAGTCGTAAAAACTAAATGACCGAATTGGGAAATGGTGGAGTTTATTAAGAACAAATAAACAAAGGAGCACAGACACAAAGTTATACTGTGCTGCAGGTCTGAGTGCACAGGGACGGATTAAAAAAAAACATCAATAAGCATAAAACAACTTCCAATCACGATTTAGTTGCACAAAATCTGTTCTCTGATATTCATTTAGTGAGAATTTCTGGCGGACATAACTCAACAAGACATCCACTAATCTGTGCTTTTAGAGACAGATCAACTTCACACTTAATATAAATAAAGATGTTGGACATCACTGGGTGTGAGACTTTACTTCAACTTCATTAAAATCCGTTCAAATCCAAAAGACTTGCCGACTTTTAGATTCACTCTCACTCAGATTTGCATTGAGCTCGATGGTTTGTCATTAACGCCCAGATTGTTTGAGACTCTACATTTTGTCGAGCAATCGACACGACAAGGTCCAGCTTCCAACAGTTAAGGCAAACACCATTATGTGAGCACTAACAATGACACGTGTATTGACCCATACGGCCATAATGAAAAGATAAGATGAGGCGACACAGAGAGGCAAACATGAACTTCACAGGTAAATATGTGACTCATCCATACTGGAGCGGAAGTTCAAACAGAGAGAACATGAGGCTTCCTCTTTATCTTAGAACAAATATAGAGGTGAAGAAGGCCACATATCCATATATCCTCCTTTATATTATCACTCAGTGTTCATTAGAGCGTTTTCTACATTTAATGGTTTGATGATGATGAGATAAATGAAAGCACGCACGGCAAAAGCTGACAATTCTTTTACCGAAATTATTTGGTATTAGTAGTAAATGTCCGCAACTGCTAGAGCTTAAAGCAACACATTGCTCTTCCAATATTTACCTCAAAATGTATCTGCTTTGAAAAAAAAAGAACATTTGCAAACTGATATTCACAGTTACTGCTCCCTTTATTGTGTTCTTATTGTGTTGCAGCAATGAACCAATCACAGCTCACCCTAAAACTACGTGTTGCCAGTTGATTTGCGGTTTTTGTGGTGCGTTTCTGCAGCTCAGAATCCCCGAGACGAGTGTTAACCTGCAGATACACAGACTCACAGTTCAGCTATACAGCCGACTTTACGGTTGATGTAGTCTGATTTAATTTAATGCAATAATGGGCCGCTGTTGGCCGGCGTCCACGTCCTGTGTGGCCTAATGGAGGGCAGTTTGTCAACCGGCCAAAACCATTAACATAATAAATACAGTTATATGTAAAGGGAAGTTAAAGTAGAAGGTTTTCAATCTCCCAGTTCATCCATGATGGACTGAAGCATCGTGTTTTTAAGACTGCAAAGAGGATGGATGACAAAACCCTCTATGGTTATTCATAACGTTTGGTTCATTTTTGTGAAAACAGTCAAGCTAACTTTGCCCACCTCATAGATGCAAGTTTTTAAAAGTTTAAAAGAATGAACTCAAAGATATTTGCAAAATCTCTTCAATGCATGACGGACAAAACGTCTCTGAAACTTCTTTCTTTCTTTCTCGAGTAGGACGCTCACTCTTTGTTAAAGCAAGGCTTGTTTGATGGTTTTTCTTTGGTTATTTTTTTCGTACTGTGTCAACACCTATTGACATTTTTGACTATTGAAATAAACCTTAAATGTTTGTAACTGAACCAACAACAACTTTGCCCACTTCCTGTGTAAATAAAAAAGATCATGCTTGACGCCTCGTGCGAAAAGAAATCTGTCAACGTCTGTTACAGATATTTAAAATGACTTTATGACAGATGACTTTGATGTGAAGTTCCTCCTGTGCTCAATAAAACCCCAACTTCTTGCTTAAAGTACAAAGTCAGTCTCTCAGTGGTTTCAATGTCTAATTTCACTTCTGCTGCTGTGTCTGTCAGTGGTGGCTTTAAAAAGTGTGGTTTGATTTAGAGCTGTGATTCCCATAGACTGGATCGGGACCCACAGCTGGGTCGCAGGACATTTTATTTAGGTCACCAAATAAATTTGGAGACTTTCTTTTAACATCTATATCTGCAGTACACCTTTGAGCCCCATGAGGGAGCCTGAATGTTCGTATTGTTCTGATAATTGTAGCCTAAACTGATAACACGGATTTTAATATGAAACGCTAGCGTACATCATGTTTGTTTCACTGATGAGAGGGAAAAAAGCCTGTTAACTTCGCCTAAATGTATTTATTTGGTCTCATTTATAAAGTATTTAACATGCGTAGATGTTTTCAACAACACTTGTGTCACGAGAAGGCGTAAAAATACCACGCGTTTTCACATGTCATGAGTACGCTACACAAATGTCCACAGTTAGGTTTCAGGCAAGAAAACCACTTAGTTAGCTTTAGGAAAAAAGTCACGGTTGGGCTTAAAATAAGTAAGTAAACTCAGTAAAAACGCGTACGGTAACATTTACAGAAAACACGTCACAAACGCTAACAAAAACGTCTCTAATGTAACTTACAAAACAAAACACCGGTCAACTTTCCTTGTTAAAAGTCTGGTGTTTGTTGGACTCATCCACCATAAGTGGTCGTTCTTGCTTTTTCTTCTACGTCACTAACTCTTACCGTAGCATTTATACGCAGATGATTTTCCATTGCAGTCAGTACAGGACACATGGCATACAAATGACATGCGGAAATCAAGAAAGGCGTACTTATGGCACACTAAACGCCTTGTGCATTATCGCGGCATTTATACGCCTTTTTGTGTGAACAAAAAACGTGTATCCCTTTGAAATGAAATTATTGTCTTTGAAATTCAAGACAATATAAGGTGATGTGGAAATGGTAGTAAAAAGAGGATATTAGAGGATATTAAGGCCTAAACGTTGTGATGCTTGGGGTGATGTGTTTCATGTTCCTGGCTCTGATAAGATGGCGGAGAAGCCGCCTGAAGCCACAAAAAAAGAGGCTCCAGATATCTAAAAACAAGCATCGGTGTCTGGAGGTCTGAGTAATACATCTGTACTGAGACTGTAGGTGAGAGTTGGAGCTGTTATGTGAAGAGGAAGAGGGACTACAGTGACCTCACCTCCCTAAATATTTTAACAGTGAGTGTACAGACGTTAGAGGAAGGATTATCCATCATACTGACTGTGTGATGTGTTATTCCTCATTTATCGTACGCTTTCCTACAAACGTCCAGCGTCAATTTCCGCTCCGGTCTTTTCAAAATAAACTTCTGTCTTCACAGGAAACAACTTGGTTAGGTTTAGGCAACAAAACTACTTAGTTAGGAAAAGGTTGCGGTTATGTTACGCCTCACTAGACGTGGTTCCATACTGTAGGTATAGCTTTGAACGGTGTACGAGAACAGCCTGAGATAATGACCTGCTGACCTTCCACGGGCATCAATGAATCCAAAAAATGAATTAATATTAAATGTTGTTTGTCAAAGTGTCTCTTTGTGGGACGTCCTGATGCCAGAGGGGTTTATTTACTACCAGAATATACTACATAAAAGTTTCTTCACCTTCTATTCTACCTTCAAATGTGTCAGTCAATTCAGATGAAGCGCGCTGCGTCCTCAGACCTCAGCGCTGAATAAACTGAGAGGATGTAAAGGTTGTAAAAGCAGCCGGTGGTGTAAATCTCAGAAGCATTTCATTAGCTGTGATCAGTTGATGTCAGACTGTTTATTTGAAGGTTTTGTCTGAAGATGTTAACGTGTCAGTATTTCACAAGAAACTCCAATTCCAACTTTTTGAGAACTGATTGAGAGCAATAACGATGAAGACATTTTTTAATTTCTTGTCATATAATGACCTTACGACTCTTCAGATCAGGTTGCGAAAAAAAGGGTTAAAAGGGTTAAAGAATGCATTATACCATTGAGGGTCCTCACATGTATAGAAGTACTGTATAAAGTTGTGTGTGTGTTGTTGAGGTAAAGAGGTGACTACGTCCAAACAGTGTGAGCAGTTTCCAGCCCTCAATGTGACAGTCTGTCTCTGCAGAAGGCCACAGAGGCACCGCTGACGCATGTGTGCACGCATACACAAACACTTGCATACAAAAACAAATGTGCACGGATAAACACACACACACTGTTTACTAATGAGCGTTGTGGACAGTGTGTGTCTGAGAAATATGTGACCTCTGACCGGCCCACAGCTCGGATCTCTGCTAACACACACACACACACACACACACACACACACACACACACACACACACACACAGCCATCCGTCAGCCTCAAGGTTGCTATAAAGAAAACAAGAAGGGGCCCTTCGTCGCAAAATGTAAACTCAACCAAACATTCACATTTAAAGAGATAGCACGGCTATAAATGTCTGCAGAGACACAGAATCAGGCAGGAATCTGGTTCAGACTTCCTTCAGTGAGTCTGAGATAAAACCAGAGGTGGTTTTGAGGTGAAGAACCATTCAGACGATGTTTAGACAAACAAGGAAACCTGGACTAACCTTTCAACACAATATATCTTCTTCACTACAGTCAAAAAACATGTGTTACTTCTTACTCCTACCTCCTAATAAAACAGTAT
Source organism: Sebastolobus alascanus (assembly GCA_916701645.2). Taxonomy (NCBI): domain Eukaryota; kingdom Metazoa; phylum Chordata; class Actinopteri; order Perciformes; family Sebastidae; genus Sebastolobus; species Sebastolobus alascanus. Next base: position 391,718 of record CAKAOJ020000357.1, read on the forward strand.
TTTTACTAGTGGTAGTAATAGTTTTCTGCTGGGCTCAACGACCCATGGATAAGAATGTCTCTGTCCTCAGAGAGAACTGGTGTCACAGCTGCAGTCTTTAAGATACAGCGCTGCAAGATGACTTGTCTTCCACTGCAACAGTCTCACGGCACATTGTGAAATAGCTACTAAATTTAATCTGTTTGATTCGTGTACATAGACACGAATTTGCCTCTTCTTTTTTCGTGACGCTCAGCACGACTTTCAACAGTGGCTTTTTCCTACGAATGTCCAGCAACACGTGTCAATTTCCGCTCAAGTCTTTTCAAAATAAAACTACTTAGGTTCAAAAAAAGAGAAAAGTTTGGGTTAAAATAACTTCAGAAAAGGCGTAACTTAAGTACGGAAGTTACGTGACAAATAAATCAACTTTGACTCACACGGGGCACCAATAACCGTCTCCTTGGCGAAAGTCCTGTGTTTTTTTGACCCATCCGTCCACCCCGACCTTGTGCGGTGGTATTGAACGCCAACGGGCGTGACGAAGTGTCGGTATTTGATGTCCTGTGAATGAGAATGGGCTGCTCCAACAGACTCATGATCGGGTTGGGATTATACCAATTTTTACTGGGAAGCTTCTCATTTTTATACGAACAAAAATCTTAAAAATCCATCACATAAATATTCTCTGCATTGCGGCTAACTGGTTAACTGTAAAGTATTTGACTTGTAGTAAAAGGGTTGACACATGCAAAACAGCTGGTATGGTTCATTAAGTAAGAGCATGGATTCTGCAGGGCCTGAAGAAGGTTAAATAACAAGATAAGACCTATTTAACCTACAGACTAATAAATGATTCTCAGCCGTATGTTGGTAAAAAATATCTCCAGAAACAATTGAGAAACGCAGACCTATCTGATTCACTGCAGGAGGGTGAATTCAGGTCCTGATGCTAAACCTGCTGACAACCCCCCCCCCCCCAGCTTCAGGCCGCTCCATGACTCAGCACTTGTTTATGAGGCAACATATGATGTAGAATATGCTCTACTAGACGCCGCTGGGTGGGAGTCCTCGCTGGACGCATGAATGGGCCGGACGGGCTGAAGAGTTTCATTCCTCTCTTTCTCTTTGTGGTGCTATTTATGGAGCAGTATTGTGACCCGTGGCCTCGTTTGAGTCCAGTACACTCCCACAGACTGGATAGTCGGGAAACTGAGAAGCAGAGAGCTTCAGCTGAAATGATCCAGCTCTTCACCATAAGTCAAGGACTCTTCCTGCGTGACACTGAAGTTATTTTCCTCTTCCCGGCCTCCCTCCCTTCATCAGAACGAGCCCAGGGCCCTTGGCCCATATTTGGTGTTTGTTTTGAACTGCCTGCCGTACCAGATGGGCGGTGTTTACTACGTCAGTGCAGTTCAGACGGTGTCAGGTAAATTGTCAATCCCAAAATAAGGTCACCAAGTTGCCTATCACATCTCTTTTCCTGTCTTCTGAACTTCGGCTGTTCTCATAAAACAAACTCCACCATCTGAGCAGGAAACAATAAATCATAAAGCTCACTCTCTCACTCCCATCTCGTTAAATCCTGATACTGGCCCTCGGCGTCTGATACCTACGCACCAAGCTTTCAACTAACTCCAATGTAAACTCATCCACGTCATTATTAGAAGCTCAGAGCAACTGACGTAGTATAAAAAGCGAGAAACCAGCGTAAGGAGGAGGTCGGGGTAGGTCAAAAAGGAGACCGCTGTTAGTGTCGTACATAAGTAACGCCACTTCCATAGTTATTTTAACCCAAACCATGATCTTTTCTTAAACCTAAGTAGTTTTGTTGCCTAAACCTAACTAATTAGTTTTGTTGCCTAATCCTAACCAAGTCGATCTTATCCAAAACCTAACTTAGTAGTTATGTTGCCTAATCCTAACCAAATCCATATTTTCCTAAACCTAACTAAGTAGTTTTGTTGCCTAAACCTAAGGAAGTTGTTTCCCGTAAAGACGGAAGTTTATTTTGAAAAGACTGTATGCATGCAATGAACAGAAATTGACACGTGTTTCACACATTCGTAGGAAAACGAACAAAAAAAGGAGGAATAACTTTTTCGGTTACAAGATGACCCAGAAATGATGGCTTCTTACTCGTCTTGGCTGCGTCTTTGTTGTGGTAAAGAAATAAAGACGACTCTTCAATCTGTGTATTAATCAGAGCTGAGAGCCACAGACAGGAAATCAGAAAGCTAACTGTCAAATCAGAAAAGCAGAGAAGAAACTCTCGAATTATAAATAAAAAGCAGCTCCACCTCCCACATAATGTTTACAGGATTGAACTTCTGCTCTACCGTTAACCACTTCTGGTTGTCTGACACACTTCTCATCTACTATCACTTCATAAAAATAATGCGGAACAATCTGTTTACATCATTTTCATTATTCACGTCTGCAGCCTTCGTCAGTATTTGTGGATTCTTTGCAGCCTTTTTGAGAATCTGAATCTGTCCGTCTCGTCCTCTCTGAAGTGGTTTTAAGCGGTCCATCAGCAGATCCTGCTTCCATGTCACCTGGTAAATGTCACGCCGCGGCCTCAACAAATCTGCACCACCTTCAACGTTTAAGGCTTTTAGCCGATGCCCTTCGAAATCCAGCAGCAGAATGAGAATAGTTTTGTCTATCAGCGGGATTACAGAAACCAGAGGCTGAGGTCAAAGTGGTAGCGCTTTGGCAATAAAACACTCCTGTGTACTTAATGTGACTATGAAAAAAGAAGAAAGAAGTCGGTACGAAAGGGTAGAAAAGTTTTCCTCTTTACACGATCCAAAAGTACTTTCATATTAAAGGCTTTATTAGTTATCTTACTATCTTTTTCTTTCCCACACATTATTTCCATCGTTACAAAGGCGCTCTTCAGTGGCCGAGCCTCGCTCACACTAACAGAAGTTCAATTTAAATTCTCATCAGGAGTTTCGCAAAGATAAGACGCTGCAGGTCACACTGAACTGCAGGGAAATCTATATAAGACCTGTAGAGCTTTTGATGTAACCGTTTGAAACTTTCTCTCAAGGTAAGGAGTGATATCGCTTCAATGAAATGTCGGAACAAGCAGGGAAAAGATAAATATCTAAAAACTGAGTCACACGGTGGAAACAAACGATATTTATCCAATTAGTCAAAGTTACTTGAGGGCAAATTTAAGAGGCAGTTTAAGGGGATTTTTGACAGGAGACTGAATGGACTTTTTTGGGGTATACGTACTGTAAAGAAGTACGAGATTTTCATTTCATTTCATTTCATAACCCTAACCCCCTAACCCTCACTTTTGAGATACTTTTACTTTACTTTTTTGACACAATAAGCCAAAGTTATTGATATTAAGTCAAATTTATGACTTTTTAAGTCAGAATAATGACTTGCAGGTTTAGTGGCAATAACAACGCCTAATGACCAGCAGAGAAAATGGTCAAGACGGATGGCGTTAAATGTCCAATCAAATCTGAAATAATGACGAGAAACTGTAACCGTGCGTCGTGTTTTTGGACGTTGGCTGTCAGCCTCGTTCTTCTTCCTTCACAGACAAACTCGAAGTTTTAAACAAACAAAGACAGTTTCATTTGAAGAAGACAAGCCGCCGAGGCGTCGTCTTAGTTTGCTTTCTTGCCTCGTTGTTTGGTTTATGTGATTTCCACCGTTTACTCTGGACGCGAGCCAGTGGATTTCCATAACTCTTGTGTTTCTTTCCTGTCCGGGTTGTCGTGAACTTGATGAACCTTGATATGACAGCTTTGGTTTAGAAAGTCTAGAAACCATCACATCCTCCGAATATGAAGCTGAAACAACTCTGATGAGCACTGTTTGAGTTTAAAGATTAGAAAGCAATAAATAAACTCATGTCCTTCTGATATACATGTAGTTAGTTCTGAGTTGATTTTTAAAAAAAAGGGGAAAGAGAAATATTTTACTTGCGTCCACATTATCAAAGCAGAAGAGCAGCTCATAAAAAAGCACTTAAGCATTTATTTACCTCTTTATGAAAATTATGTGCATGTTCCCAAATGGTCTCTCCAAAAATAGCAGCGACGTCCTCAGAGGACTCCCATCCTCTGGGAGATCACTCTGGGTCTCTGGGAATAGAAAGTGGAGCATGTCCACATGAAAGAGAACATTTCCTCCTGGAAACACCATCATCATTAGACTTAATTATTTCAAGTGAGAGTTCTCCATGAGGAAAAACAAATCCTATTCTAGGAGTTTTATACTGGATAAACCTATGAATCATAACATAAATAATTCATATTGTGTTTGGGTAGTGAACAGAAGAGGATTGGTGTTTTTGAGATGATAAATCTTGGCTCACAGGAGGTTTTTTACTTTGCTTTTTTATGGTTTACTTATTATTATATCTTTATTGTTTACTTACTATTTATTATATCTTGTTCTGTTTTTTTACAGATGCCTCTTGTTGTATGCACTGCCCCCCTTTGGTGCTATAACACTGCAAACATTCTGAAATTCTTAAAAAAAAAGTCAAAAAAATGTCTGAAAAAAAGTCTGAAAAATTTATGAAAAATAACCGAGAAAAGTCTGAAAAATTTTCAAAAAAATTTAAGTCTTAAAATTGTCTGAAAGATGTCCGAAAAAAAAGTCTGAAAAATTTTCAAAAAAAAAAAAAGTCTGAAAAATGTCTGAAAGATGTCTGAAAAAAAAGTCTGAAAAATGTCCGAAAAAAAGTCTGAAAAATGTATGAAAAATAACCGAGAAAAGTCTGAAAAATTTTCAAAAAAATTTAAGTCTTAAAATTGTCTGAAAGATGTCCGAAAAAAAAGTCTGAAAAATTTTCGAAAAAAAAAAAAGTCTGAAAAATGTCTGAAAGATGTCTGAAAAAAAAGTCTGAAAAATGTCCAAAAGAAAGTCTAAAAAATTTTCGGAAAAAAAAGTCTGAAAATTGCCTGAAAGATGTCCAATGGGGGACTAATGAAGGATTATCTTATCTTATCTTATCTTATAAGTTTCCAAGTAGTTTATGTCAACACATTCTCACTCCCAACTCGTCAAATACTGACCTTTTGGACGTGTCAGGGATGGCGTGTCAGTATATGCTCGTTACATGCATAGTGTCTTTTCAAAATAAACTTCCGTCTTCACAAGAAGTTTAGGTTTAGGCAACCAGCCCACCAGCTGGTGCACAGCCAATAGGAACGCTCTCTCTCAATGAAATGACCTGTGATTGGTCAAAGTCTCCCGTCACGGGCTAGATCTTCTAAAGCCTGAAAACAGAGCCATGAGGAGGTGCAGAAGTCTAGTTATCTTTCAGAACACTTGAATTACAATATGCTGAAAGGTTATTATGGATTTTTTGCCCAATGATGCCAAAGATATACTGCCTACTGCAGCTTTAACTTGTCCTCTAAACCCCCCCCCCGCTCTGTGGAGCTGATGAGGTAATTGTGACATGTTTTAATGTCCTCTGACAGGACCTGAGAGGGATGCTCACACGTGTCCTGCCCCACATGAAAATGTCATCGCTAAGTGTTGATATTTTGAGTAATTACTTCAAAAGGGCAAGCGGAGCTACAACTCTACACTATACGAGCCCTCCCCTCATATTATGCAACAGAGAGACACCAGCTCTATTTTTGTATTTGTTGCATGCTCGGTACTCTATCACACCACGCTGCAGATGGATGAACCAATTATCTGAAAATACTGGAAAAGAGCTAAGAAACTCAGTTATTGATTATCATTGTAACAGAACCACAAACACATTTGCAGACTTTTTATATAATATTATATGATTTTTTGATCTACTGAAGAGTAGAAAACTTATTTGTGTGCTAAGATTTACGTCAGACACACGTTAGCAATCTCAGGTTCAGATACTTTAGATTTTCTATTATTCTTTGTAGGCTGTTGAGATTATAATCATGAGAAAAGGAGGTCTGAACTAAAGGAACATGCATCCCTGCAGGCCATCAAAGGTTGAGGGTTCAGCTGGGTTGAGCAAGGCAGTATATCACAGCAAAGGTTATGGCTTTTAATTCCAGCGTGGGCAGGGCTCAGTGGTATTTCTGCTCATGGAATAAGGTCAGAAGTTGACATAAGTCAATTTAACAAAGCAGAACCGGATGTTTGAGCACCCAAAACTTATTAAAAACAAATACAGTGTAACCTCCTGTTTTATGAGGAGGAGAAGAAGAAGAAAGAAGAAGGTAAACGTGGTGGTAAAACTTGTGTTTGAGTCACATGAAGGGCTGGGCATTGAACATTAATATGGTGGACTGAAATGTGTCCAAAGCACTGAGTGGAAAGTTAGCATCAAATGTCTGGTCCAACATTATTTTGTTTACTCATTCTGTGACCAAATAATTCCTCATTTAAATGATAATTTAATGTATTTATATGTTTGGTTTATATTGTGCAAGGCTGGAATACCAACCATGCAAAGCAGACGACTGCTCCGGAGCCCAAGATCATCCCGAGAATCCAGCTGCCGTGCAAGGTTAGTTTTGAAGTGGGTTACAGTGCAAATGAATGTGTTTAGTTAAAGTACCAAACACAAACCTGGAGCGATGTAACATTTCAACAAAAGAACACTGCACACGGGGTTCAATTAAGAAAGGAACTTGATGATAACATGTTTAATTCCCTCAAAGTGACGTATTGATAAAATATAATTTTGGTATCTGTATGTGTGGTGGCAGACGCTACCGATGGGTTTAATTATCTCCGTGCTAAGAGCACCCAGCTAAAAGCTTTTGCTGTTTAAAAACTGTGATCAGGTCAGCGAGGAGACGACCAGAAGGGAGACAATAAAGTTGAAGACACATAAACACACAGAGACGATCCAGACAAATAGATGTGCCACCTTGGGCTGAGCACAGACAGCCTCACAGAGAGACGACATTTGTTCCGGTTGGTTTGCTCGGCCTGTCGGAGTGACAAAGAGTCTGATGAGATTCTTCAGTTTCACTGCGTCCGGAGGTCGACGGTGGAGGAACTGGTTGTGTGTGTGTGTTTGTGTGTGTGCCGATAATAGCTTCCTCTACACACTGTGACTCATATTAATGGGGGCACCAGATAGATATATGAATAGAGGAATTTAATGGGGGAATAAACAAGCAAACAAACTGAGAATAATCAACACCTTTAAATTAGTATCCCGATGATCAGGTGCTCTCCAGGTCAGGATTATTGCAGCTGATGTTTTGCATGAAGAGTGAATGGAAAGTGAGTTGTTTTGGCCACTTGAGGCGGCAAAACAAGCTGAAAACTCAACATTGGACATATTACCACCTTATAAAGTTGATATGGCAAACTTGTTTTAGTAGCCTATTTACACATCCAGCAAACACGGTGCAACATTAGCATTCATTTGGAGTCGTGTTTGGGTCCACTTGAGGATTTTAAGCCCAGTATTCTCTCTCTTTTAGCTACGGTTTTGGTCTCCACCGACTCCTGAGGAAAATATCTGGCTCTTTAGCTGCTCGATGTTCCACTTTCTTCACTAGCAAGTCGCAAATTTGTTTGTCTACCGTTTGATGCTGGGCCGGTAGTGAACAGTGGATCTTTCTTGCTTAGGTTTAGGCAACAAAACCACTTAGTTATGTTTAGGGGAAAAACTACATGGTTGGGCTTAAAATTACTACATTTGTAAAGTGAAAATGAAACTAAACGTTGTGAACATGGGACACGAACGAACAGCTGATTATAAAGTGAAAGTGACACTTAACATACGGGACACGAACAGCAGTCTCCTGGATGAAAAACTTGTGTTTGTAGGGACCCATCCACCTCCCTTCCCGCCCACCCTATGTGTGTTTTTGTCGCTCTTAATAATGACACAGATGGGTTTACATTGTAGTTACTTGAAAGCCATGTTGCGTCTCATACGGGCGCTAAAATGTGCCTTGTACGTCGGCATCACACGCCAAGGGACGTGACAACGCTTCCGTATTTTACTCCCTGGGAGTGAGAACAAGCTGGTCGTGCAGCACAACTAAAGCAATGAGGTGGAAGATGCTAAAAAGCTTCGTAGTGCTGAGGGGAACTACAGTCAGGTGATGATTCTCTGTAGGTTTATAACTACAAGCAACACATTTTATTCATTATAAATATAAAATATTGCTTAGTGCAGCTTTAAAAATGTCCTTTTCAAGAGTGAATAAATGTGCAGAAAACCGATATGTTAACAACTCCCGACTGACCTCACCATGAACCGTATCAGAAATCAACAATTCATCATCCCACACTGTAACTCCACTACATATCAGTGACTACTGAACCAAATACTGTGTGAAGACAGCGATAATTGAAGCGCTGCCCGCTGTCTTTTCCTTCGAGTGCACAGCTCTGGATGCTGCCAACCCTGCGAATGTTTTCATCCTGGCAACTCGCCTCTCCGTCTATTAAATCGTGCGATGCACTGCAGTCCACTCAGTCTGTCAAAGGCGCTCTGAATCCTCTCAATTAGGAGAGCTTGCAAAGTGTAGCCAAAAAACCCCGGTGTTTTCATACCAGCGAATCTGCCAGAGCAATTTATTTATAATACCCATTTATTAATATTGTCTATCGGTTTCAAAGGGGAACCGAACAGAAGCTGAAGTGCTAAACCCGAAGGCTATTAACTGATGCTGCTTCAGAGAGCTGCAAACGTTATCTATACATCACTTTTGAAAAAATAAAGGTTGTTATTTTATGTTTAGTAGCTGATCTACTTTGTGTGGCATGCATATGGGCAGTGCTGGACTTAATTTATTCTATAAATTCAGTCATTTTGTACTAAAAGGATACAAAAAGCCATCCTTTCATCCCGACTGTAATGTGCCGAGTATGAAAATAGGAAACGTTCTAAGACTAATGAATAGCAGTCCGTACTCGCATTTGGATGCAAATTAGCGGCTAGTGTGGCCGCAGCATATCAATGACTACGTGTTCTTTTTCCATAAAATATTCATTTAAACAGTCCTTCTCCGCTGAGTGAAGGACTACACTTGAAAACTCAATGAAAATGCATCTAATTGAAAAAGAATGAATACATACTGTAACTATGTGCTCCTAGAGAACTGGACACAGACAACTTTGAAGCAGTGTTACCAGGTGTTAAGTAATTATTGCATTCGTACGATAATTTAGCCCTTTTGTAAGTCATTAATTATGAAAAAACATTTAATGTACAATCCTTTTGACGAGTCATATTTTCAGTTTTTGTCATTCAAATCAATTTCTGTGTAATTCACATAATCGTGAACCTAACCTAACCCTAACCCCAGCCTGCCGTGTGTCGCTCACACCCTCCAGCTGGATGTTAACGAGGGTCTTTTGGCACAAAGAAGTACTCATATCAGTACTCGTTATCGGCGAGTACCCAAATATAAGTACTTGTTCTTGTACTCGGTCTGAAACAAAGTGGCATTGGTGCATCCCTATTTTGAACCTTGTAAGAGGATACGTTGACAGAAAAGGGACCAATCACATCTTTGAAGAGATCTTGTGAGACCACAACCTTGTTCAAACTTGAAGTTTCAGTTTTGTTTGGTTTATGGTACAAAAAAAAGCAATACATGCTTATATACTCAGATGTTTTGTAGCCTGCATTATAAACTCTGGGCTCAGTTGTGGCTGCTCCAAAGTCTGGATTTGAATGTACGATAATTTGATGATGATACGATCATTTTGTAAAATTTTTAGTTTTTTTAGCACTACTTGGAAGCTACATTTCTTTAATCTCGTAATAGCTGAACAACACCAAGGTTTGTAATGATTTTCATGTGTTTTCTGGTAACTTTGCATATTTCACAACACTTTCTGTAAATCAGTTATTTAAGTAAATCGTTCTCACTTCCTGTCAGATCATTATCTGGGCTCACTCCCTGTTTTAGAGAAAACAGTCTACGCTCACACACAATGACCAGTATTGTGGCAGTCTTACAGAAACTCAGTATGTGTCACGGATCAGCTGTTCTGTTCTGTGTTGTCTTTTGTTAATGTTAAATGTTTGAAGGCTTTCAGCTCACATAATGCATCCTCTGGTAGCCATATTGGAGGCCCTCCGTCTTGGGTAGAGGCGGGTAAGAATGAGGCTGATTGTCTGAACTACACAGTTCTCAACAGATAGGAAGTAGAGCCTACTTTGATTAACGTCTGTATCTGTGCTGTTTCGCTACTGATTGATTGCAGACATGGATGCAGTTCTGTAATACTACATTGGGCGCCTATGTTCATAGATGTGTTGCAGTCACACTTGTAGGTGCATGCAGTTCAGTCATACATTTTGATTGATTCCCTGAATGGGCATCCTTGCAAACATTAAATTTAACGGATATAAAACTATATCTGCAGTTATACAGTCCTCCCACATGATGTGCATGTGCAAAAATACCCATGAATATTGGGCTTATATATACTTAAATACCGAGACGGTGTCTGATTCAATGACATTGTCAGGAAGCTCGTTGGGTCAGGTGATAATAAATCAGGAGTGCTAAAAGCAGACATCTTTCAAGCTAACTGCGGTGTTTTGTTATTGTGTCACGGTGTAATAGAGCAGCTACAAGGGCATGATGACATAAATTAGTGCCTGCGGTGTGTCGGTGGAATATCAACGACTAAACTCATTCGTCTCCTTTAACGTGAAGTCCATTTTCTCCTCAATTTGTCCGAGCAAGTCGATGTGGTTTTCAGGACGCGTCGTGGAATATCAATGACGACGTTAATTTTAACCTAGTTTGATCCTCAGCCGAGCTGGATGAGAAAGTCCCTTTTTGTTTATACTTGTTTTTTTCCATCTGGAAAGCTGTTGCTTGATGGTCCTTCACTGAGGGCCTTACAGCAGCGTCTGCCGTCCTCTCTGATCAGCCCACACGGCAGCCATTTTGAGCAGGGAGTGCACACTGTACATGTAAGATAAGCTGCAATAAAGTGCACATCATAAACCACAAATCAAAATGGACCCTGAGCGGAGTCGGAGACGGCGCGGGGTGGATGTATTAGTCCTCTCTGTCGTCTCAAAGGGACTCGTCTCAAACTGTTGTGACAGCCGGCTCTATCTTCCACTCCATCACAGGCTCCTGCCAATATTCCTTCCTCCCAACACACACCGCCGCCGCCGCCGCCACCGCCGTCGCCTGGCCTCAAATACACGCTGTTAAGACAGGAGACTTCAAGAGCTGTCAAGTACTCGGTTTGCGTGCTTTCAAAGGAATCGTGATCTCGTCTCTGCATCTTTCCTCGCAGGCGCTGCTGAATTTAAATGAGCAGGCCCACCCGCCTGGCAAGCTGGGTGCTTTTTTTTTTGGACTCAAAACTGAGGAAAAAAAACAGCCACATAATTGGATTACTTGTTCACCTTTGACCTACAACCTATGGAAACAACCTGATGCACCTGCGGCGCGGTCATTATGCAACCTGGGCGTCCCCGGACAGACAAAACACCTCATGAATAACTGGAAGCACGCTGCCATTTTATGGCCCGATTAAATAATTAATCAACGTGAATGCGCTTCACCATATCTTATGCAGGTTTTCAAAGTGAGTCTATTAATTCAAACAATAGACAATATCAAATATGATTTAAATAAGCCAGTAAACATGGTGCACTGTATTGTGGACTGTGTTATGAAGAGGACTTTGTGTTCTCAGCTGTGTTTGCATGTTATCAATAATGTAGATCAGCTTTGTTATTTCCATTATTTGAATACCTTCCCTTTTGTGTCTGATTTTAAGCACACATAGAGAACAATAGAATACCTGGGAAGGCCTGAACAGGTGCTCTGGGTCGGTACAGAGACAATGAACGGTTGTGGAGTAGTTGAACAGAGATGTGAAGCAACACAAAAAGGAATTATTGATGACGTATTTTTGTAGGCCAACCAGGAAGTTAGCATCGCCCTGGTTCCCTCCACTAAAAGCCAATGGGATTTTTCCATTGGGTTTTTGATTATTGCAGAAAATAAGCTCTGTGGCAAACACACATTTATGATACTGACACGTTTTGTTCGGCAAGGTAATCTTCACAAATCAACATGATTTTTGAAGTGTGAATGCAATCTCCAGTAGTAAAACGCTAACGTTAGGCTGTAAACATCACTTCTGTTTGCAAAAAACCAAGATGGTGACGGCCAAAAACCAAGATGGCGACGGCCAAAAACCAAGATGGTGACGGCCAAAAGCCAACATGGCGACGGCCAAAAACTAACATGGCGACGACCAAAAGCCAAAATGGTGACGGCCAAAAACCAAGATGGTGACGGCCCAAAAAACCAAGATGGCGATGATCAAAAACCAACATGGTTACGGCCAAAAACCAAGATGGCAGTAGCCAAAAAACATCATGGCGATAGCCCAAAAACCAAGATGGTGACGGCCAAAAAACCAAGATGGTGACGGCCAAAAAAACAAGATGGTGACGGACAAAAAAACAAGATGGCGACAGCCAAAAAAACAACATAGTTACGGCCAAAAACCAAGATGGCAGTAGCCAAAAAAACAACATGGCAACCAAGATGGCAACGGCCAAAAACCAATATGACAGTAGCCAAAAAACCAACATGGCAACCAAGATGGCAACGGCCAAAAACCAATATGACAGTAGCCAAAAACCAAGTTGGCGACGGCCCAAAAACCAACATGGCAACGGTCAAAAACCAATATGGTGACGGCCAAAAACCAACGTGGTGACGGCCAAAAACCAACATGGTGACGGCCAAAAACCAACATGGTGACGGCCAAAAACCAACATGGTGACGGCCAAAAACCAACATGGTGACGGCCAAAATGCCAAACTCAAGGCTTCAGAACGGCAGTCCACAAACCAATGGGTGACGTCACGGTGACTACGTCCACTTTTTATATTCAGTCTACGGACATTTCGCATGAAATATCAAATAATAATACCTATACTGTGTGTGCTGTTTTTGTACCAGCAGTCTTTGTTGCCATTACATGTTGTAGGACAATCAATATGTTATTAATATCAATAACTAGAAGATTGCATATCTCCAACAGGAGCTGCATGCACTTTGCTGTTCTAGTGAAGCAATTAATAAAATGCAGTTCATGTAAATGTTGTTGAATTTTATGAATAACAGAACAATAAAAATTAAAACTAAAATGTAATTATTTGGATTCAACTTTTTTCAGACATCGTACCATCTGTACTACAAAGATGAACCTTCACAGACAATAAACAGGACCAAGAAGATTCCCAATCTGGGATCTTTTCACCCGGTGCATCGGCGTGCAGCTCTGGGCTCTGTGCGGGTTAGAGTTAATTGATGTCAGAGAATAGCTCCTGATTGGTTTGAGATCTTTGCGGTGTTTGTGTTCAGCCTGCGTTCCCAAAAGAGGTAATCACATTTACATCTGACATTTATCTGACACAGTTACCCAGAAGAGCTTACAGCGAAAGCAACGGCACAAACATCTCCTTCCCTTTTATCACTTCTGTTCTGCATTTTGATTTCCTGATAGCTGTCTGCATTCGATTGTCCTCAATTTCTGTTACATGACACGTACCAGAAGGAACTACAATACAACCGTGAACTACATTTCCCATGTGTGTACGTGCATAACAATGCACAGGTGTGATTTACTTGATGTCATTATTAGCTCTGGGGGCAAACATGATGAGGATTTACTGGCTGAAAGCTTGACTTTATCATTAAATACTTGGATACTGGATACAGAGCTGTTATGTTCTCCAGTGAAGGAAAGATAAAGTACGCGTCAGCTCCTTAATCACCAACAGTGAGGAAGAACCTGCCATTATTACTGTAACCTTGAAATGACCAAAGCCTTTTAAGAAATGAGAAAACCAGGAGCCAGACAGAGATTATTTTTCTGTGATGGGGTACGATATGGGAGTGGGGATATGTCTAATAACTGCTTATCTGCTCTTTTCCAACTCCAGTGAGAGTGCTACAAATGCTACAGAGGTAGATATAATCTGCACACATATCACTCAATGATAGAGGCTCCATTTGGCTACCAAAACCACCCGGGTATTGTTTCAGAGGAGAATATTTTTTTTCTCTTTGTCTCGCTTTCAGCTTCGGCTTAGGAGGGTTCTATATCTCTTTTGTCAATCAATAGCACTGCAGCTTTGAGCCCACCGCTAGCAGCTCAGCGTCCCACACCATCCTCCTCTCCATCTGTCTGCACGGATCCCCGAGGCCCCGCCGGCTTCCACCCCGGAGCCAGACATGGTCCGGCATCAATCAATATCTCTGCAGGGCTGCGCCCGGTGAGCGGAGCGGCTTTCTCACAACGGATCAGAGCCGAGTGACATTTCTGAGAAAGTTCTGGGAATGGAGCGAGCAGCTCTGATGGGAAATCATTGGTTTTAAGAGACCATCAGTGTCTTTTATCATGTTTTAGTTCATTAACTGCACATATTTGACACGACTATCATTAGTTCTCATTAGCTTCTTACTTTTCAGGCAGCAATCGTTTTCCACTTATTGAAATAGAGAATAGAAGTCATGTTTCAGAGACGATATTTACTGAGATTGATAATCCAGTACATTAAACAGCATCTCATCTATGGGGGTGGCTGTAGGTAAAGTGGTCATCCTTTAACCGTATAAGGTTGGCGGTTTGATCCTCAGCTCCTATCTACATGTCCTTGAGCAAGACACTGAACCCCAAGTTGCTCCCCGGGCCCTTAAATGCTTAAGATGGGTTAAATGCAGGACAAATTTCCCGTATTTACCTGTATGTATGTATATGATGAATATAATAAAGTTTTATTTCTTGCCAAAGATACTTTTTCATAATGGAGGACTGTTCAAATCTCAATCCAGTCGCCAAAAAAAAATGTTTTGGAATTGGACGTTTCTCTAAACCTCGGATACGCTGAATGTCGACTTTTCTGAATCAGAAATATGTTTCGTAAATACGTTTCATATCAGCCTCGTATCACGCTTGCAGAAAAACACAATGCCACGTGGTTAACAATGTGAAACGACTGGTTAGGTTTATGCAACAAAACTTGGTTAAGGTTATAAAAAAGATCATTTGTTTGTGTTCAAATAATAACGTAACAACGTAACAACATAACAACGCAACAAAACCACTTCACCAGGTTTAGGAAAGAACAACATGGTTGGGCTTAAAACTACTGTGTTTGTAAGGCCAAAAACCAAGATGGCGACGGCCCAAAAACCAAGATGGCAACGGCCAAAAACCAAGATGGCGACGGCCCAAAAACCAAGATGGCAACGGCCAAAAACCAAGATGGCGACGGCCCAAAAACCAAGATGGCAACGGCCAAAAACCAGCATGGCAGTAGCCAAAAACCAACATGGCAACGGCCAAAAACCAAGATGGGGACAGCTAAAAACCAAGATAGTGACGGCCAAAAACCAAGATGGCGACGGCCAAAAACCAACATGGCAACGGCCAAAAACCAAGATGGTGACAGCCAAAAACCAACATGGTGACAGCTAAAAACCAAGATGGTGACGGCCAAAAAACCAACATGGCAACGGCCAAAAACCAACATGGCAACAGACCAAAAACCAACATGGCAACGGCCAAAAACCAACATGGCGACAGCCAAAAACCAACATGGCAACGGCCAAAAAACAACATGGCAACGGCCAAAAACCAACATGGCAACAGCCCGAAAACCAACATGGCAACGGCCAAAACCAACATGGCAATGGCCAAAAACCAACATGGCGACAGCCAAAAACCAACATGGCAACGGCCAAATACCAACATGGCAATGGCCAAAAACCAACATGGCAACGACCAAAAACCAACATGGCAACGGCCAAAAACCAACATGGCAACAGCCCAAAAACCAACATGGCAACGGCCAAAAACCAACATGGCAACAACCCAAAAACCAACATGGCAACGGCCAAAAACCAACATGGCAATGGCCAAAAACCAACATCGCGACAGCCAAAAACTAACATGCCAACGGCCAAAAACCAACATGGCAACGGCCAAAAACCAACATGGCAACGGCCAAAAACCAACATGGCAACAGCCAAAAACCAACATGGCGACATGAATAGCGGTCTCCTGGATGAAAGCCTTGTGTGCACAAATATCACAACGCCGATCTTTACAAGAAGGTGGTAGAAGGAATGAAAGAGGGAGGCTGTGTTTAATCAGAGTGTGCACGGCTGCATGTAAGCAGGAATATTAGTGGAATATTCATTTTCATTAGCCGTGTAAACTGCTTGGTAGCAATATTGTCTTTTTCATAATAAGGGCAAAACCCAGAATATTTTGTGCATGTAAACACAGTCAGTGTCAGTCAGGAGGTTGCCTTAATATATTAATGTGTTAGTAACCCAGTCAATCAGAACAGGGTACACAAGCTTTCGAGGCTCTCTAGCCGTCTGAGCCCGGAGACAGAGGTAATAACTCCCGACTGCTTTCTGGGGACTTTTTCTGTGATGTTTATGATCCGCTTTACCAGCTCGATCCCAGTGCACAGGAAAACATAAACCACCGGCACTGGAATCATCTTTAATATCGTTCCATAAATCTGACGAGATTCCCCTCAGACGTTTAAAGGGAGGCGGCGAGTTCACCAGCATGAGACCAACGGTCTTATCAACTGCTGCTGCCCACGCAGACCAACCATGCAACACTTCCCTCTTTCAGAACACCAGCTAGTTCCTACTACCTGTATATATCCTGCTCAGATTCTGCACGCTAATATTTATTACTAATCTTTTATCTCTTTCGTGCCTTATTTATTCTTGGTAAATATGTGTGAAAATATGTCTTTTTTAGACAATGCAATTTCATAATGACAATAAAGTTATCAAGATTAAGGTAGTTATAAAGATATCCAACACTATGAAGCTGTAATCCGTAAATTGTCACAAACTAAAGCAAAGATGCCCGATTTTGAGGTTGTAGCGGGCTCAGTTTTAAAGCTAGAGTGAAGATACTGGTATCATGTTAAACTAGAAAACCTAATGAATCCATTGGTACCAACCATGTCATACTAGCTTGTCATGAAGGAGGTTAAATAACGCTCCAAACTTGCGCTAAATTTTGGCGAGGAAAAAGTGTCATGTCCATTTTTCAAAGGGGTCCCTTGACCTCTGACCTCCAGATATGTGGATGTAAATGGGTTCAATATCTGTCATTGTTTTGTGTTGGTAATTGATTTACAATAATACATATATACATACATTTGCATAAAGCAGCATATTTGCCCACTCCCATGTTGATAAGAGTATTAAATACTTGACAGATCTCCCTTTAAGTTTTATTTTGAAGAGATAAAAAGTGTGCGATTTATCTCGATTAATTATTTTAATCGATTGACAGCCATATTTCTTACTAAAGATGCCAAAATGTCTACCCTGGAGGGATGACAGGTCACCAGAAGTGACTTTTGTTTACAACCTCCTGCCTGGTTTCCACCAGAACTCAACTGAAGAAAGGAAAACTTCAAAATGGCAGCAGAAAGAGCGCTCGGCTTCAGATCCACAGAGGCAGCAGTGAGAGGAGGCTTCAGGCTGAGATCTAACAACACAACAGCAAACATATCTGCTGCAGACTCAGACATCCACCCCGGCCTTGTTTTCCTCCATTTGTCTGTCTGGCTGTCTCGGCTAAACCGGCCCTCTCAGCGTAGAATCTAAATGAACCCTGTCAACCAGCGCGCCGGCAGCCGGCGGCCAGACGCCGGCGGAGTAAAATTGGACGTGGCGGGCGTCCGCTGTCTCCAGCCACAACAGTGAGACAGTGAGAGGGAGAGAGAGAGAAAGAGAGAGAGGGAGAGAGAGAGAGAGAGAGAGAGGGCAGCCCTGCAGTCAGCGACGCTGGGTGGCAGGCCAGACGAGGAGACGGGACAAAGTCGACTCTAAACTCCAGCTAACCCCGAAAAAGAGCCAGAGGGGGGTGAGAGCCAAGACACACATCAGCCAGCACCATGCAGGCAGACCGGACGGGCTGAGGACACGGGGCACACAGTCTAGACGGGTGTAATTGGTTTTTCTGGTATCAACTGGGTTATACTAGCTGAGCAAGGAGCAGAATGAGATATGTAACTTTTTTTTATTAAATTTTTATTACTTTTATTAAATATAATAAATGTCATCATATATGATTAAATTGAAATAAATGTTATTAAATGTATTTAAAATTGAATTTTATTCATTTTTTTAATTCATAATTATACATGCTTATTCATTCCAAATCTATTCATCTTATTTTAAAAATTAGAAATATTTTAGTTTAAATAAATAAAATGAATATTTATTTTATTTATTAATGTTATATTAATAATTAATATTAATATAATAATTAATCAATATAATATAAATTATAAAAATAGTTTAAATTAATTCTAATTAAGACTGTAAACTGTATACTAATACAAAAATAAATATTATTAAAATCTGAATTAATTTTAATTCTACTATTAAAGTCTCAGGGATAGTGAAATATTGAGAAATACATCTATATCATTTAATCAATAAATTAAACCGAGTAAAACCAATGAGAATTTAGAAATATCATTTTAAATTAAATAAATTGAAATAATAATAGATTTGTTTTTATAAATATATTTTAAATAATTTATTTAGATTATTATGGAAACAAAATGAAAATAGATAAATAAAAAAATTAAATAAAAACATTTAAAAAAAATAATTAATTCAACATTCATTTTAATCTTAAAAAAATATTCTTAAGGATTAATACAGTATTTTTAAAATATAACTAAAAAAAGAATTAATTCAACTTCATCAGTTGTAGTCAAATATTGAATAATGCAACAATATAACATTGAATAATACAATAAAACTGACAGCGTTGTAAAATCAGCCACCTTACTGTTACCATGCATGTAGCAAACTATCAGCCTCCTCACAGTCTAATGTGGCACACACACACACACACACACACACACACACACATCGCTGAGTATTTCAGACAAGCCCTTGATCACGTCTCGCACTTGAGGAAAAAAAACAAAAAAAACCCGGTGAGAGATATTCTTGTAATTTTCTTCTCTCTCTCTCTCGTTGATGGGAGCTGACAGAACTGGGACTGCAACACAAGCGCGAGGAGGCCAAAGCAACTACGAGTCTATAAACTCTGTTGTACCATCTCATTATTTTCAGACTCTCTCTGAAACAGTCTCTGGACTGTTTTAAGATTTACGTGAAAAGAGCAGCGCCCGTTAACGTTTTCGGGACTCGGCAGTCCTTAAAGATGTACACGGAGAGGTAACGACAGAGAGGATGATGGGAGATGCTGATCGTTGCTGAAGGCTGCGGAGCTCAAACATATTCATTGTGACTGCTGAGTAGAATAATAGAATAATATTCGTCCAGTTTTTCCAGCTCCATTATCATGCCGAGCAGACCGTTGTCCTCCAATTTGAATCAAACACAGTATATTTGGTGAAAAATGAACATAACATAATATATTATTATTGGCTTTACGGAGCTTTAAAGCGAGTTTCAGCTCATTGTTTAACAGTCCGGCCCACAACTTTACTTTTCTGGTTTACTCTAACTGCTCACATATAGCGTCGTTTTCAGAGAAAAACTCACTGTACAGTACCCTGCTCAGCAGCAAACAGTTGGTGGAGACCAAAACCAGAGCTAAAAGAGAGTGAATATTGGACTTACATTCACCAGGTGGACACAAAATCAACTCCTAATGAATGATCATGTTGCTTAAGTTCACCATATCAACGTAAAAGGTGATGATATGTCAATGTTGTGTTGTTTCCGCTGAAAGGAAAGGAAAGAATAATTTGGCAGATGATTAAACAAATCTGTGTGAGGCTGAAATATTGTTTCTTCCAATCACCTTACACAGATCATTAAAGGTGCAATGTGTCATGTTAGGGTTACTGAAATGAGCATGCTAACCAGCTAGACCTGGCCCGTCCTGTCTTGTAATACCATTTGTTGCTTATTGCTAAATCTCTTTTTTTATTGAACTCTGGACTCTGTATTTCCGGTGAATGTTATTGGGACTTGCATTTGAGTATCTTACACTTTAACTCCCCAGATCCAACAGCATCCAATCAGGTTTCAGGAGAAAACCATGAAGAACTAACGTTATGTTACTGAGCAACAGTTAGATCCAGTTACTCTTAAAAATGACGTCACATTTGGTGAAGAGCTCATATGACTTG
This sequence comes from Sebastolobus alascanus, assembly GCA_916701645.2. NCBI lineage: Eukaryota > Metazoa > Chordata > Actinopteri > Perciformes > Sebastidae > Sebastolobus > Sebastolobus alascanus. Next base: position 411,819 of record CAKAOJ020000357.1, read on the forward strand.
TTTAGGACTCGAGGCCTGAGTTGGGACTTGAGTGCACGGCCTTGAGACTTACTTGTGACTTGCAAAACAATGACTTTGCCCCACCTCTGGTAGCCTTGACCCAGTGAAATTTCACCATGTCAGTGAATTTAAAATACTGCTTGCAATCTGGGGATATACTCTACTCCCAGCGAAGTAGTCTCCTGGTTGCGGAGAGGACGAAACAACGGAAAAACGAGTCATTTCTCGTTTCTGCCACTTTGGATTTAATCCAATAAACAAACGTACATGGACCGCAAAGCCCCCGGTTAGCGGCAGTGTAAACACACAGATGGCTGACGTAAACTATGCCAACACCACACATGAAGATTGGTTAAATTTCTACGTATTCTTGCCTGCTGTTAGTTAGTTGGCTTTTTGATAATTGTAAATTTTAGATTATACAGACCCAGTAGTAGAGGTGAAATGTTGACCTCTATTTGTTTGGAGCATGTGGCCAGGTATTATTTTTTGTTATGGAAATAAATGTAATTCAGTGTTCATGCAGCAGATTGCATTGGTTGGTTGGCTGAAACAAGATGGCTTGCTGCCCCCCTCACTGATAGAAGAACATGTTCAGCAACCAGCAGATATGACTGTGAACTTTTTACTTCAGGTTCACGCTGATCTATAATTCACACTGCATATTTTGCAGCAGGAAATTCCAGCAGTTAATAATTGATTCTTGCGCACAATATCAGAAATGTCTCCATTGAAGTGAGGACTTGTGAAATCATGAGACAGGAATGTCAGGTATCTTTTGGTTTAGTCAGGATTTCCTGCTCTGGGTACATTCACACGGTAAACAAGCCTGAAGCCGGTGAGACAAAACTCCCCTTTCCTCCAGAGTTATTATTTAACCAAACCACAAGTGATAAGTCTGTAAAAATGTTCCTGTTTTGTGAGCTTAAAAAAGCCTGAACAATACTCCATGATCTGTTCCTCTTTCTCAGCAATTACTCTGCAATAAGAGGAGCTTGTTTTCAATCTGAAATGAAATTGTTTGCCTATTGAAATCTCACTGTCTGTTCTGCTTTTAGGAGATCTGTCTCCTTCACTGATAAGAGGACAGGTCGGTGGAAAGAAATGTGGCTGGATTGTGGCTTTTATCTATCGCCGAATCATTTTCAAATCCACAAGGACGACTGAGTGAGTGAGTGGATTTGGGATTCTGCAGAGAGAGCGAGCCGAGATTGCCGAGTTCATTCCCGCCCCGCCGGGGTACATATCAGATAACGTTGTCGCTTTCGGTTTGAGCTGTAATTTCCTGAAAGACGAGGTGCGATGTGACAGATGGCGCTCATGGTGAAAGAGCTTTCAGAGGACGAGGACATGTTGCACCGCCGTCAAACCTCCGGCGGGACCGGAGCGGGCAGGAGGGGTCGGCCGCCACTTCCACTTTTATTTTTCATGCACTTTTGACTGTATAAGACACATCGAACCCCGGGTCAAAGACACGAGTTTATCATGTGTAAAATCATGTTAGTGCTTATGTTGAAGCAGGAGGTGTCGTCAGGTCTTCCTCTTTGGAGATTTTGTAGAGAAAATGTCCGTTTGTGATTCTTTCTTTAATTTTTTAAAGGTACACTCTCAGATTTAGTTCGGGCCAAATCCACAGATTGATTCCCAGCTTTTTGTTGATGCTCATAAACATAAACTATGAGAATATTTCAGCCCAGTGTCACAGCACAAACTCAATTAATATGTAATCCACATAATTGTGAACCGGGAAGTATAGAGAGCGATGTAGGGAGGAGGTCGGGGTGGATGGGTCGGTAAAAAAACATCGGACTTTCGCCCAGGAGACCGCCGTGTGAAACCAGAAGTCAAAGTTCATTTATTTGTCACGTAACTTCTGTACATAAGTTACAGCATTTCCATAGTTATTTTAACCCAAACCACGATTTTTTCTTAAAGCTAACTAAGTAGTTTTTGATGCAGAACAGTCAAATTTAAAGATACAACCTAAAAATATAAGAGTTGGCCTTTAAAAAAAATCCTGCCTTGTGTGATTTCCAACTGTAATCATCTCCCCCAGGTCACTAAAACCACCAACTTCCCCAAAGAAAACACGGAGGACACGACCTCGGCCTCCTCAGTGGGACACACTATGACTCTACTCATTATATCATCTATAAAAAGACAGTCAGATATAAACTGTGAGGCAGCAGACGGCCATGTTGCTGGGAAAATAAAAATCACACCGCCTCCATCTTCCCCTGTAAACCCTCTGCTGCACTGTGGCTCCACTTCAGCATAAACAGCACCAAACATACACTTTAAGATCAAGTCATTTAATACACAGCGTCGTGCTTCCTTTTGACATGAAATTAAACATCACAACTTCCTCATTCCAGTCAGGCCGGCGTGCTGCAGCGACGGACACACGCAGAGTCTGAAAGTCCAAATTAAACAGCAACTTATTGTGGTCTCCCTGCAGCTCATGGACTCTTTAAGGAGAATAAACACTCAGCCAACACTTAATATTTATACCTTCACACTGCTGTGAGCTGCTCTGTCAAACAACATAAAACAAGAAGAGTCACTTCCCCATTTCACACCCAAACTCATTCTATAACCTGCTGCAACAGCTGTTCCAGTGCTATAAAAGTATTAAGCATTCATTTCATTATGATGGTATTAGCATTAAACTGAATGACTAGAAGAATAGAAACACCTGTACGCTAGGGATGTCACGAGAACCGATACAGCGGTACCAAGTCGATGCCAAAATTCTGAAAACGTGATCATTTTCCTGCAGTACCGGAGGTACCAGGGATCAGGGCTCGAGACTATAACGATGTCCCGTTGTCCCGGGGATGATAGAAAATGTTTTTCCATTTTGAAGTATCGCATTAGAAAAGCTGCATGGAAACGGCAAAATTAGATAAAACTTCCTCAAATGCGAAAAAAGTTTGCTTGAGGTGGCTTTTGTCTTTGTCGAAAAAGAGTTGATATGGATTATGGAAACGCCTTTGCCGAATAAATGCTGACGTAGCAAACATTTAACTCACGCAACGTTTTCTGGTGAAACAAATTCCTGAAGACCTCTCTTCATTTTTCTCTCGTAGATGGTTAGATGGCCAAGCCGACTTGTTTTGTTTCTGCTTCACAACCTCTACTTCTTCTTCTTCTCTGTTTACTGGCAGATTACAGCCATGCGTAGCCTATAGCGCCAACTTCTGACCAAACTACACTGTATAGACTTGATTATTTGCTCCAAACCAGTTGATGGACACGCGCCTAATTTGCATTTCTTTTTTTGCGAGATTTCAAAAGTTCTCTTAAACAACTGAATGGAACTACGACTACAGTGATCAACAAATCTGTGTTGAAATTAGCAGGAGGAGAGCTAGTTACGTTAGCTGTTAGCAGCCGGTGGGCAGGGAGTTGACAGCTAACGTTAATGGAGGTTGCATTGATTTACAATATGATGTGTTCAGGCTCTATTCAGTAAAAATGAGTATTGGGCAGAGGTAAATTATAACGTTATCATGATGTGTTCAAATGTAATCTTGTAAAATTTAGTTTCTGGCGAGAAACTTGAGGCGGATCATCAGGGATAAATAATAAATTCACAAAAACAAGTATGCAAACGGTAATAAAGGAGAGTATGTTAAAGTTTTTTACCGTGTTATCGAATTGGGTATCGAGAATCGTGGAATTTCACTGGTATTGACTCTCTGGTATCGTGACATCCCTAACACACTAACAAAATAACAAGATGTAGCATACAGTATGCCCATTCACGCCAACCACGATGAGCCTCAAATTTCCTCATGTTCATGCCAAAAAAACACACACAATCAAATAGGCTTCCTTCACATTATTTCATGTTAAACGTATATTAAACGTAACGGTTTTAGTGCATCCCGGCCTCAACCACACCGCCCTTACATGCTGCAAGGCAGTCAGCATCTGGCCACCTATAGGCTATACTGCACTTTCCTTACAGCGTGAAACACAACACAACCTGCTCCCATAATACCCGCTATATGTACTTAAACATGACACACAGCTGCCTGCACTCCAGCAATAGTTCTGACGCATCATATCAGCTCATTTTGAAATGGTGGTTGAATCCCAGAGATCTTAATTTCGTTAATAAAATGAGGAGAGATTATTTCATCCGCTGTCATATCAACGTGATTCAAGACTTTTCTAGAATAAAAAGCAATTTTTTTCTCCACTCTGAAGCAACAATCACCTTTATTCTGTCTTATTTCACGATACTGAAACTAATTTCTGCACTAGGTAGTGAAGATAATGTCACCTCGCTGGCTTTTAATGAGAATTTTAGGACCAAAAAGTGACCCAGTTGTGTTAAATTGTCCACTTTCTTTGCCGCGGTATAGTGACAGTATAGCAGCAGCAGCGGTGACTCAACCTGCAGCTGCACCCATTCCCCACCTTCCTCTACACACACACACAAACACATAGTCAGTTAGTTGCATGTGCAGCAGCTGCAGCCTCCCATTGTCCTGCTCCATCTCCTCCGATGTAAGTTAACTGCATCACACGCAGGCTGATGGTTTAATTAAGACGGATGAAAAGTGATCCCATTGATCACATGACTCACTGGAGCCACAAAGATAGAGAAAGATAGGTCCTTCTCTTTATCTGTCACATCTCTCCTTTCTGTCTAGCAAAAGTATGTGGACACCTCTCCTATAGGCCCTATGACCTCCTGTCCATATACTTTTGAAACTTGACACACCTTGAGCAGCCGACGGCGGCGGCGGTAACTGATGAGTCACCGTCGTAACTTCTCATCAGGTCGCTGTTTGTCTCCAATCAGCAGGATGAATGAACGGACCGGATTTATGAGAGCCAATCAGCAGCCAGACTGACAGGACACATTACTATACAGTCTCCACGTTGCCACGGTGATCTTCTAACTACGGCTCAGAGGGAGACCATCGCTGCCAACGCTTCAACGCCAATTCAACAAGAACCTATAGATGAATATTATAGCTGATTATATATATTTATTGATATATTTTAATATCGTGCTGTTAGTGAATTGTTATATTAATTATTATTATATATGTTTTTCTTCTTTGAAGGCATGTTTGCCTTTAATAGGCAGCTCTATATAGACAGTGAGAGGAAACATAATGTAACAGAAGGACACATGAGCCAATCAGAATGCTCCATACATCCATATTATAATTATTAATGACTTTTTTTCTGTTTAAAAAATCTTCTGGAAGCACCAACACAAAAATATTCTCCCATTATGATGGAATACTGCACTATACTGGGAGCACTATACCATGAGAGAATTAAACACTCGTTATCATAATCAGTCTACTGCAATGCTACAAGAAAATTGTGGTAATTAAAATATACCATTAATTATGTTATATGGTAACTGCTCCCTGTATACCAGACATAGTATGAACGTATTAGGTTTATTGTATTGGACTGTACTACTGCACTACTTCAACCAATGCAATATTTGCAACGAAATAAAGAAATGCCTGTGCAATATTTTTATAGTATGCATATATATATATATATATGCTTCTACATTTACCATATACCAAGTATTTCCTTTATTATTGTACTGTATATTATTTGTAAATACACTTTTTTTTCTTTCTTTTTTTAAATTCTATTACTGTAAATTTATTTTGTTATCATTGTGTCATTTATTATTATTATTATTATTTTTTTTTATTATTATTTTTATTTATTTTTTTTCTATTTTTTTAAATTTTAAATTTTTACATTTTTTTAATTTTTTACTTACTGTTTTCTTAATGGAGCTTCCCAGCAAAAAAGTATTTCACACGATTGTATTTGTGTAACCGGTGTGACAATAAAAATCTTGAATTTTGTATATAATCAGATTATGAAAGAAGTATTCGTAGTAATTATGAAAAAATTAACTTGAGTATCAAAAGTGCATGTGCTCAATATGCAGAATGGCCGCCGATCAGTAGGGGAGAGTGAGGCTGATTTGAGACAACCATGTGACCACTCAAGAGTCTTCCATTTTACTGACCCTGTGATGGAGAGAGGCCCATATGACCAGTGGTAATCACATTTAGGTTAAAAAAAACATCTTGTTAACACTCAAAGTGATTTATTTGTATATTCAAGGAGACATGATTCTAGTTGTCTCAACAATTACAGACAAGTTTGAAATAATACACACGTGTGTTCGTGCTTTAGGAAGTTACAATATGAGGCTATATACTGTTAGCATGACGTTAGCTCTAAACTGCTGGATGATACAAGTTTGTTTGCAAGTTGAGCCATTTATAATTATATATTAGTAGATTATAGCTTCAACTTGTTATATAAATCTCAATGTAAACTGCAATGGTTCAATAAACGATAAATAGAAAGATGATCATATTATATAACCTTTTCTAGGATGTGATTGGATCACGTTTTAGGGTGCGTCACCATCTGTCTTAGTTTATTTTTAGATCCAAATTGATCATTCCCAAGGATGCATACATGTACATGTTTTAGTTAGTGGAGACATTACTATAATTCCCTCAATTTAAAGAAGTAAAAAACTGGCTCAACTCACCCCGCTCTCCCCTATACTGGTGTATTAGTATTTCAGATGCAGTGACATGTAAACAGCATATTTGAATGTAGGAGCTCATTTTAAACCCGACAACAGGACATGAAACTGTAGAAATGCAGAAGTTTATCATATGTAAAATGTTCATTTGCAAAGTAAATATAGCTATCAGATAAATATAGTGGAGTAAAGAGTATATTTCTCGAAATGTGGAGTAGTATAGAGCTTTTCAAACTTGATAACAAAATCTTCTAAATGGGTCTCTTTGTATTTCCTGTTGCAATGTTTGTTAATGCAGTCGCTGACAGGAAGTCATCTTTGTAATCCAAAGCTGTTGCCCTAGCAACAGAATGGCAATTAAAAGGTCTATAGCATCAAGTGGAGTACAAGTACAAGCACCTGAAAGTTATACTCAGCCCGAGTACTTGCATAAACTCACAGCGGAGCACCACAGAAACAGGTCCAGTCCCTAAAGGAGTATTACATAAATACTGCATTGATGTTACGGCGACATAATGGAATAAAACACACATATTATAAAGAATAATTCCACCTACACTGAAAGAAGTTGTAGTTTGATTAAACCTAAAGAAGTTGTAATTTTGTTGCGTAAACCTAAAGAAGTTGTAGTTTTGTTGCCTAAACCTAAATATGTTGTAGTTTTATTAAACCTAAAGAAGTTGTAGTTTTGTTGCCAAAACCTAAAGAAGTTGTAGTTTTATTACCTAAACCGAAAGAAGTTGTAGTTTTATTAAGCCTAAAGAAGTTGTAGTTTTATTACCTAAACCGAAAGAAGTTGTAGTTTTATTAAACCTAAACAAGTTGTAGTTTTGTTGTCTAAACCTAAAGAAGTTGTAGTTTTATTGTCTAAATCTAAAGACGTTGTAGTTTTTTTTAAACCTAAAGAAGTTGAAGTTGTATTGCCTAAACCTAAAAAAGTTGTAGTTTTATTAAACCTAAAGAAGTTGTAGTTTTATTGTCTAAACCTAAAGAAGTTGTAGTTTTATTAAACCTAAAGAAGTTGTAGTTTGGTTGCCTAAACCTAAAGAAGTTGTAGTTTTATTAAACCTAAAGACGTTATAGTTTTATTAAACCTAAAGAAGTTGAAGTTGTATTGCCTAAACCTAAAGAAGTTGTAGTTTTATTAAACCTAAAGAAGTTGTAGTTGTATTGCCTAAACCTAAAGAAGTTGTAGTTTTATTGCCTAAACCTAAAGAAGTTGTAGTTTTGTTGCCTAAACCTAAAGAAGAACTTTTGTTTGTCTTCAAAACGTGACGTTTGGTTCAGTTTTACATGTCAGAACGTGTTGGTTTTAGGTTCACTTTCACTTTTATAACGTAGTAGGTGTAGTAGGCACCTACTGACCCACATATAAGGTGCTTATAGCGACTGATAACGTCCATTTAATGGCGTGATAACAGTCAAATCGGTGCAGCATCTGCCAAAACAGTGACGTTACATTACATTACAATCATATATCACCGTTAATGTCAAATCTCAATGATACTTGCCATTTGCAAATTACTTCATCAGATCAATCAATCTGTTCACACAATTTCAATACAAAGCAATTAATACATGTAAATTGTTATACATAGTACCTTTAAGAAGCAGGAATTATCCATTATTTTGCTTGATAACGGCCTTAATGATTAATAGATTATCGGCATTATTGTTTATTGGTGTTCTTTACATCAACTAATCGATTAAACGACATTAAATGACATTTCAGTGAACAAAAAAAAGGTCTAGTCCTGAACCAGCATCACTATCACTGTGGCTCCACACACACACGCACACACACACACACACACACACACAAACACACACACACATACACACACACACACACACAAAGCATTTTATTTCAATAATAAAATTTCCTTCGCAGTAAATAAATAGAGCACAAATTAAAACCCCACCATCCTCCTCCATCCTCCTCCTCTCCATCCTATTGATAGGCAAGGTGGCATCTCTCCCATCCACACCCTACTCCCACTGCGCATGCGTGCCGCGGCAAACAAAGGACCAGGCACTGAACCGACGGAGGATGGCTAATAAAGTTTGACTCGCTGCAGAAATAACATCCAACATGGATGCAGCAGCAGTAACAGCAGCGGAGTGAAAGGATGAACCTGAGATATGTGCACGCGGAAGGGGGGTTATTCAGGTACACCCCGAGATCTTCATCACCCCCCCTCCTCCTCCTCTTCCTCCCCATCCTCCTCCTCCTCCCCATCCCACTCACGCTCCCCATCTCCCCCTCCTCCTCCACCTTCTTCTTCTCAGTGCAATAAAACGGAAATATGAGATCAATAATTCATCTAAATCATGACATAATCTGGTTAGAGGCCGCTGGATGTGTGTGTGATAGTGTGGATGTGAGTGTGATGTGCAGCCAAATGGTGTCACACCTCCACACAGACAAAGAGGGGGGGCGAGCAGAACACGGCTCTTCTTTATTTCTGGATGTTCAACTGTTTACTGGCTGTAAATGATGAGGGGGGAAAACAGCGCGTTGCCTAGCAGCCTGCGAAAATTATATAATAATAATAATAATAAACAATTTCAGGTCAATAAATAATTAATAAAGAGCGCGTGGGGCGCGTGAGCAGACGCGCCCGTGCGCATTTTTCCCCTCAATAAAAAGTGAGGAAAAAAGGAGAATCTGTGTCTGTGCGTGAAGCGCGTGTTCCTCCAGACGGTACACACCCCTTTTTAAAGCTCGTGCACATTTTTTTCGCCTGGAAAAAAAGCAGAATTAATTTCTGGAATTTCAAAATGTTTCTATTCAGCTCGTTTTGTTCTTGTTTCCCGTTAAATCTACCGGATCTTTTGTCTCATTTCTACACTCCATCCATGCCGCGTGCGCCCCGGCGGCTCCCCGAATGGAGAGATGGAAAAAAGACAAAAGGGATGAGAAAAGAAATGAAAATAAAATAGCCTAAAAAGCATCCAAAGCTTGTGTTTTTGGAGATGAAATGAGAGGAATAGAGAGACGTGCCGGCTCTTACCGTGCACACTGAAGTTCCGCGGCTCCCTCTGCTCTCCTCGCAGGTTCAAGTAGCGGCTGCTGTAATTTTTTGCGGCTTCTCCTGCGCGCCCAGCGGCTTGTGCCTGCTGCACGGTACGGCTCGGCTCGGCGATCCTCCGCCTGCGCGCACGCGCATCCACACGTACGCGCGCGGATTGTGCACGCACGCAAGCAAGCACACAGATGCACAATTTTTCTCAGGAGGAAAAATATATTTTACTGTCTGTCTTTTGTTATGATATCTAATAAAGCGCCAGTGAGACTTTATGGTGATCCATACTCATATTGTTGTTGTATGATATCACTACTTTATGGTAATTTAATCGTCGATGCAATCACTGTAATATTCCAACAATAATATTCCCTCTAACGTTTATCACAACAGCTCTGTTTCCAAAGTGCACCGGATTATTTGGTTACTTAATGTGTGTCTCTAAAATCTCTTCTTCCTGGTAGATGTGTGTTTTTAGTAAATAATTACTCAGGTTTTGCGATGCGCACTGGAGGGGAATGTACATTTTCTCTGCGCATGTTTTTAGTGGAACTACATCCTCCATCCCCTCTCCGGTTTGGTTGCCTCCGTGCGCCCCCTGCCGTTCACTGCAGCTCCACACGGTTTCTGTCCTGTAGTTTGGGGAACTCGTTGGTAAACATGATGGACTTGTTGATGCACAAATGAATGCACCTGACACCCTACAGGCGGAAGAAGAACTTATTTAATTAAAATATCTGATCAGTAGAGAAACACCCCATGTGCCCTGCATTTTAGGTAAGAACAAAAAAGCATACTGAAAATGTACAGCAGTGTGTAAGAGCTTAATCTGAGCAACGCATCATATCTATTTTAGAAAAGTTGAAAAGGTTTCTTCTGTCTGGCCAACCATTCAAAATATATTCTATAGTTTAATGATAGAAAACAGAAAAAAGCAGTAAATCCTCACATTTGAGAATCTGGAACCAGATGATGTTGGGCATATTGCCTTGATAAATATTAATAATAATAAATAATCATGCAATGACTTGATTATCTTTTTTTTTTTTTAATTAAATGTATGTCCACAGATAAACGAATAATTCAACTAATTGTTTTTGCATTACGTTGCCAGATTTCTTAATACGTCTGAAGATGCACTTTGAATTTACCAACAGAAGGCGTCAAAATATAATGTGTAATATTGGAGCTCTCCATGCTTCTCAGTGTTTATTTGTAGTACTTACACTTGGACACTAGATGACAGTGTTTGCAAAGAATTGAGACGTTTCATTTGCTCCTTTGAACCTTCTCAAGAAGAAGTGCCTCCAGGTGAGCCTGTGTTTGCTTAATTGAACCAATGATAAACAGCACTAACCTCTCCTCCTCAGTACCTCAAGCTTTTTCGTCAGTCTTTCATTTAGTTCAGTACATCAGTGCAGTTTAAAGGTTCTGGGCTTTTGGCAGACTTTCCACATTTCAGAGGCAAATGTTGGTGTTACTTTGTAAAGTGAAGGATGAGATTATAGGGTGTTGCAGAAACTCTCTTTATGACACACAGCACCACTCTAACTGGGACCATTCAACACCGTGAGTACTGCTCATACAGTTAACCATGCAGGACTTAATTGTACAAAAGCTGTTTTACTCTCACTACTTTCACTAAATGAACATGCATCCTCCTCCATTGTTGGTGTCAGAGTGATATAGCAGTTTGTTATCAACATCTCAGCTGCTGGAGGGATTCCCAGGGTGAGGAGCAGCTAACTGCAGCCCCCTCCCTCCCTCGCTCCAGAAGGAACTATGTGGGGATTAGAGAGAGAGGTCAGTTTAAGACGCTGTGACCTGACTGACTCGGCCGTACCTGACCTCTGCTCAGAGCTGCTGATAAATCCTGCATGTTCTGAGATGGTATCTCTCCAACTGCAGAGAGCTGCTTATGAACTATAACTGACCCCTTCAGATCCGACATCTCTTCTCTGGTCACTAACAACCAGCACAAAGCCACATACCACTAACAAGGCTGCACAGGCCTCTGGCTGTTTATCTTAAAGGGTCAGTTCACACAAAAAAACCTCACTCACTGACAGCGGCGTCATGAAGACAGCTTTGGTTTCATGTGCTGAGATATGCATTTTAGAAAGTTCTGCCACAACATGAGGACGATTGAGGGGATTCATTCTAGTTCATGTTAAAGATGCACTAAATTTATACAACTTATATCACGGATCAGCCACCTTTTTCAGAGATTTCCAGAATAAAGTCATAATATTACAAAAAAAAAGTCGTAATATTATGAGAATAAAGTCGTAACTTTACGAGAAAAAAAGTCGTAATATTAAGAGAATAAAGTCATAACTTTACGAGAAAAAAAGTCAATATTACGAGCAAAAAAGTCGTAACTTTACGAGAAAAAAAGTCGTAATATTAAGAGAATAAAGTCATAACTTTACGATAAAAAAAAGTCGTAATATTAAGAGAATAAAGTCATAACTTTACAAGAAAAAAAGTCGTAATATTAAGAGAATAAAGTCATAACTTTACGAGAAAAAAAGTCATAATATTAAGAGAATAAAGTCATAACTTTATGAGAAAGAAAGTTGGAATATTACGAGAAAAAGTCATAACTTTACGAGAAAGAAAGTCGGAATATTACGAGAATAAAGTCATAATATTACGAGAAAAATGTCGTAATATTACAGGAAAAAAGTCGTAACTTTAAGAGAAAAAACGTCGTAATATTACGAGAAAAAAGTCGTAACTTTACGAGAAAAAAAGTCGTAATATTAAGAGAATAAAGTCATAACTTAACGAGAAAAAAAGTCGTAATATTACGAGAATAAAGTCATAACTTAACGAGAAAAAAGTCGTAATATTAAGAGAATAAAGTCATAACTTTACGAGAAAAAAAGTTGTAATATTAAGAGAATAAAGTCATAACTTTACGAGAAAAAAAGTCGGAATATTAAGAGAATAAAGTCATAAGTATACGAGAAAAAAAAGTCGTAACATTACGAGAAAAACATCCACCTCAAATCTCATGAAAGAAAACTTGAAGATATGTGATTTGTATCTTTATATTTATAAGTTTATTTGGTGCACATACTGTTTTAAACAACCCATAATAACTAACTAAGGGTGCATGTGATGAAGTGAGCACCCTTCCTGTGCTTGTTTTTCATTAGTTGAAGGCGCCTCTACACCTTTTGATTATCATGTTGAACTAAAGAGTCTGTCGTCGCCACGCGGCGGATAGATTATTATAGACAGTTTGTTGGAGTGAAGATTCGGCCTGAGGGTTAAAAAAAAAAGAAGCTGCTTCAAAACATCATAGCGGAGTTCAAAAGCAGCTTTGAAGCGTTTGGTTGTGGTGATGTGGTGAGGCAACGAGTCACGACAGACGAACCACACTCATCAGTATTATTTAATTATAGCGCGCAGATCGTCCTGAACTGAAAGTCTGCTGCATTAAACTGCTGCTGTTTATCCAGTATACCAAATAATGCTTGATCATAATGTCTAAAAAAGATTTGCAGTTGGTTGCAGAGCGTCAGGCTGCATAATATCTGTTTTCTCCTTTAATTCGTCACCTTTTTCACCTGAACTTCTTCACAGCTTCAGTTGAATTTTACCTCACCGCTAGATACCGCCAAATCCTAAACACTGCACCTTTAAATGTTGTATTTCTAAGTTGAATTGAGACTGTAATGACAGTTTACCTTCATTTTATTGGAGAAAAATAATCATCTATTGGAACAAATTAAGGGAAAAGTTACGTAAGTTAGGATATTCATCAATCACAGTCGTCTTTAAATATGGTTGATTTTGTTAACCTCGTTATTGATTTGGCTGGTTAACCACCTCTCCCTCTTATTCATTTACTGCCACGGTAACCAAATCACTGGAGTGGAGTCACCAAAAAATATCTGCCACGATTTAGTGCCTTTGAGTGCAGATCATAAAGAGCATTTTGATTTTGTCTTTATAAGGGCTTAATAGTAATAACTGGGCTTGTCGTGCTCTGCCCGACATTGGGAGAGTTTGCTGCGTCATCATTTGCCAGTAAGTGGTTAAGATTAGCATTTAGCCTTCGGTAATCACAGGGAGTTGAAGACAAGCTTGACTGCAAGTAATTATCAGCCTCTCCTCCCTCCATCCAGGAGTCTCTGGGGTCCTTGAAGGTTTTCAAGGATCCACTGCGGGGGGGTTTCCAAATGATTAATGATGAGCTTGTTACTGAGGTTGATCCACAGTTTTTTTTTTAGCAGATCTCCATAAAATGAGGAACAGTTTAATGTGTCTTAATGCGTTATCGTGATGGATCATTCTAATCAGATCCTTAAATCGGCTCCACATGGCGGTCATAGCTACAGTAGCACTACCGCTAATGTGTTAACAGTAAATTACAGCAATTTCAGTGCATGACATACAATGTCTGCAGTATACCCATAATGCTATGCACATTTCAGTAACTAATATTATAGCAGGTTTATTGGGCATTTTGTGGTATTTAACTGGTAAAATTACAGCAAAGTCTAACTGGTCTAAAGATATTTTATTTTAGCTTTAGTTTCAGAGAGCGTTTACTAGATTTAGTTTTTATATCTATTAGTTTTAGTTTGTTTTTGTTAGGGCCAGCTATAATATCTCTACATATACATACGAAATACATGGATGGAAAACTGTGTATGAATTGCCAAAATGTTTAATGTTTAATTTGACTTTAGTGTCCGATGTGAAGCAATTGCAGCACAGCGCCGTCTCCTGGAAGGTCAGGTCCGTTCAACGGAAATTCCTGCTGCCTTCTCCTTTTTTTCGGTTGTGATATTTTATAGTTAAAAAACTAAAACTGAAATGAATTTACATTCATTTTCATTTTACTCTTATCCCCCGAATGAGTCCTTACCCCAAGTAAAGGAGTTCAAGTACCATGACCAAGGACTAGGTGGAGAACTTATATCTCCACACTGGCCTGGGAACGCCTCGGGATCCCCCAGTCAGAGCTGGTTAATGTGGCCCGGGAAAGGGAAGTTTGGGGTCTCCTGCTGGAGCTGTTGCCCCCGAGACCCGACCCCGGATAAGCGGTTGAAGATGAGTGAGCGTTTTATTCATTTTTTTAACCAGAAAATATTGTTTCAGTTTAGTTTTTCTTGAAGGTTGGCTATCATTTTTATTAAGTGTTAGTTAACTAACAATATTTTTCACTGCTTATTTTAGTTTCATTTTTGGTTTAATATAATAACTCTGGTTATTCACAAGGACTCGGCCTTCTTTGGGTTTTTTGCTATCTGTTTAGTAAGTAAGTTAGTTAGTTCCTTGACATCATTACAACAGTACAAAAGTGATCACATAACATCACAACATTAAAGCTGGATTGATCTCTAGCTTCCACTGCTCATATACAATCAATGTATTCAGAGTTTACGTTGTATGATACATCCTGTTGTCCCTGTTGAAATCTTTGAAAATATGGTTACTGTTGCTGTAATTTGCAGTGAAAGTGACCATCACCTTGCTCTCCATCCTGTCCTTCTCCTCCAGGTGTGTTATGTCTGTCATGTGTGATTGCCAGTCATCCACTCTCTCTGTCCTCCTCCTCCTCCTCTTCTTCTTCTTAGCGTGATGCCGGTCGGAGGAAGTCGGTTTTGGCTTCACCACTGACGATGCACTTAGCAGGAGTCCCGGCCCCGTTATCTCTCACATCTTTTACTGTAGGAGGCTGAAACAGCCACAGGAAATGTTTGTCTTCCTCATCCTGTTTTGGGCAGTTTGGAGATGCTGGCGAAGAATCAAACGACACGAGACAACTGGCTCCTGTAGTCCTCCGGTACCGCTCGAGGATGAGATGATCAGTCCAATGAAACAAGGGAGTAGTATCTAAGTGTTTGACCAGATCTCAGTCTGTATATATTCAGTTTAATCTCGTTACATATGTTCATTTTCATGCCATTCTTCGGCAGGAGGCGACTCCTCTGGTCTGGTTGTATAGAAGTCTATGAGAAAATGATCCTACTTCTCTCTAGATTTATTACCTCAGTAAACATTGTAAACATGAGTTTATGGTCTCAATCGCTAGTTTCAAGTCTTCTTCAATACAGCATGATGTTCATTTAGTAAATTATGGTCCCATTTAGAGTCAGATAGATCATAAAGCAGGAGATGCTTTAGGGCGGGGCTACCTTGTGATTGACAGGTCGCTACCACGGCGTTGTCCGGTCTTGGAGTAGTCCGTGTTTTCGTCTTACAACTTTAACTCTTTCACAGAGTGTTTTCACTTCATCAAAGTTAATTGCAACATTTTGGTCACTTAAAAATGTCATGTTGGTTGTACTTAGCTCCACCCTGTAGTGTCACTTCTGGTTGCAGAAAACCAATATGGTGACGGCCAAAAACCAAGATGGTGACGGCCAAAAACCAAGATGGTGACGGCCAAAAACCAAGATGGTGACGGCCAAAAAACAAAGAAGGCGACAGCCAAAACCCAAGATGGTGACGGCCAAAATACAAAGAAGGCGACAGCCAAAAACCAAGATAGCGTTGGCCCAAAAACCAAGATGGCGATGGCCCAAAAACCAAGATGGTGAGGGACAATAACCAAGATGGTGACGGCCAAAAACCAAGATGGCGACGGACAATAACCGAGATGGTGACGGCCAAAAACCAAGATGGCGACGGACAATAACCAAGATGGTGACGGCAAAAAAACAAAGAAGGCGACAGCCAAAAACCAACATGGCGACAGTCAAAAACCAAGATGACGACGGCCAAGTAGACAAACGGAGAAGTAGACAAAATACTTTTGAATTTCTAACCCCGGCATCATGTGATTTGTAGTGAACAGGCTGAAACATGTCAGAGTTTACTGAACAGCTAAAGTGCTTCGGCAGCTCCTCATCACTCAGAATCAACACCTCGACACAAAAGGTCGAGACGAGAGGTGGAGCTGCGTTCACGTTACTGTGTGTTTTTTAAAAGGTGGGCTGAGCTCATTCCTCACATTAAATCCAGCTTGACCCTGACTGAGGAATCCTCAGCGGCTTAAAGACCGTCGCTACGGGGAACGAGTGTTACTTAACCTCTGTCAGCAGCGGGGAGTTAGAGGTCAGGAGTCACTGACATGGGACATCGTCCAGACAGTTGACCTGTGGACAGCGATAACGGGTGGAGGACACCTCGGAGAGGACAGCTGTGGAGATGCATTAACAGGTGGTGAGGTGAGGAAAAAAAACGCCCAGCGCCTAATGACTTCAGGTACTTGATGACAGTCAGCGTCCTGTTGCTCACGCTAATTAACATTAGCAACATTAGCAGCTAAAACCACAACATCGCTATATTTTACATGCTTGGCAGTCGTTTTTTGGCGTAAGCGGACTCCATTTCTAACCAAACGTTAGCTATCGTTGCACACAGAGTTACTCGCGAGCGTGCATGACGTCACATCCGTTGGATTTTCCTGGAAAAAACAGTCGCATTCTTCACACAAACGCAGGCTGAGAGAGGAAACCCAGGAAGTCGTGGAAGGTCTCATTTAAAAAAAAAAAAACGTTTATACATGTAAGAACATACATACTGCCCCTTTAACCAAAGCAATGAACAGGTATATTTTCTTTGGTCTGAATCAGACTGCAATTGTTGGCAATGTTGTAATTTGTTTAATTTCCCAGTACGCTTTGATTTGATGATGATGAAGGTCGAAACACGCTGAGACGTGTCGGTTAATACTGAGATAAATTACTTAAACATTGAGAGGTTTTTAGAAGTCAAGGTTACGTTTAACTGTTGCTTCACCATCATTTTATTGGCTACATTTCAAAGTGAAACAGATCCTAATAGATGTTGAAATATAGTCGTGGAAATGCTGTTGAAACAACAGTTAGACGTCTAAAGAGGATTTCATGTTTTAACCAAATTCATCCCTCTTTGAAGCCAGACTTCTAGACGTGTTTTGAGCTGAAAATCACCAAATGAGTGCTTACTTTGGTTGGTTCTTGTCGCCTACTTAATATGTCAAACAAGGTTTGTAAGCAAAGTCATTCACAAGTATTTTCTTTATTGGACAGATTATGAGGAACATGAGGATAGTCAAAACCTCTTGGCCCAGCATTGGCCTAAATCGGTCATGCTTGGTCACCAGATGTATACCAGATTTGATACGTATGACGTGCGAAATTTGAGTCACATTTGCTCCAAAGCTGGCCGAGACATGTTAGCTGATCTACAGTAACTCTGAGTGTGTCAGCTCCTCCATCTCCTACCTTCTTATACACCCCTGTTGCTGGCTCAGATCGTGTTCTCGCTCTTCAATGAGCGTCTGATAGTCACAGGATCGCAAAACCACATGATGCAACGTTGTGGTTTTGTTGTTGCACAAGTTCAAAACAGGCCCAGAGCATCTGAATACAAAGACTTCACAGTGAAACCATCAGTATCATCTGGAGCACCTCAGAAGTCTCCTGCACCTCCTGATGTTATAAATAAAACTATTTAAGAGCCTAGCAGTGCTAAAATAACTCCACACCTATAGAGGACGGAACCTGCCAAAATAAAAAATAAATAAATGACTCGATAAATAGAAAAATAAATAAATAAATATGTCATTAAATGTATCAAAAAAAATATTAAAAATAAATATAGTCATTAATTAATTGCTAAAAATGTGACATAAATTGATATTTCTGTTTTAATTTGCTTCTTTATCTATTTATCTTTGCATTAATTCCTTTATTCATTTACTCTTCTGTTTAATTTTCCCTTTTATTTATTTATGTATGACACACGTTGACTGACAGACCCCTCATTTGCGTAATGAGGCAGAAATGTATAAAGAAATGTAAAAAGAAATGTGTAAAGAACTGTATAAATAAAAGAATACATAAATAAATAATTTGAGGGAAATAAATAAGGGGTGAAATGCAAAGAAAATCGTGCATAAATAAATACATTTAAAAATAAATAATAAATAAATAAAAAATAAATGCAAAACAAATGCAAACATCTTTAAATAAAAAATAAATGTAAAAATGTATAAATATATTTGAAAAGTAATAAAAATAAATAAATAAAAAGGGAAAGTAAACAGAAAAGTAAATAAATAAGGGAATCAATACAAAGATAGATAAATAAAGAAGCAAATTAAAACCAAAATATAAATTTATGTCACAATTTATTAATCAGTTATTAATGGCTACATTTATTTTTAATATTATTTGTGCTACATTTAATGAGATATTCATTTACTTATTTATTTATTTATTTACTTATTTATTTATTTATTTATTTATTTATTTATTTATTTATTTATTTATTGATTTATTTATTTATGATTTTGTCAGGTTCTGTCCTCCATACATATTATATATATATTCATCTCCGTTGCCATTTTCTTTAATGCACTTGTAAGGAAAATGTGGACTGTAGCTGTGATCACTTCACGGTAACGATGGAGGACTGTTGGTCAGGACTCAGGTTTGCTGCTCTCCTGCCAGTCAGCGGCAGGGGGAACTACATCCCAAATGACAGGATGGACGTATGGCGGGGCCCCCAGGGGCCCAGACCAGCAGGGGTCAGGGGTCATTCTGAGTAAGTCAAGGGGAAAAGCAGACACACACACACACACACACACACACACACACACACACACACACACATGCTCCTATGTTTGGATTAGACATGAAGACTGTGTTGTTAACCTACAGCTGGAATGTTAATGCTTCACCATGCAGCTCAGTATGTGATTATACAGACAGAAGTCACAGGATTTGTGTAAAATTACAATTAAGTCATCAGATCTTAAAACTGAAATGTTTCCGGGCCTTTAAAAAGACACATTTTAAGCCCAAAAACAAAGAATAAACTGCAACATGACACACGTTGGGCAGAACGAGAGTTTGATGGATGAAAAAACAAAAGATATTCTGTGTTCTATTATCACTATTGTCTGATATAAACCTCCCTCAGTATCTTTTGGGCTTCCAGTGAACTACAGGACAATTATTGAGTCACTTTCAAAACTGTGAAGTGTGACAAATGATCCATCTGAACAACTCAGACGTTCAACAAAGACCCTCAGTACTTTGTTTTCTTATTTCATCAAGAATCCTTCAGTTGAGATTTCCTCACAGATATGAAGCGTTCTGATGAAAACAGTCACAGAGTCAGTTTGTGTTTATTCTGTATCCTGTTTCTATGGATATCTATGAATCTTAATTTGACATATTCTCATTATACCAATCTCTCCGGGTTTGATCACATTGTGAAGTGAAGGCAATGGAACCGGGGGAGGGAGAATGAGACACCTAGAGGCTGAATGTCATCTATAGCACCTTTAAATTTTTAAATCTTAGAATTTATTTTGATTTCACTCAGGTCTAGAATGAACATTCTTGCCAACCCTCCTGATTTTCCCGGGAGACTACCGTTTTTTCAGCGCCCTCTCCCGGTTTCCTCCCGGGGTCACAATTCTCCCATTTTTCACACCTTTTTTTTTTTTTTTTCATTTTCATTATCTCAACCTGTTTCTGGCTCTACGCAGAGTGTATAATCCCTACTGTTTACACCTGGACGACAATACAGCTACACCTAATGTTGTTTCCCGGTGGAAGAGAGCTGTTCGCGACACAGCGGCCAAAGTTGGCAGCGAAAATCCGTCGTGGTCTGGCGCAAGCTGTGGAAATAATGGCTTTCCAAGTTGTCGCATTGTGACAGAAAGGACCTTCAGTGAGTGAGAGAAGAAGAGAGAAATGGAGAAAACTAAGAGAAAGAAAAATATGAAGGAATGAATAAAAAAGTTAGTTCAAGCCAGAGGGGTGAATTATTCAGTTTTCTTTCCTTAGAATTAAAAGCAAAATTAAAAGTTGGCCTATTTAACATAAAAATGCTGTTGCAGTGTACTTAATATTTTGTTATTTTCATTCTTTATAAGTCACCAGAATGCATGAAACAAGGAGGAACCCCTTTGGTTTTGAAATCCTCCCTATTTTTGAGGTCTCAAGGTTGGAAAGTATGAGAATAAATCTTTTATTTTCCCTCAAGTCTTCTGTGCTTTTTACCTGCAAACATCACCTCCAGCTCAGGGCTCCACATATTCCAGACAGCAGGAGGAGTCCGAGAGACAGCGAGACAGGAGGAGGAGGAGGAGGAGGAGGAGGAGGAGGTGCTGGGTGGGGAGGTGGAGCTTCAGGATTATTTGTGCGCCGGTGTGAGTGTCTGTGTGAGTGAGTGAGCGTCTCCAAAGTTTGACCGCCGGCCTCGCGTTTCTTCTCTCGTGCTGCACGTTGGAGAGAGTTGACCTAAAGAAGAAGAAGAGCAGACCTCCTGACCAGCTGTGGACAGAGACAGAGGAGGCTGGACCCCGGCTCCAGGTCCAGCTCCAGGTCCAGGTCCAGCTCCAGGTCCGGGGAGGAGACAGTTTTTGAAAGGACTCAGTGCTGGAACCCATGAAACAAAGAGTAAATGTACTACTGTAGTGTGTCTCTGGAGGACCGTGATGGACTGAAAGTGTCGGATCTGTGATTGGACTAACTAACAACACATGAGTTGGATCGACCGGACGCGCGGTTTCCATATACTAAATCCTCGGGGATTAAAATAAACGAGGCCAAATGGATAATTTCTTCACAGAGGTAAGAAGTTTCTTCTCTTCATTCATGCAACATGTTGGACGCACAGGCTGTCTGCATGCACTAAGAAATTTATGATTCTTAGAATAAACTTTAGCATGTTTATAACTATTTAAAAATCTGGAAACATGTGGATGCACATACCATAAAGTGAGCATGAACTCACTACTGAGATCATATGGAAATGAGATGTGATTAAAGCACAATTACGCACAATGAGGTCAACATGCTATGACTCCCTATTGAAATATCAGAATGTTTTTATTGGAGCAAAGGTGTCATAAAGTGCTTTAAATGAGCCCTGAACGCATCACAGCCCTATTAGGAGTATCACAGGGACTGTGAGGGGGGGGGGGGGTTGGACCTGGTCCCAGTGGGTCTGTGGTATTTCCGCACCTTTTTTTTCAAGTTTCCTGAAAGAAAAAAAAAAAGTGCTGTAAAGCTATTAATAGAAGTCTGAACCACTGGGGGGGGGGGGTTTGATTGAGAGCCAATTAACTGATGAAGGACAGTTTAGGGTTTTAATTGCTGTTTGCAAACTATGTCACAGTGAGGATGTTCCAACTTCAGATGATGCCTCCTTCCACTGAGAGCTGCTGTCTGATCATTATAAGGCAAAACACACATATATATATATATATATTCTATTTTATTGAAAAGCAGATATTCACGCTTTTATCTCCCTGAAAAGATCCTGTCATCATATAACATCCTTTAGTTTCAACTTCGCTCTGTCTTTTAAACTAAATATCTTTTGGTTTTTGACTGCTGGATGGACAGAACAAGACATTTGAAGACATCAGCTTTGGCTCTAAATGGTGATGATAATTTTTCACAGTTTTCTGATGTTTTATAGAACAAACAATGCTGTATCTTTCTATAGGAAGTAAAAAGTAAGCTTTGATCTTTGGCTAGTGATCCTAAGATAACATCCTATATGAACAAAAATCCTGTTATTTTCCTGGAAAGATCCTGTCATCATATAACATCATTAAGTTCCAACTTCTCAATTATGAGGATTTGTCTGATTTTCGCTGTTTTTTTTGTGATCGTAAACTAAATAACTTTCGGTTTTGGATCCTTGGTTGGACAAAATAAGACATTTAAGATGTGGTGGTGGTGATTTTTCACCGTTTTCTGATGTTTTATAGAACAAATCATGAAGTGATTAAACAAGAAAACAATCATTATTTGCTGCCCCACTGGTTTTAAAGTTGTATCTTTTATAGGAAGTAAAAAGTTAACTTTGATCTTTGGCTGGTGATACTTCGATAACTTCCTATATGAAATAAATCCTGTTATTTCCCTTGAAAGATCCTGTCATCATATCACTGACACCAGCTTGATAATAATCAAAGTTCTGTGGGGTGTAACAGGTGAGCTCTAAATCCACAGGTGGGTGGTTCAGGTGGGTTTTATCCTCCATGACGATGGACCACAGTGCAGTCTGTCTGTCAGCTGGTTCATCTCAATAGTCTTCAGGCTGTGACTCACCGCTAATGAGCGTTCATTGCGGTGGATTTACGACATCGGCATCCACACCTCTCTGTGTGATGACGTCGGTCAGGTAACGGCAGCTACACCTGAGTCACTCCTGAATGTGTTTTTTCTGAGGAGAAGTGTCTGTCATCACAGCAGCTGTACTTTCACTGAGAGAACGATTTAAAACCGGTTTCTCTTCAGGTAGTGGTGTAACGGTTGAGACTGCTTATAAAAACTTCCTGCTTTCTCATTGGTGCTGGTGCATTTTCAAAAATCCAGCGAGGCTTTCGGCGGGTATGAAAGGGCCAAAGGTCACGGCGCTGACTGAGCTCCCAGGCGCTCCTGAGTAAAACAAACACTCTGAGGTTTTTCTTGTGACGAGTGGACGCTACATCTGGCTGTTGAGCTCTTCCTTGCAAGTCTTGGAGAAAGAGAGAGAGCGAAAGAGAGAGAGGGGGGGGGATATTTGTGAGTGCCAGACGCAGGCAGGCGTGCACAATAGTCTCAAATATCGTCCTGCCTGCCTTTATATCTGCCAGCGAATCGCAGCTGAAACAAAGAGCCCAGTCTTTAAGGAAAAGGGCATTTGACAAGGAAGTAAAGCAGCTTCCAGCCCGCTGCAGATGGAGGCCAGCAGGAATTTAAACCGGAGTGTTTCATATTTATACTGAAGACAGTTTAGATGAGGGACCCACAGTCAGACTGAAGCTGGACAAAGACACTCTGTTGAGCCTTCAACCGTCCCTCCTTTAGATTACCGGTTTACTCTCTTCTACTGTGTACAAAACACTTCTCGTTATCTGTGCAAACCCACAAAGCATCATGGGTACATGTTTGATGTCGGTCTTTGTGTTTCATTCTGCGCTCTTTGTTGGCAGGAAGTTTTGGTCCTTATTTGTGCATTTTTTTAAGTTCTCAAAGGAGGTTTCTTTCCAACAACTTAAATAAAATGTTGTGCCAGAGAGAAGCAGTAAAGCAGGTCGTCCCAACACTAAAGAGACCTGAGTGTGTGGACAGTGATGCATCTTTTAGCCGGAGGTTTCTCGTCTCTAATTACTGAGCAGCCCGAGTTGGTCCATGGACTATAAATACAGAGTTACTACACATTCAGACTGCAGATTTTACAGGTTCAATCACAATCATTTTATATCCTCTACAGGATGTAGTGTGGCTGCACAAACAGGACCTTATTTAAAGTGTGAAGGCCGTCGGTGAGCGTCTGTCGGTCTAGTTGTTGCGGTGTGTCCCGCACCGTCGGCTCTAGTCTTCCTATCTACCTCATAGCGGCTTATATATCTGCTGTCCTCGGTCTTCCCGTTTCTCTTTTTGCATGACGACTACAGACTACCGACCTGCTGGTGTGGAGAGTTATTTCATCTCACGCAGGTGCAAGAACGTACGTGGTAGTTGGCCGTCAGCTGTAGACTTTGCGATGTGTTCGAGTGCAACTTTTTAGCTGAGACAAAAGCGGTGTGAGGCGTTCACTGGGCCTTTAAGGACCAGCACAAGTAAGCAGAGTGTTAGGACTTAAAGCTTGAGATAGTCGGGTCACCCTTCATTAAATAGATGAAGACGCTAAAGAAATATCACCAGTCTGGTTCTGTCCAGTTGGGGTCTAAATGCTGTTAGAAAAGCACCTTCATCCTGATAAGATAATTATATTACATATTGGTACATACCTTTACTTATTTGTATCAAAACTAGCCTTTAAAACCCCCCCAAACCGTTTCAGTATTTCAGTATGTTTCCATGTTAACCTCCACAAAGTGGATCCTACAAAAATGAGAGTGGAAAAAACCCTCTGAAATGACCATTTTGAAACACTGAAAGCAGCAGCTGTTGGAGGCAGGACGAGGCAGGTTTCATTCAGGTTCAACAGACTGACACCCTCCAGGCTGCAGAGTAATCCTGGTCGCTGTGCGCCTCTGATTGGCCAATAATATCCAGTTTTTATGATATCCAATGAGCGGGCAGCGGTGGATGAGTATGTGTGCTCGGAGGCAGCAGGACCTGCAGAGGGTTTGAAGTGTTGACACAGTGGAGTCTGACAGTTACAGGGTTTGTTTTTATTTGAACCGGTGGGCGTGATGTGTGTGTGTGTGTGTGAGGTACAGACTTCACCTGTCCACCAATCAGAGAGCAGGCTTTGCCTCAGGTGTTGGTTTGCCAAGGGAGGCAGATAACAGGCCTGAGATCAGTCAGCCTCTGCGAGAACGGTGAAAGACTGCACGGTGCACACGTTGCTTATCAATAGGTTACTTTATAACACATCATACAGCGTATGAATATGAAGACATGAGTGCAAAGCATGGTGTTTTTTGATACTTGATGCCTAAAATGCTTCATATTTAACTAGAATTACCACCTCGCGGTTGTATGTCTATGTAAGATAAGATAAGATAAGATAAGATGGAACTTTATCAATCCCGAAGGAAATTCTTGTGCCAGAGACTGCTCAAAAATTACAACAAGCTCAAGTGTATGAAATAAAAAGTACTATTTCTAGCACCAGTGCCTAATAGAATAACAATAAAGTAGTTGCATTTAGTTAAATTTGTAAATAAGATAAGTAAAATAAAAAAAGTAAAGTAAGCTAAAAAAAAACAGAAGAGGAGGCAATATTGCATATGATGAGAAAAGAAGTAACATTGCACATGATGGACATTAATATTGCACACAATGAACAGTGATATTGCATATCATATTGATATTATTTTTGTTATACACGCCACAGTTATATGGCCATCAGACTATATAACTCCTCCCCCTTCTGCAGGAAGGACAGCTGAAAACACAGAGAACAAAAGTCTGTTAGACATTTGTGTAAAATTGTCATAATTAGCATGTGAATTCTAATTCTTATTCTTATTAGTTATGGCCAAAAACCTGGTTTGTGAGGTCACAGTGACCTTTTGACCTCCTAAATCTAATCAGTTCATCCTTGAGTCCAAGTGGACGAAGGACACAAGTAGACCGTTAGAGTTCCAAGAGACCTGGTTTGATTCCATAAAGTCCAGAAACTTCCATCACTTCTTATTCTCTCAGACGTTTCTATCCTTTCTCCTCAGCCTCAGGTGTGTCTGCGTTCCTCATTAAAACCATAAAAACTAAGAGCCCAATCATAGACGTTAATAGGTTCACCGCAGCAAACAAAAGGCCCCGCCTCGTTTTAAATGGCTTCATTTTAACGATGGTTCTGAGGGCTGCTGCGTCGGAGCGTTTCCTCCCTCCTTCCCTCTAAGTCTCTCCCTGGCTGGTTTGAAGCAGAAACCTGACACCATGTGGAGCAGCCACAAGGAACGGGGAGGAATTTAAACAGCTTGCAGATTTGTCGCCCCCCCCCCCCCGGCTCCTCGCTGTCCTCGTAAGACAACTGTGTTGTATTGAACTGATGAATTGTTGCTCAGTCTGCAGCTTCTGTTCCTTCAGGAGTTTCCTTCAGGTCACCGTGAACGAGTGTCTGAGGAATCTCCTGTCTAATCTCC
Source organism: Sebastolobus alascanus (assembly GCA_916701645.2). NCBI lineage: Eukaryota > Metazoa > Chordata > Actinopteri > Perciformes > Sebastidae > Sebastolobus > Sebastolobus alascanus. The sequence goes on from CAKAOJ020000357.1 coordinate 437,971, forward strand.
AGTGTCTGTAGAAAGGATAAAAACAGTAAAACTACGGCGGACTGATGAACAGCAAGAATGAAAACATTCTGCAGAAGCACTATAGGGACGAATGTGTGTGGACGAGCTTGAAGGTTCATTCTTGACCTTGAAAACAGACAACAGATGACTTTCCTCACCGACTGGAGTTGCTCAGTTGTCATGGAGATGGTTTAGTTGTTAACATTTGTTCACGTGATAACAGGTGCGTTAACCTTTTCACGCCCCTTGGTGTCACTTTATTTTTGGCATCAAAACCACTATAGTTAGTTTTAGGAAAGAGCTGCATGGCTGGTCTTAAAACTACCACGTTTATATGGTGAAAATGACTCTGAATGTTGTGAACACGGGACACGAACACAGTCTCCTGGATCTTTTTGCTCTTTACTTCCGGCACGCTTTCTCAGAACGTTTACTGTTGCAGCGGACGTGTTTACATTCTAGTTAATGGGATTCCCGGTGCGTTTAATCCCGGCGTTAAAGGGTGCGTTATGCGGAGGTACCGTACGCCGACGGCCGTGACAAACCATCAGTATTTGACGCCCCGGGGATGAGAACAGTCTGGAAAAACAGGGCCGTCCACATCGTGTAAACGTGTATATTAAAAGCTGTGTTACAGTCCTGCTTTCCTGCCTTGAAGCTTCTAATTAAGTTTGCAACAAAAACGTTGTTTTCCAGAGTTGCATACAGGGAGCTGGTTTCTCATTTCTCACTTCATTTTTATGCCAAGCTGGTCTGTTGAGTGTTTTTTATGCTGCTGCTGAAATAACTCCTTCTCAAGGAGGCAGACACTCTGGATGTGAGCCAGAGACGCCTGAACTCCATCTGAATGTGGTTTCACTGCTCAGTCTCCGCCCACTCTGGTGTATATATGGGGGGCAGAGGGGCAACTGTGACTGTGGGAAATCCAACAGAGTGTCAGGCCTGTAGCTCCAGACTCCAGACAGGAAACCTGCTTATTCTTACTCCTCCTTTTGGCTGCGGTGGTGAACGTGGACCAAAATTCTCATTTAAATTTATCATTTTAATAGCAGCAGCCTGCTGGTGAGACTTCAAGTTCAGGACTAGAATTATCCACCCTGCTGAAGTGTCCTCGAGCAAACGACAACCAACACCATAAACAGCCACACAGACTGGCTACCAGCTGCAGGCGCCAACATGGCCGACTGACCAGATCGCTGCCGTTCACATACCTTGGGATTAGTTCTTTTTAAGATAAGACATTTTTTGACTTGATCTCCACAAAGTGCTCCGTAACACCGTCTCCTCCAGGTCCTCGTCTCAGTTTGTGGGTTAATCCGTGATGTAGACGCCACAATAGCGGCGTTGTGTGCGTGTGCAGGTCTGTGTTATTGTTTATACGAGGTCAGACGTCATGCGGTCCAGACGAGGACGAGGTGAAGGATGATCTCTTACATATGTTTTGACTGCAAACACGTCAGTTTGAGGATTAGAGCTGCGGGATTAACATTACAGTTGATTTGTTTTAATTTAATAAAATGTTCGTCTAACCTGTTTAAACTCACTCACAGCTGCAGCGTTGAGTTCCTTAACAACATATAAGCAATCAACAGACATTTTTCTAGAGTGACAACATGAAGGAAAACCGACAACAGAAAAAAAAGAGTGCATTTGTTTTGTCAACTTATTAAATATTAAACCCTGATGTGAAAGATGGAACGCTCGTTGTTTAAACAGGAAACAGACTCCGTTGTATCCGGCGTCGGCCAGAGACAGATGAGAACAAAACAAACAACTGCAGTCTCCTTTAAGAAGTGTGTTCGCACCATTTTTAGACAAACGAAGACGTGAAATAAGTTCATCACACTTTTATATAAAACCTGTATGATGAAATGTGACTGTAAAGTTTTCATGAAATTGTCCAGTGTGACAAAGAAAAGTCTAAATCTCCGTATTAAATGGCAAAAACTAAACTCATTTGTCTTTTGATTTCATCGACTAAACTAGACGATAACTGACAATAATTAAAAGACTTGTGATTCTACTAAATGTACCAAAAAGTCAAAATCAGGCGCCAAACTGGGAACACTGCGAACTTCACATAAGTTATTGTCCTCAATGTAAAATAAAGTGTTTCAGGACAAGATTATAAACGTTAGGTTTAGGCAAGAAAACCACTCAGTTAAGGTAAGGGAAAACGTCATGGTTGGGCTTAAAATAAGTACGTAAACTAAGTAAAATAAGTACGTAAACTACGTAAAATAAGTACGTAAACTACGTAAAATAAGTACGTAAACTACGTAAAATAAGTACGTAAACTACGTATAATAAGTACGTAAAATAAGTACGTAAACTAAGTAAAATAAGTACTTAAACTAAGTCAAATAAGTACGTAAACAACGTGACACAACTACGGAACTTGTGCATTATCGTGTCATATATGCACCTTTACACCTGACCTCTGTATGACCTCCCACGTAACTGTGTAATAAAGCAGAAAGTGCATTAAGCTGATGTTAAAACAGAGGAACCTTCATACTGTACTTACTGTACAGTTCTGCAGTAACAGGAGAACCTTCATACTGTACTTACTGTACAGTTCTGCAGTAACAGAGGAACCTTCATACTGTACTTACTGTACGGTTCTGCAGTAACAGAGGAACCTTCATACTGTACTTACTGTACAGTTCTGCAGTAACAGGAGAACCTTCATACTGTACTTACTGTACAGCTCTGCAGTAACAGAGGAACCTTCATACTGTACTTACTGTACAGTTCTGCAGTAACAGGAGAACCTTCATACTGTACTTACTGTACGGTTCTGCAGTAACAGAGGAACCTTCATACTGTACTTACTGTACAGTTCTGCAGTAACAGGAGAACCTTCATACTGTACTTACTGTACAGCTCTGCAGTAACAGAGGAACCTTCATACTGTACTTACTGTACGGTTCTGCAGTAACAGAGGAACCTTCATACTGTACTTACTGTACAGCTCTGCAGTAACAGGAGAACCTTCATACTGTACTTACTGTACAGCTCTGCAGTAACAGGAGAACCTTCATACTGTACTTACTGTACGGTTCTGCAGTAACAGAGGAACCTTCATACTGTACTTACTGTACAGTTCTGCAGTAACAGAGGAACCTTCATACTGTACTTACTCTACAGCTCTGCAGTAACAGAGGAACCTTCATACTGTACTTACTCTACAGTTCTGCAGTAACAGAGGAACCTTCATACTGTACTTACTGTACAGTTCTGCAGTAACAGAGGAACCTCCATACTGTACTTACTGTATAGTTCTGCAGTAACAGAGGAACCTTCATACTGTACTTACTGTACAGTTCTGCAGTAACAGAGGAACCTTCATACTGTACTTACTGTACAGTTCTGCAGTAACAGAGGAACCTTCATACTGTACTTACTGTACAGTTCTGCAGTAACAGAGGAACCTTCATACTGTACTTACTGTACAGTTCTGCAGTAACAGAGGAACCTTCCTCTTACTTTATGTACAGCTCTGCAGTAACAGAGGAACCTTCATACTGTACTTACTGTACAGTTCTGCAGTAACAGAGGAACCTTCATACTGTACTTACTGTACAGTTCTGCAGTAACAGGAGAACCTTCATACCGCTGTTGAGCTCAGAGCTCATTTCTTGGTCCGCTGGCTGCAGAGGTAATATTTCTGTCTGAGACGTTCTCCTGACACTAATCCCTCAGCGTCCTGCTGCGTCGTGGTTCTCCCCCCCCCACCTGCTGCTGAAATGGTCAATTAAAACCAGGAATGAGGTTTCTGGATCCGACCCGGTTTTGATTTATCCTCACCGACGAGGTGTCGCTCTGCTGCAGGAAGACGAGTGTTTTGATCCGCTGCTGTTCCTCAGTCTGTGTTCTCTTTGGGCCGAGACTCAGATCGGTGTTTCTCTCTGGTTTTAAGAGCAGCGGTGTCGAACTCATTTCAGTTCATGGGCCACGTACAGTCCAGTTTGATGTCAAGTGGGCCGGACCAGTAAAACCACTGCATAGCAACCTATAAATAACAACACCTCAACATTTTCCCTTCCTGTTAGTGTAAAGAAGCACAAGTACATCCTGAAAACGTCCACAATTAATGCAAAATCCACCCCAAAATAGGAATAGAAGTGCATTTTATTGTAAAATATGACTTTAAAAAGTCATACATTTGACTTAATATCAATAACTTTGGCTTACTATGTTAAAATTTTGACTTTTTTTTTTTACTTCAAATCTGGACTTAATGCCTATAAAAAGTCATAAATGTGACAAAGTATCTCAAAATTGTGACTTGGAAAAATGAAAATGTCATTCTTTTGACATTTAAGATTCATAATTTTGAGTCGTATCTTTTAAGTTTAACTCCTCGAGTTTAAGTCAAGATAAACTTAATTCTCATAATTGTGTCTTCCTATGATAATTCTTACTAGTATCTCATAGTTTTGGTGTGAAAGGTCATTATTCTCACTTAAAAGGTCATAAATTTGACTTAATATCAATAACTTTGGCTTTTTATGTCAAAATTTTGACTTTTTTTGTATACTTAAATTTTGACAGAGTACCTCAAAAGTTAGGCTTGAAAAATGAAAATCTCATACTTCTCTGTAATTTTTACACTGTGCAAAGTCATCCAGTGTAAAGTTTGATCCTTTATTCATATTTCTTTCTTTAGATTATTCTTTATTTAGATCCCCTTCTGCTGCCACATGATAAGAAAAACAACTAATAAAAGTAAAACAGAATCTGCAATAGTTTAAACAAAACAAGCCAAACTAGAGAATTTTCATCATTTTATCATCACTTAATCTGACGACTTTTTTTCCTGATTAATCGTTTCATTGTTTAGTCTATAAAATGTCCAAGAATAGTAAAGAAAAGTCCATCATACAGTAGTTTCTCAGAGATCAGAGTGTCCTCTGCAAATTCCTTCTTTTGTCAGACTAACTGTCTGAAACTCAAACGTTATTCAGTCCACAACGATGTTTATAAAACAGGAGAAAAACCTCACATTTGAGAAGCTTCAAACACAGAAGGTTTTTACATGTTTGCTTAATAAATGACTCAAATAATTAATTATTGGCAAATACTTTTATGTTAATCGACTAACTGTTTCAGCGTTTAGCACAACACAGCCATCAGAAAGTAACTAAAGTCACCAATGAAGTGAAAAGAAATAAAAAGTAAAGATTAAAAAAGTCCCAAATAACTGAAAGAAGTACAGCATGTATGTGGGTTTCCCCCGGTGAGTCCTGCAGGCTGAGGACAGGTGTCACCAGGACTCGATCTGCATGTTCTCACCTGCACACATCAGGTCTGACTTTCTGTCCCACCTGTCCAATACACACCTGACTACAGAGGTGTGCAGCTTGTTTTGTGGTATGATTCACACACATGCCTGAGGGCAGTTTACACTCGTCATATACACACAGCATTATATGACACACACACCTGGCCCACGAACCACTGTAATGATTTAATGGAAACACCTGCAGGATGGAAACTACTTAGCTTTTTCCATTCACTAGAAGGGCTCAACTAACTAACTTTACAGGCAAACATACCGCATGTTTTGGTTTGTTCCTACAGGATAGTGTTCTGTGTTACTCTGATTAGCTGTTAATAGAGGTTATTAGATCTACTGGCATGTTGTAAGATGTAGTAACTCTGTCTTTAATCATTCTATAGTTTCTACTCTTATACTAGTTGCATATACCTCTTATTTTATTTGACCTTAAAGGGAGATTTGAAAAGTATTTACTACTCTTATCAACCCCCAAAAAACCCACAGATATTGTCCAGAAACCCTCACAGGTACTGCATTTAGCATAAAAAAAATATGCTCAAATCATAACATGGCAAACTGCAGCCCAACAAACTGCATGTGATTATCATAAAGTGGGCATGTCTGTAAAGGGGAGACTCGTGGGTACCCATAGAACCCATTTACATTCACATATCTGGAGGTCAGAGGTCAATGAACCCCTTTTGAAAAATGGCCATGACAGTTTATTCCTCGCCAAAATTTAGCGTAAGTTTGGAGCAGGAAAAGTTTATCTTATCATCATTTCAGGGACAAGAAATACGTCGGAGGTTTGGTCACAAAATGTGTGTGAACCACTTGGATTAGAGGACAAATTGTGATGAGCACAAAGTCCAGACTGACTCAGATTTCTACCGTCCGAAGGTTGATTCTAACTTACAACTTATTGTCTCCGATACATCCAGTTGTGTTTCTGATCAGATCTGGGAGGGAGGGAGGAGGAGGGTTATCTGATCCTGGACTCTGTTGACAGCAGCTTCCTGGAAACCCCCCCCCGTCCACACACAACATAAAACAACGCAACAAGTGCTGACCGGGCACAACCCGAAAAACCAAACATCCATTTCCAGCAATTAGCCGCTTCTCATGCGATCATGAGTGCAGGTCTTCTCCTCTCCGGACTCCTCAGAGCGCTCCGCGGTACATCAGACTATAGTTTTATTCTGGCTGCTATACAGGAAGCAGGAAAAAAGTCGGGTCTTTATCTGAGTTAATGAGCTGATTGATTTTTTTTTTCTGCGCAGCGTGGAGCCAAAAAGGCGATCAGAGCGTCTCCTCTCTGCAGACATCACAGAGTCATTCTTCATTCATGGAGTCCATTAAGGCTTTCAATTATCAAGATAACTTTTAGAATGACATATTTATGTGTTGTTGTGTCTTTGGGTTGTTGGAAGAAAGGCGGCAACAAAGTTTTGAAAGTTCCTCTAACATTTTAATTTCTTGAGTCCCTCGTATGAACTGTTTTAGAGACATCACCTCTGACCTCTCTTTTGTAGCATTAAGTGCGTCCCGGAGGATAATTTCCTCATTAGACTGTGTGAAATATGGTGTTTTAAACACTTCGGGGTCTCCTTTGATTAAATAGACCCTTCCAGTTTGTGTACACATACACTGCAGAGTGATTCTCCTCTAATTCAACCCCTCGCCTCGCCTCTTAACCCACGTCTTCTACGGCCAAGCCACCAGAGTTATTAGATCGTCTTCGCGAGTGCACTCGGATACAAAGCCATAAAATCATCAGAGGAAGTTAAAAGCTTGTCCCCAGGATCATCAGCCTCTTTCACACTATAAACTAAACCGAGCAAACGGGCCGATGCCAGAATAAACAAGGTTATCTGTGGGTCAAACTGCTTCAAAGGGATTCTACACCTAAAGGCTCGTTTCCTAAAGTCAGATCTCTCTGAGATTAGAGGTCAATCAGAAAGTAGAGGCAGAACGTGAGAATGTAGGTCAATGAGTGTCCACAGAAGTGTCCACATCTTCCTGTAGAACTGTTTCTGATGCACCAACGTCGGCGACTGAGACTTACAGGAAGTTGCGGCTGCTTCATAATAAAACTTGAACCGTGGTTGTCCAGTGGAAACCATGGATGTGTTAAGAGAACTGGATACAGCGTTGGAGGCGCGGCCTCGTTCATTCCTATGAAAGTTGCTCAGTGGAGCATGAAGCCTCGCTCTGGGTCTCACTCACATGAACGGAGGAAGGGAAATAACTCTGGATTCAGCTATTAGTGCTTTTTACAACTTTAAAAACGTCTTTTTTTAAGTAAGGACTTTTAGAGTGCTCGTACTGGGAAGTTGATTCACCTCAAAAAAAATGATCTGATGAGTTACAGACGTCTCTTTTCCCAATGTAACTCTATGGGAAAAAGTATTTTTAGGCCCGATGGCATCACGTGACGGACACGGAAGTTGTAGTACCGCCGTTTGGCCACTACGAAAGTTGGGATCAACGGCCGGCGCTCTCGGTGGAAAGCTGTAGTTGTGAAGCAGTGACAGGAAGTGTCAGCTCTGAGCAGAGAGGTTAAGAAAACAATGATCTCGCCACCTGTTTCCTGTGACTGCTTCACAATAAAAGATCACGCTTTTATTGTGAAGCCGCAGCAGAAGGAAATGTTCGGTTTGCATCAGCTGTAGTTTAATGAAACTCGCGTTCGGAGAGCAATGAGATCAAATTGTGCTTCATTATTTCCTGTGATTTCCTGTGAAAATGTTGACCATAAATAGTATAAAAACTGGGGTTTGATTTCATTCAAATTTAACTTAAAACTTAAAGAACCAGACTTGAACTAAGACCCAGTCCTACTCACATGTGCCCCCATTTTCCTCCACCTTTAAACGGTTTCAGGTCACAGTGAAATACTGCTTTAATTAGTGCAGCCACACACTGTGTTTCTCAGGGTGAAACTGCACAACAAGACGTCTGTTGTTTGTCCCAGAAGAAAGGCAGAGAGAGGAAGACAGTATTTATATTCTGCCCGTTTCCCTCCGCTACGAGTCTGCAGAACCAAACGGCAGCCGACCACAGCTGGGCAACACATGGCAGCTCCGGCCTCAGCTGCCAGCCCGTCACACACACACACACACACACACACACACACACACACACACACACGCGCACACACACACACACACACACACACACACACACACAAACACACACACACACACACACACGCACACCTCCTCCACAGTCACTTAATGCATGTAACTGTATGTGCACACACACTTTTTCACTCTTGCATTCGCACACTTGTACAAACAATGTCTCTCGTGCACATGCTGACTTTGACGAACACACACACACACACGGAGCAGAAGAAAAAGTAGGTCAGGTGGGCTTTAGCGAGGGGAGTTTTTTGGTCATTTCCCCCCCTTATGGGTCTAAGTTGTCTTTAGTGGTGAAACCAGTCTAAGCCCAGTTTGCTCAGCGTTGATCCTGAGCCGCAGAGGCTCTGCAAACTTCACTTTCTTTCTTTGGATTCAGAATTCCTCTCTTCATGTGAGTTTGATTTGGCTCGTTTGCTTCAGATCTCTCTTCTTAGTGCACGGTTGTGGTGACTAATGAGTCGCAGACTAATCACAAACTACTCTTACTGCAATGCAGCTTTGCTTTTCTGTGACTTTCTGATCTCGTTTAAAGGTTACAACCTTGATTTGAACTGCTCTCCTCTTTGATAAAAAATAAAGACTCCGCAGTTCATCGTTCAGATCTTCCTTTGACTAATAGCTCTCGGACAGGGAAAATAGCGCGGCTTTATTTAATCAAGAGCTGGATTTCCTGTGGTCTGGTTTTATGGAATCTGGAAAGTATAATCTTTGTGTTTATGAGCAGAAGAAGTAGACGATACATGAAGGCCGATGATGTTCAGATACTGTAATAATGGGATAAACAACAGTGATGGTGGTGCAGCCGCTCCGTGTGTTTAGTGAGGTGCTGCTCAGTGGGGGGGGCTGATTCAGGTACTGTTTGTGTCACCTCCGAAAGGTTAACAAAAAAAACTAACCAGTCCCTTTTTAGGTCACAGAGGCCCCTACAAAAAAAAAGCCTGACTAAAAATGTCAGACAAAACCCCCGTTGCCCTTTTCTGTGGATGTTGCATGTTTGACTCAGTGACGAGAAAACAAGGAAGCTGCTCAGCAAGCATAACTGAGATTACAGCCTGGGCTTGTGGGATTCACCGTCTGCTTTGTTCTGTAAACCAAAAACAGCTTGAAAAGCGCCTCCTCATTCAGGAAAAAAACAAAAAGAGAAAAGATTTATTTGTACTTTTAGTCGGCCGGGGTGAGTCGACTGCATTCTCTTTACAGCGACGATCTGCTGTTGCTGTCTCACCTGCACGCTGCTCTGACTGTCTGCTCACAAACCACATCACAAGTTGCTTTTATGATTGTCTTTATCAGTCCTTTTCTTTCCCAAGATCGTCTCACACGGTTTAGGATCCATACTGGCAACTTAATGCCGCTGCCTGGATACACATATTCAACCTGAAAAGCAGGAAGGCGGTCGACCAAAGACATGAGTTCAGACAGGAAGAAGCAAGTTAGAATTTCTTCACTTCAAAGCTGTTTGTTTTCAAAGGGCTTCTTTCAAATCTCTTTTGAACACGTTCGTCTCTCTCGCATGCACAGGATACGCCTGTTTATGTTCTAGTTGGGGGGTTAAAAATGTCTCGTTGTTTTTACCCCTTTTGTTGTTTCATGTGGCCGTCTCGAAACGGTGAGCATCCTCGCTCGGTCGTCTGTAGCCGGGCCAGCGACCGACCGGGTGCTGGCACTGATGAAGAAATAACGGGCCAATTCAAAGAAAACGAAGAGCTCTTTAGTTTAAGAAGAAAGTGTAAAAGGTCACAGTGTGCAGGTGTCTGGACTGCACTGACAGATCAACTGAAACACGAACCTTGAAATTTTAGTAGAGCTACAAACATTTCTGCCTGGTCGCATGGAATGCATGCAAATAAGAACGCCGTTCTTGCTTTTGGCGTGCCATTTGTACGCCTCGTTGTCTGTGCAATGTAAACGCATCTACATAGATATGCTACGCCCAGAGATAGTGACGTAGAGTAAAAAGAGAGAGAGAGACTGCTGATGGTGGGTGCAAGTGGTACAGCAGTATTTTCATCAATCCGATGGAAGAATCCATCACTAAACTCTGCAGTGTCGCTGCCCTGTTTTCTCCATCGAGCTGCAGGTTCTGCTGTGTTTTACAGCACGTAGCTGGCAGTAAGTCGAGCGTGTTAACAGTCCTTAAGAAACAGCCAGGTCACGGCTATAAACACAAACACCTGTTTCCTCCATCAGCCTCTGCTCATGACCAAACTCACTCCGCCTCTCTCAGATATTCGGGGGGGGGGGGGGGTCGCTGCATTCCAGCATTTCCACGTCTGACCTTTAAGACATGTTAATCTTTTTTTTTTTTCTCTTTATGAATTGAGTTATGAATTGCTCCATATTCATATATTTACTCACACACTCAAGGGAACGTCAGAAATGGTGTCAACATGTTACACATATTTATGTCCATTCAGATGTAAAGATTTCCCGCTCATGTGACAGCACCAAAGTAGAAAATGGAGCAATTTCATGCTAAACATGTCATGAGGGATTTACCCATTTCAAAGTCCATCTACACTGAATAATGAATCCACGGCTGAGTCACAAACACCGGCCTCATTATCACTCCGCGGTGTCGTCGGCTTACAGCGAGTTTACCAGAACAACACAATGAGAGCTGTTGAATAGTTAACGAGATTCACGGTGACTCATCTTCGGCGAAAACAAACGTCTGCTGTCATCATGGATTCATAACCCCGATGAATAAATACGTCGAGGTCGGTTTGTTGAGGGAACGTTGAAGGAGGGCGAGTGTTTGCTCACCGGGCCGTCGGGTCCACATTCTGGAGGACAGAAATATTCATGGAGGCTCTACAGTAAAAAACATCATCATGATACAGAGTCTCAAGTGTTGTATTATTAGTTTTATTGTGATATATTTTAATTTAATTTAGACTGTATTTATTGCGATTGCTTGCTATTAGTCAGTAGCATTTGATGACTGCGGTGGCTGAAACCTTATTAAAGGACCATGAAAGTAAGAAAGATATTATGTCTGCTGTTGGCGATGTACAACTTTCATTTTGTCAAATGCTCTCAGAGGAGAAAAGGTTGGAGACGCCTGACTCTGTAGAGTGAACACCAATAAAACCATCAGGCAAATCATCTGAAAGCATTCAATCAAGATGTCTTGATGTTAACATTATTTGCAGTCACATGGAGGAATAAACAACAGAAACAACGCCTCCTTGTTCAGGGTCAGAGTCCGCCGGTTGAGACTGCGGCTGCAGGACGGTGAAACTAACCTCACACGCCCTGCTGAGTCAGCCAGGTGTCACCACCAAGTCCTACAGATTCATCCAGAAAGACTTGAATCAGACATGTTAAGACACAGAAGGCCGTGAGCCAGTTCATGGACGATTGAGCAATTAAAAAGGGGACGGGGTGTTAAGTAACATATTTTTATTTTCCAAAATTGGGAAAGACTGTGTGGGAGTCTGTTCCTGGAAAGTTGCTGTCAATGTCCCGTCACTTCCTTCATTGAGGCTCAAACTGAGTATGTTGTGTGTCGACACGTGGTGACTTTGTGTCAGAGGTAGAAAACTACCTGTTGGATGGCGTCCGCCTGCAGGAGGGAGATGAGAAAGTAAACGTTCCAGCGGTGATAATGACGGCGCCAGGCGGAGAGAAAGCTGTTATTAGAGCAGTAGTTACACACCGCGGGGAAGTCCTCATGGCTTCTGGTTATAGCTGCTAATGTAGAATAAAGTCACCTGGACTCAGGTGGAATACAGAATCTGCAAAATGACACAAGATATTTCTACGTATTTTCAATATAAGTCTTTATTTTAGTGAAGCTAACATTGAGGGAAAAAAATAAATCTGGCATTACGAGAATAAAGTCATTAATTTACAAGAAAAAAGTTATGGTATTATGAGAATAAAGTCATAATATTATAAAGTAGTAATTTTACGTGTTATTTTCTTTTTTTCTCGTGAAGTTATGACTTTATTCTCGTAATATTACGACTTTTTTTCTCGTAAAGTTATGACTTTATTCTCTTAATATTACGAGTTTTTTCTCATAAAGCTATGACTTTATTCTCGTTATATTACGAGTTTTGTTTCTCCTAAAGTTACGACTTTATTCTCTTAATATTACGACTTTTTTTCTCGGTAAGTTATGACTTTATTCTTGAAATATTACGACTTTTTTTCTCGTAAAGTTATGACTTTATTCGCGTAATATTATGACTTTTTTTCTCATAAAGTTATGACTTTATTCGCGTAATATTATGACTTTTTTTCTCATAAAGTTATGACTTTATTCTCACAATATTACGACTTTTTTTCTCGTAAAGTTATGACTTTATTCGCGTAATATTACGACTTTTTTTTCTCATAAAGTTATGACTTTATTCTCCTTATATTACGAGTTTTTTTTTCTCCTAAAGTTATGACTTTATTCTCTTAATATTACGCCTTTTTTCTCGTTAAGTTATGACTTTATTCTTGTGATACTACAACTTTTTTCTTAGATTATTTTATTTATTTTTTTTTGCCTAAAATGGCTCTTTTGATAGTAAAGGTTGCTGAGCCCTGCACTAGCTTGTCAGGAAGGAGGATAAATAACATGTAAATGTATTAAATATGTGGCCTTTGCTGTGTGGTGTAGCAGCTCTGCTTGGTTTTATGAGAGCTTCATAAGTTGAATATTATCTTGCATTAAAAATCCTCCTTCTGTTTAGTTCATCAACAGTTGAGAAAATGTAATTTGCTGAAGGTTAGACCTCATACTGTAGACTAGAGGTTCGTGTTTCAGACAGTGTCCAAACATATTTATCATGTAAACAAATAGAAGCGTCCCGTCCACTAGCTGCTGTGTTTGCTGACTCTCCTCTGCAGCAGAACTGCTTTCTGTCTCATTTCTTGTTCTCAGTCTGCTTGTGTGTTTTTCCCCTGGCAGTTTGATTGTCGTCCAACAAAAAAAAAAAAAAGCTTCCAAGTCTCTCCCGAGTCAGCTGCAAACTCATGCCTGGATCCACCCTACAGCTGCTCTCCAGATCCACGACTAACATGCCTTTTAATTATCCACAAAGCAGCTGAGGAGGACGCTGAGAGCTTCATCTCCCTAAACTTGATGTCTCTGAAGTTTTAGAGAACGCAGCGTGGGAAAGCGTCGTCCTTCTATTTGTTTTAAGGCTGAAATGGTTTCATAAAATACGCCTGTTTGTAATCGTTAATCAACCTGTGATCTCTTGAAAAGTCCGTATCCCCCTTCATCACCTGGTGGATGCCTCTTCATCAGGCTCTTCTCCTGATAACCTGATCACCGACGAGCTGCTGCTTCCTGTTGGAGCCTCCGGTCGACACCTCCGCTCCCGCCTACTCTCTGACACCAGAGTGTGCCGAGCGACGTGACCTTTGACCCGTCCTGACAATAGCTTTGTTAATAATTCAAACCTACCAGGTGTTAGGTGTTGTTGAGTGGGATGTGAGCTTCTGTTTTATTTAAAAGCTGCGGTTAGACGGTGTTACGTTTGTGCCGAACATGTGTTGCTGTATTCTGTTTTACAGAATACATTATTGACTTTGTACTTCACGTGGCCGTCTGTCTACATTAAACAGAAGGTAAGGACAACGTGTACTAATATATGATCCAGAACAGTATACGACTGCACTGTTTTGGCACAAAAGCAACAGAGAAATACAATATTTTTTTGGCACAAATGAACGGTCATATGGTGCACCGTCATGGACAGAGTTTACATTACGTTCAAGCAACCAAAAACACAGTAAATTTGAGTCATCCCATCATGGCGACAAGGTCTCACCATATGTGTTTAAAAGCAGTTGAGAGGAAACGCACCTCTCAAGAAAAAAAATGAAACCACACATTAAATGTTGAGTCTGGACTTTAAATATATTCCAACCACGGAGAACTCTGAGCTAATGTTGAGGTCATCATCGGTAGAATAAGACTCAGGAGCAACTGTAAGCGGAGGGACGCTTGTTAAAAGTTGATGCTGTGGTCTCGAAGCTCTGGATGAATTCTACTAAACAGATTTCCTTTTGTTCATTTACCATTTTTAAGCTTCCACTTTAAAAAAATTTGTGGAAATGAATAACTGTTTTTTTTTCGAGAATAAAGTCCTAATATTACGAAAATAAAGTCAAAGGTTTACGTGAAAAAGAAGTCTTAGTATTATGAGAATAAAGTCATAATATTATAAAGTAGTAATTTTACGTGTTATTTTCTTATTTTCTCGTAAACCTATGACTTTATTCTCATTATAAATTACGACTTTTTTCTCGTAAAGTTACGACTTTATTCTCGTAAAATTACGACTTTATTCTCGTTATATTACGACTTTTTTTCTCGTAAAGTTATGACTTTATTCTCGCTATATTACGACTTTTTTTCTCGTAATATTATAACTTTATTCTTGTAATATTACGACATTTTTCTCGTAATATTACGACTACTTTATTCTTGAAATCTCAGATTTTTGTCTCCTCAATGTGACCCTAATACTCCGTAGTACATTTGCACTTTGGCCCTCACTGCATTAGACTTATATACTATTTACTTAGACTATAAACTGTGTTACCTTCATCACAATGATCAAATGTTTTGTGGCTCCAGACATATTTTTGTTTTGCCTAAAATGGCTCTTTTGATAGTAAAGGTTGCTGACCCTTGGTCTAGAGAAAACATTTTAAGCATTTAGCTGATGCTCGTAAGTGATGCTTTATGAATGAGTGCAGTCACTTCTGTAATTTTTTACATCAAGATAAACCCGCGCGACTGGAGCCTGTTGACAGGCGGTCAGCTCTTCACTGTCTGTTGGGATCAGCTGTGAACTTCACCTCACATCTTCCCTTTGTGTCCTGCAGTTTCTGGTTGTCAGCGTTGTGTGGTAAATCTTTGTGATATGGATTTCATATGGTGGATCGTTTCTTTACTGGTCCGACATCTGTCCCTCGTCTCCGGTGTCATTTGTGGTTTTGGTTCGACCGTTGGTACTAAAACTGTTCGGTGGTGAACGCAGTAACCAAAGCTATTAGCTAAATATTTTCTGTGTTTTTGAAAGAGAGACGTTCGGTTTCGCTGTAATTTATTATTTTAATTTCACGTTTCCTGCCGTATAGTGGGTCAGCTCTCTTGCTGTGGTGAGTTAAATGTAGTTCAAACAAGCAGCAGTTCTTGGTACCGGTCTCTGAAGACGTCCTTCAATCCACTCTAGTGAGGATGAGCAGCTTAGTCACACTTCAAGTCAAGGAAAAGACCATTTATAGTAACGGACTCTGCAGCAACAAGGACTCTGCTGAGAGAACTTATCCTCCCTAACAAACACATATCAAGTTAACTAAATATAAAAAGCTTAACATTAAAGGCCTTTGCACACCAAGTCTGTGAGCACCATAGATGTGGGTCATTAGGGGCCTTGTATGTTGTAAAAGGGAAACTTAAAAGCAACACGTTGTAAAACCGAACGAAACGTCACGTTTTGAACAAAAATAAAAAGGCTCCTTTAGGTTTAGGCAACGAAACTACAACTTCTTTAGGTTTAAGCAACAAAACTACAACTTCTTTAGGTTTAGGCAAGAAAATTACAACTTATTTCGGTTTAGGCAACAAAACTACAACTTCTTTAGGTTTAGACAACAACACTACAACTTCTTTAGGTTTAGGCAACAAAACTACAACTTCTTTAGGATTAGGCAAAAAAAACTACAACTTCTTTAGGTTTAGACAACAAAACTATTGGTGGTCCACTGGTAGGGGCGGGACTTCCTGTCTATGTGCGTGCAATAGTTCTATAAACAGCAGACCCTGTAAGACTCAGAATGAAGCCAGTCGTCAGATTATTGCAGCTCACGAACTGATCAACAACATTATTTAAAACTCCAGTCAGCAGCTCATCAAAGCGTCTGATTGGCTGCCGCTCTACATGTTCATGTGATAGCAATTAGTCACAGATGTGTGTGTCTTTTGTCTGTTGGCGTGTTTTTGAGTGCGATAAACACAGCCCTCCTTTCTCCATCATTATCATCATCAGTTGCCCCAGTAACGGCCTCGGCAACCAACCAACCAACCACTGGCTTCCTTTCTCCCACAATGCACTCTGTTCATCCTTCTTAAACACTGAAAAGGCCTGTAGATGTTGACAAAGGCTTTTTACAGGAGTGACGGCTTCCATCATGAATCAGTTTCAGCATCAGAAATGATCCAAAATAGACCTACAGCATGTTTTAATAAATCCTTTTTCTGGATTATGAAAAAATTATTCAGAGGGAGCCTTCTGTCGGCCGGATGTGGCTGCAGAAATCCTTCCTCACACATGGTTTCATTTAACCCCGTACAAGCTAACAAGCATTCATTCCTCCATCAGAAAAGTAGGAATTTGGGCTTTTCTGTGTCTCACTTACAAGCCCAGTGGGTGTGATCAGGCCGTGATTGGTTCTCCGTTGTTCCGCCGCCACATCAAGCAGCAGCAGACGGGACGGATAATGGCTTCTGGTGTGTTAAATCTTTCTTCTTCCTGACATTTTGAAGGCTAAATTTGCCCCTCTTTTTGTAATTTTCAATGCTCGTGTTGTGAAGCATTTTCTTCAAGCCAACATGCTGAATTCATTTGGATGTCGGGGATGGTTTGTTTGTGTCTTCATGAGAACTCGGATCAGTGGGTTTTTTTCACATTTAAAGGCCAACACCCCGTAGCTTTGCATGTCTCAGCTAAATATTTCATATATTTTACATTGCTGCTGACCATTTTGCTAAAGCATGCAATATGTTTTTTCTTTCTCACGGGCCCCAGACCTTTAGTTTTCATGTTCTAGGATGTTCTTTTTACAGTGTAAAAAGTTTTCTGATTTGATATCCAACCAGCAGAGTTTATCAATGCCAAACCTGTGCTGTTGTGTTTGGTTGTGTTGTCCTTGAATGCAGCACCACGCAACTCTTTAAAATGGTCCTTATCACAACTGCAGTACCACACGATGCAGAAAATATAAAGTTGATATATTATTTCATTACTTTTAAAGTTATGATCTCGAAGATCTCTGTTTTGTTCGTTTTGGCGACCTCTATGGTGATAAGCGGTAATTACTGGTGTGTTTTTGGATCTCACTTCCCAGAGATCCAAACCATGTTGCCTGTGTGACATCAGTCAGTTGGCATTCATCGCTCTTTTCTGTTTGTTTGGCCACAGTAACCGTTTCCTCTCAACGCTAGCAAACACTGCTGCGTGACGGACATACGTCACTAACTGTTAGCTGCTTGTGATTTTTCCTGGGAATGTTCGTAGTACTGCAAATGCAAATGCAAATGCTGTCATCAGTGGGCGATAGGCTAAGTCATCACTGTGTGTGATAGATAGTGACTTTACAGACGTTTATTTAAATGTAAATCTTGCAGATTATTACTTTAAGTCTTTGCAAGTTCACATCGTAGTTAAATGGATGGTTTGTAGTTAATAAGGTAACATGCAAAAGCATCTTTATGAATGTTTCAGTGGAATCGTATAATGATGATATGATCATAAGACTAAAAAACTCACCGGCCTGAATTAATAATGTCAAACAAACTGTAACTAAGAAAACAAATAGTGGAGGTTTTGTCTGACGTAATGATTCGATTTCATTTCACTGCTCAGGCTTAATTATTTATTTATTTTTTAAACCCTCTAAATAAACATGTAGGTTCCACCCTGATTTTTTCCAGACAACATACACACACGTATATATGATCTAATCTCCCTCTGGTATTTGGATTTTTGACAAAAACCATCAGCCTCCAGTCTCTGTTAGTTCAGATTAAAGTTTGGAAAAAACCTCTGACGAAATTACATGTCATGTATCATGAATTCCAGACGCTTAGGGTAGAATAATATGTGGCACCGCTCACTGAGCTGGGTGGTTAAGTGGTATCTAACATCTAATTAAGGGGTATTAAGGTCTGGAAATTCAATAAGGGGAGCTGAAGTGAAAGCAACAGTTATTATGACAGATGATGTGTATGTATTCTATAGATCCAGCTACATTTACTGAAGGTTTTCCAAGAGCTGTTTTCATGTTAAGGCTCGCAAAGAAAACCTTTTTACTCGGAGCAACTCCCTCCTCCTACAACTCCAGCAATCATTTTCCTTTAAAGCAAAAACAAATGTATGTCAGGCTCAGAAGTATTTCCCCTAACTCAGTTATGTGGACTTCTGTCCTGAGTGGATTACAGAAGAATCGTGTTTCTAAAGATAACCAGAGATAAGAGCAGAGAAGAGCTGCTTTTACAGACCGATTGATGGAAGAACATTAAAGAGAGATACACTTTAAGAGAAACTGAGTTACACATGTTCACAATCAACATAACGAGAACAGACTAAACCATTCAAACACTGAATATGGAATCTGAAGGGACATTTATAGTAAGGTTATAGGCTCTAAGGACGGTACCATCGCTCTGTAATAGGGGTGTAAAAACACGTTTTTACTACGATACGATACGATTTCCATGGTTCCGATACGATTCAAGGACGCTATTTGGCTCATCTAGAGCGATTCGATACGAAACGATACGATACGAAACGATACGATACGATACGAAAGGATACGATACGAAAGGATACGAAACGATACGATACGAAACGATACGATACGAAACGATACGATACGATACGAAACGATACGATACGATACGAAACGATACGATACGATACGAAAGGATACGAAACGATACGATACGATACGATACGATACGAAGCGATACGATACGAAACGAAACGATACGATACGATACAAAACGATACGATACGAAACGATACGATACAATGTGCTAAACGTTTTGTCGTCCTTAAATACAAGGTGCAAATCCGTTTCAAATTGATTTTATATCGATATACGTCTCCCGTGAAGGACAACTTGCCGATGTACCTATCGATGTCGTTGGATCGTAGGAATATAAATCGATACATCGATGTCGTAGATGAATCGTTACACCCCTACTCTGTTAGCTGGTTCAATATATCTTGACTCCACTTGATAACCATGAAAAATTTGTGTTCAGACATTCATGATCCCCAGAGGAGGAATCCTTACTACCTTTAGTCAACCGAGTCGCCAGAAAACATGTCGGCATTGTCCGCTTCTGCAAACCACAGATACGTTGGATTTCTGAACAAGAACTATGTTTCATAAATACGTTTCATATCCGCCTCGTATCGTGCTCGCAGAAACGCACAATGCAATTAACAATAGTTTTGCTTGTTTGTGCATGTAAGTTGATGCGTGACTTTCTGGGTTTGTCATGTGATCGTGAATGCATGCGTGTTTATTAATGTTTGTATATTGTGTGTGCAGCTGTGTGTTCATTCATACAGTGTGTGAGTGAGAGATGTGTTCACACTGACACACTTTAATCACGTATGTGTGTTTATTTTGGTGTGAGTCATTGTGAAGCTCTTTTCTCAGACTTCTTTCCAAAAGTCAACACGACAACCTAATCAGTTTCCCACAATCCCCTGCTCTCTCGCTCTGTGTGTCCAGTCATTCAAATCTAAATAACCTCCGCCGCTGAACTCGCGTTGATTGGTTCTCCACAAAGGGCTTTGCGTGTTGATTGGTCCGTGCTGCACGCTGGCAAAGGTTCAAGGTCAGTTTGCACTCGTAGACTTCCTCCTGGCTGCGTTTCCCAGACTAGCAGCTTCCCACTAAACTAAACACTGGTATGTGTGTGCATTGTCTCTCATTGTGTTGTCACTCACTGTCATCACAGGGGAGCACACGCTCAACACTTCTTTTTCTTTACCCTCAAGACCCAAATTCTTTTGTTGTGTTTTTGCAAAAGCTCTTTAACAATTGGATGTAAGATTTGTCCTGCAACAGCTGGGAATCTGTAGCTTGGTGCAAGTTTTGGAAGCTGTAAATTTCCTTTTGGATGTCCTGTTTGCATGTCAAAGAGGAAAGCCTTCAGACGAATTAGCAGTCTGACAAAAACTTTTAAAACCTTCAAGTATCAGCACTACCAGATTCCTTCCTCTGCAGTGAATTTATTTTGAACTCTGTGTGTTTTGCTCTCTATTGGCTGGAGGAGAGCCAGACGCATTCAAAAACACACAAGCGTGTGAAGAGACGGTTACTCACTTTGACCTCAGTCATAAAAAGCAGTTCCCTCTAAAAGTTAATAATTAATCTCTCTAATCAGACGTCCCTTATCGCCCAACGGCAAAGCAAAGGGCCTGAAACTATTACTATTACACTGTTAGTGTGACTCCAACAATGGAAATGCATCAGTACCTGCAGGACTGAGAATGTGATAAAGGCGTCTGTGTTTGCTCTGCATCTGTTAGCAAATGCCTGCCAGTCTGGTTGATGAATGAGCGGCCTTATAGCTGTTGTTGTTGAGTATCGGTCTCAGTAGATGGACAGTAAAGGCCTCTCGGAGACGTAGAATAATTCCTCTTTGATAGCCGAATGTTTTTGAAATCACATGAATGAGGTTTCAAGGACTCGCGGGTCAAAGAGAAACGCCGAGCACACACCTGCTCTCAGACAGTCCAGATCAGAAACAAAAGGGTGCCGTTTAGCCTCCTTTCAAACATGAGATAAACGGTGCGTGACGCAACGCTTCTGATCCGTTGTTCACCTTTTGGTTTTAAAAGTGCTGCATTTTTTTTTTTTACTGCCATTAACAGACCCGTCTTTTCTTGTCAGCCTTGTTTGAGGGAGACGGCGTGATGAGCATGTGGGGCTTGTACAAACAGGGAGCTGATAATCTGTTCCACTCGGCTGAGTTGAGAACCTGCTGCTCTGCAGGTGGGGGGGGGAACTTTTACCCACAAGGACGTGATTGGTGGAGACTTTCATAGTATCTATTGATATATTACATGGTACATGGACAACTAGAGCTGGTAGCGTTTGACATATTTTTAATCTAGTGTGGCTGTCCTCGACCAAAGAAATTCTTAGTCGACTAATCGATTAGTTGATTTAGACGGATCTGTGAAAACTGAGTTTCTCCTCAAAAGCACCACTTTATATCTGGTGTTTACCAGAGATGAGCTCAGGTTTCTTCGAAAGAAAAAATCATAAAGAAAGGAAAAAAATCTTAACGATACTGGAGCTTTTTCTTGATACCTCCCTTTTTCTTCATAGTTCTCAAATGTTAAAGGTTGTCTAAACGGTTGTACAATCATCTGATTTAAACTAGGATTTAAATCAGGAACTAGCTGATCAAAGAAGTTAATCTGAACTACTTATCTGTCCAGAATTTGATGCCAGACAAACCTGGACTGTAACATATAAACAGATCATTATTTCAACAAAGATATAATGATATTTTTTTGTTTGCATTCTACAACCGCAGCTTTCAAAAAAGACGTATAGGAGCTGTGGTTGTCTTCTTCGTACGCGGGCACAGTAGCGGTTCATTACGCACTTGACTCGCAATTTACGCTCTTAGCTTTGACTCTGTTCTGAGATCAGTCGGAGCAGAACTGTGGCTGAACACATCCGCTGTTTAGCCGCTGATGGAGGACTGCAGCTGTTGCTGATGTGCTGCTGGTGGGGCAACACGGTGTTCACAAAACAACTGGACTTCTGCAGCCTCGGTTTTCTCCGTTAACTCGAGCCTGCTTGTCCTCACCAGAGGCTGAAGGATAAATACAGACTGCAGCAAATAGTGCCAGCTGTTTGCAAGAGCAGCAGTGCATCGTCTCTCGGAGAACATACCGGCAGTTGTGTTGAGTCACAGTTTTAGTGCTCACAGGCTCTCCCATTGAAGGCTCCGATAGAGAGGATGGCTGTGGTCGAACACAGGACTCTGTTTGTTATGGGAGAGGAAGAGGAATCTCTCACACGAGACAGCTGCTCATTTCCAACCCCGACGGCGTACGAACGCTCCCACCACCACAGATCCTCGTTTTACCAACCCCCCCCCCCCTGCACCCCGCAGAGAGAGCATTAGCCACACATGTCGAGGTTACGGAGGGAAAATACAAGCAGGGGAAGGGTCACTGCCTCGGTTTTACCCCCAGAGCTTTCAGGGCGGGAGGTTTGTGTTGGTGTTTTGGTTTCTGGCCCGGAGGAGGTGTCAGGATCGAGATAAAGGCCAGAAAGAGGCGTCTCTCTGGACACATGTGGCTGACTGGATGTGCAAAGATGTTATCCAGTGGTGGACGGGCAGAACTCCAACTCTTATGGATCTGAAAGGACTAAAACCTCATTTTATAGACGGTAAACAGCAACAGGTTCCAAGTTCATCAACCAGCATGAACAGTTATGACAATAGAAAATCCCATAAAACTGCTTTTTACTCTGATCCCAGAAAACCTTTTTTAGATCTTAAGACACACCAAGACGACATCAACGAACTAGCGGCGATGAAGGCCGAGTGTTGGGTCGCCTCACGTCTCCTTTGTCTTGGCCAACAAGTTGCATTTGAACGCACCGCAAAGACGACCCAAATTGTCCGACGGCCGACGTCTGGGCCTTAAATTTCTCGAAATGATGCAGACAGCAGCTCTGGACGACTCTGACTTTATTAATGTAGAGTTTCAGTGTTGGTGTTTTTTCCTTGTTAAAATATTTCCTAGAACATGACGTCTCTCAGAAAATGATTGCTGACATAACTGAGAAAGCAAAATCACTATAAATCCAACGCATTTCCTTCCGAAATCCAAAATTTTCTGATGATACAGTCTGTCTAGACTTCAGGATAAATGATGCTGACTTTTAATTCCCCCAACAGCTTCTTTCCCACTTTAACAAGCCGACCTGTTGATGTAGGTCACACTCTGTCTCTGCTCTGTGAGACAGTTGACGGAGGCTCGAGGTCTCAACAGCTGGGTCCTTGATCCACAGCTCCCACCAGTCCCAGTCGAGACTCTTCAGCGTCTCACCACTCGTGTATTGACGTTAGCTCGGCCGAGGCTTCCAGCTTCCTTTCATGTCTCCGCTTTCGGTAGAAAATCCACATCAGAGCGGTCGTGGATTATTTTTCCTTCTTAATTTAAAAGTTTTGTGTTGGAGCGCGGAGGAGGGGGGGGGGGGTTTCATCCCGTCTTGAGTACATGAAAGCTGATCTGTGTGATTTCCTGGTGGTTTGTGAGATTTCTAGAATATCACGGTGTTTGTTTATGCAGCCTTTTTCGGCACAGTGAGAGTCAACGTTGGGGGGGGGATCTCAAACATTCACTGACATTAGACGGTTTGAAGCCCAACTGGAGGGGAGATTAGACTGAATAACATTAATAAATCACAGCATCAGTATGCTTCAAATTGTCTATCAGCAACATTTTCTGTTGGCTTTGTGCAGCCTTGGTGGAGGTTTTGGCTCTCTGAGAGCTTTCTAGTTGCCTCCACCGAGGAGTTCTGTTTGTCAGCAGGATTACGGAAAAAAACGACAGGTCCGATTACCATGAAACTTGGTGGAAGGGTGTAGCATAGGCCAAGGAAGATCCCATTAAATTTTGGAGCGGATCCAAATCACGGGGCGGATACAAGCATTATTTTTCACTTGGCGGAGGTCTGCGCTCGCCGAGTGTTCTTCTAGTTCTCTTAGCTTTTTTTTTTTTTAAAGTGTGTTTTTTCATCCATTAAGAGAGAAATGCACCTTGAGTTTTCATTTTCTTTGGTCCATCGGAAACCAGAGATCTTTTGATGTTCAGAGTTCAGGCAATCAGCGGTGATGAATGAGGGAGACGAGGTGAAGCACGGGGCTTCTGGCACAGAGCCATGGTTTAGAAATGGGCTAGTAGCTCTGTGGGTCAATGTGTGTGAAGAGGGGAGGGAGGGAGGGAGGGAGGGAGGGGAGAAGGAGTGGATTAAGGGTGGGTGGGAAAACAAAATAAGATAGTGTGCCACTGTCGGATGCCTCTTTCTATCCTCAGCGGAGAGAGGGCGGGCGGCACACGCTGCCCACAAAGAACATGGATGTCTTGAGCCTTGAAAAGTGTGCTGGTGGGAGGAGGGAGACCCCCCCTCTCTTTTCTTGATCCGAGCATCAGATTCCTCCGGTGGTGCACATCAGGAATGTCCGTATGGTCTCGGCTGGTAAACAGCACACGCCTCCTCTTTGTGCACGTCACAATGGAACATCTTCCTTTGTTCGGTTCCTCTGTGGAGCATCAAAGAGATCTGACAAAGCCAAAATGCGTGGCTTTGTCTTTTCGTGTGTCTTTTACTTAAATATTTACTTAAATTTAATAAATAATTTTAAATATAAAATCAACGAAAAATGTTTTAGTCTGTCTCTCGGTACTTTCTGACTTCCTGTTCGTAAACATTTACTTTTTTTTCTTAACATTTTAAGAGAGAAACAGGCGATGATGTCACTGCTGAATGTCGTTTCATTTTAGATCTCCTAGTTTCACAGCTCGTTCCAAGTTTCGTGAGCCGGACGTGTCGCGCTGGACGGGTTAATTTGCATAAAGGACTTTTCCTCATCTTTTTTAATTTTGAAAGACCAACAGCTAATGAGGAGACTCCAACACTCGGCCGACCAATCGTGTAACTTCATCACTTAGTGACAGACCAAAAAGTCTAAAGGAAGTGCAGAAACCACCAACATTGGTAACAAAAATGGAGACTAAATAGAAAATAAATAAAAAACAAGAATCTCACAGACGATCGCAGATCATTTCTTTTTTATAATATGCACATCAACAGAGTAGAAGACGACGAGTCGTTTCTGTGTCAGACTTTATGTCTCAAAGTCGCAATCAAAAGATTTGAAGAGTTTGTTTATGAGTTTCCTCCGAGCGTCCCAGGAGATCTCGGGACCTTTTCCCTCTTCAGAGAGGACAGCTGAGGGTTTAGAACAACACACGGCTTCCCTCTGATCCACTGCTGACACTGCAGACCTGAGCTTTACCGTGTGTGTGTGTGTGTGTGTGTGTGTTTTACTCTCCATCCATTCATCCGCTAACTTGTTGCCCCTCTCCGTCCACACCAGGACCGCTCTGTCAGAATGAGAGCCTGTGGGTCAAAGGTCGTTCAAATGCCTGGTTCAGAAAGAGGAGGAGGGGGCATCTCACAAAAAAGTGTTTAAAGTTTGTTTTCCCCATTAGCATTAGCTCGTCATGCTAACGAACAGCGGCACATGTGGCTATGCGATTAAGAGGGAATCCACTTGGAGGCCTCTCGGTTCTTCAGCTCAGTCGTATTTCAACGAGGGGAGAGTTTGGTGCTACTATAGCCTAGATTTTCCACTGAATACCATCAATATAATCTTCAGTAATCATGCAAAACCTGGAGGATGGGTCATGTACTGTATGTACCACAGTCTGTGCTGTCACTGTTTTGGTACTGTGGTCACATCCAAAGCCAAAACATATAAATGCAAACCTCCAAACATGCAGTTAAGACTCAGACTTTCTTCCTGTATTCCCCAAAGTCTCTGCTAATTCTGCACAAACACATTAGAGCGGTGGTGATGAAATACGCAGCTGTTAGCTGGAGGGAGACGCGTGTAGCAACCAGGAGCAGTAAACTCTACAGGTCAACGGGTATAAAAGTGTTTTCTGACTCTGACTCCGCTGTCGCTCACTAAAAAAGCATCAATAAACATGCAGGTTTTATGGGCCTCCTGGGTGGCTGCAGGTACGGATCCTCTGAAACCCAACACTGCACAGAGGTTTCTGTGCCTTATCGACGGCCGAGGGCCTCCGATTGGTCAGAGAAAGGTCAATGTCACGGTAACGCCATGGTAACAACACATGGAGGCTAATACAGCTTCTTTTGCCATTAGCACAGTGCAGAGTATAGCATTACATGATCTCAAACTCACACAAAATAACATCATGAACATGAATGATCTCCTCATGATGTGATTGTGTGGTAAACTCTGCCCACCTTGGATCGTCCCGGTCAAGTAAAACTCATATTTATGTTTTTTCTTTTCCTGCAGGGTGACCGTGTGTGGTTACGGGAGGATGAGCAGTACCTTCCCAGCACCGTGTCCTCGTGCTCTGGAGGTGTTGTCGCCTTCGCCACAGACTACGGCCAGGTAAGAACCACTAACACACCTGTTGTGTGTCATCCTCTCTCTGAGGGTTGAATCCTATCAGAGCCTCCTGTCCTCTTTCAGCAACTTTCAATGAATGTTTATGCATTTTGACTTCAGGATCTCAGATGAAGTTAAAGTTTCGGGGTCATACTCTACTTCCTGTCTGCTACAAAGTACATTAAGATTAGAAAATGCATATCACCTGACCATTCATGTACACTGGGGCATGCGCGTGCCGGTGTAAACAGGAAGCAGATAACCCTAACGCTCTAATAACAGCTTGCCTCAGTAGCAGCATTATAAAATGCAGAATTTATCCGCTGCTAGCAGAGACAACAAGGTCAGCAACGCCTGTAATCTGTTATCCATGTTGTATGAATCGCTGGTAGTCAGTCGTTGGTTTTCTTCTGTAAATGGGGTCACGTGATGGGGGTGTGACGAATCAGGGAAGGACATAACGTGACCATGGTTATAATAGTTTGTTTGTTAGTTTTAGTTCAGTTTCAGTTTTTCAGAACGGTTTAGTTTTTAGATATTTAGTTTTAGTTTTAGTTTTTATTACTTTTTTTTAACTAGGCAATGTCCTTTCAGTTAAGTTTTTGTATTTATTAAAGGATATAGTTTTGATTTAGTTTCAGTTCACTAAAAAATATTTCTCACTGCTTATTTTCGTTTTAGTTTTAGTTTAAAATAATAACCCTGGTCTTGTCATATGATAAGACCCAATCAGGGTGTCTGTGTCCGCTCGTCCAGTTTAAAACGCAACTAAAACAGCGTCAGCAGTGTTTTACAAACACCTACTGTATGTTTTAGGGTTTCTAAAATACCGGAGTAGTGTTGACGCTTGGCGTAAACGTAGCAAATGTTATGCGTTTTAAAATGTATTATTAGTGTGGATGTAGCCTAAGAAGAAGAAGAAGTGAGGGAACCAAAACAGCAACCTAACATTATTTGCTATTTAAATCAGTTTAGTAAAAACTCACTAAAGCAGAAAAACAACTCGTCACAAGACAAAGAACAAACATTACAAAGAACACAATGATTCCGTTGTTGTTTCATCTTGTCCCAAACAAATTGATCGCTTCACAGAGCTTCAGATGTGGCGAAGGCACTTGTAGTAGAAAAGGCCTAATATTGTGTTCCTCAGCTGACCTTATTGTCCCAGAAACACCAGGTGAAGTCGACTGTCTCTCTCTCCCGTCTTTCCCATACCTCTTCTTACGCTGACAGATATATATATTTTTTCTTTAAACCTCAGAGAGAACAAAGGCTTAAAGAGGTTCACTTATAATTTGGGATCAAGCTCAAGATGCTACAAATCCCCTTAAAGCCCCATATGGTCCTTCATTACCTCTTTGATCCATGTGTTGTCAAAACAGCGGCTACAGACGAGGTGAAGGACACATGGAGCAGGCAGAGGTCACAGTGGCTTTTATCTTACGGTTATTATTAAGGATGGACATGAATCTACCCGTCAAGCCGTTTTAGAGGTTAGATTTGAAAACATTTTGTCGTAGGTAGCCGTGATTTTTCCTCTGTGATGTGTTAAACTCGACTGTTAAGTGTCCTGAGGGGCAACATGAAGTGTGTCTCTTCATGACCACGCCACTTTTTGGGGGGTAAACAGAAGAAGTTGAAACATGTCTCCAAACTTCTACTTTAAACAAACTGATAATATTAATAACGCTATGCCCAAGAGTTGCTCTGTAGTTGGTTGCACCAACAATAAATAATCCCAAAATCTCTGATTTGTTCCCCTGCCATGTCCTAAAAAAGATCTAATAGAGGGGCTTTATGGCTCCAAGCTATAGACCAGACCAGCATGACCTTATGGTTCCAAGCTTTAGACCAGACCAGCATGGCTTTATGTCTCCAACCTATAGACCAGACCAGCATGGCGTCATGGTTCCAAGCTATAGACCAGACCAGCACGGCATCATCTCCGAGGCTGCGCTACATTATATTGTACTAATAAATAGCTGCTTCACAATAAAAGCTGCTGGTTTGCTGGTGGAAAACTTTTAATGCCATGCAGCAACAACAAACAGACAATAATATTAATTTCCTTTTTTGGGGAGGGGGGGGATTTTGCAGAATTCAAAATGCTCATTATGATGTGTGAAAAATATCTGCAATTACTTTTTTAACAAGCCTGAACTTCAGTGAGTTTAAACCACTTACTAACTGTTTAACCAAAGCCTTTAAAATGGGTCCAACAAACAGTAACCTGTGTGAACTGTTTAGGGGGGGGGGGGGGATTTACTCTCCTGTGCTGACAGCTTTAACAAAGACTTCCTGTGTAGCCGCCGGTGTGCAGCAGAGGGTCACTACCAGAAAGACGGTCTGTAAATGTGAGCGCTGAGGGATTTGGGGTCATGTTGAGCCAGCGTATTGTGCTGCAGATTTACTGGCAGATTAAAGCATTCTTATCTCCTGTTCTCCAGCTCACTGACAGAGACTCTGTTAGACCTGCTGCTCACTGGAGCTAATGAGCCTCCACACCAGAGGATGCTGGTGTTTGTGGCTGTTCTTAGCAACGCTAGTGGTGTTAAATGTGTCTGCAGTTATCTGATGGATCGCCATGAACTTTGGTGCAGACATTCATGTTCCCCTCAGGATGAATCTCTTCTTTTTTGTCTTTTGTTTCTTCTTTCTGTCTGCTCCTCATCTTGTGTCTTGTTGTTTCCTTTTGACTCCTCTCCTCTCTTCTGTTTGTCTCTCCTTTTTAATCTATTTCTCCTCCATTTTTGTTTTGTCTCCTCTTGTTTCTTCTTTCTGTCTCATCCTCTTTGTGTCTCATATCTTCTCTTATTGACAGCTTTTTGTCTTTTGTTTGTCTTTCAATCCTTTATCTCCTTTTGTGTCCTCTCCTCTCCTCCTCTTCTGTTTCCTCTCCTCTCCTGTCTCCTGTTTCCTCTCCTCTCCTCTCCTCTCCTCTCCTCTCCTCTCCTCTCCTCTCCTCTCCTCTCCTCTCCTCTCCTCTCCTCTCCTCTCCCCTCCCCTCCCCTCCTCTCCTCTCCTCTCCTCTCCTCTCCTCTCCCCTCCCCTCCCCTCCTCTCTTCTCCTCTCCTCTCCTCTCCTCTCCTCTCCTCTCCTCTCCTCTCCTCTCCTCTCCTCTCCTCTCCTCTCCTCTCCTCTCCTCTCCTCTCCTCTCCTCTCCTCTCCTCTCCTCTCCTCTCCTCTCCTCTCCTCTCCTCTCCTCTCCTCTCCTCTCCTCTCCTCTCCTCTCCTCTCCTCTCCTGTTCCTCTCCTCTCCTCTCCTCTCCTCTCCTCTCCTCTCCTCTCCTCTCCTCTCCTCTCCTCTCCTCTCCTCTCCTCTCCTGTCTCCTCTCCTCTCCTCTCCTCTCCTCTCCTCTCCTCTCCTCTCCTCTCCTCTCCTCTCCCCTCCTCTCCTCTCCTGTCTCCTCTCCTCTCCTCTCCTCTCCTGTCTCCTCTCCTCTCCTCTCCTCTCCTCTCCTCTCCTCTCCTCTCCTCTCCTCTCCTCTTCTGTTTCCTCTCCTCTCCTCTTCTCTCCTCTCCTCTCCTCTCCTCTCCTCTCCTCTCCTCTCCTCTCCTCTCCTCTCCTCTCCTCTCCTCTCCTGTCTCCTCTCCTCTCCTCTCCTCTCCTCTCCTCTCCTCTCCTCTCCTCTCCTCTCCTCTCCTGTCTCCTCTCCTCTCCTCTCCTCTCCTCTCCTCTCCTCTCCTCTCCTCTCCTCTCCTCTCCTCTCCTCTCCTCTCCTCTCCTCTCCTCTCCTCTCCTCTCCTCTCCTCTCCTCTCCTCTCCTCTCCTCTCCTCTCCTCTCCTCTCTGCCAGCCGTCTGTTGTGTGTAACTGGAGACGGACGTCACCTGTTCAGCTTCAGAGCAGATGTTGCTCTTTGTGAGGAAAACCTGTGCTGACCAATCAGAGAAGCACACTACTATTAACCCCACCCACTTCAGTGTGTGTGTTTGAAGAGTGCAGTACATGTATACAGTATGTGTGTGTGTATGTTCACGCTTATATATCAATTAGGGCTGTCAATCACGATTAATCACACATTTGTTATCTGTTCAAAATGTACCTTAAAGGGAGATGTGTCAAGTATTTAATACTCTTATCAACATGGGAGTGGACAAATATGCTGCTTTATGCAAATGTATGTTATATTTATTATTGGAAATCAATTAACAACACAAAACAATGACAGATATTGTCCAGAAACCACAGGTACTGCATTTAGCATAAAACAATAAGCTCCAATCATAACATGGCATGACACACTTTTAGCTTGATTTCTTTGCTTGTATTTATTTGCACAATAAAACAAAGCAGCAGAAACAACAACAACAAAAGAAAAGAAGCAAGTTGTTCAGGTGATATTTTAAAAAAACAAACCTATAGATGCTTTTAGGAGGAATCTCACCTTAATAGGCAGTATAAGCAAATACAAAAGTCATGTAAGCAACATAAATCAAGGACTAACATACCATACATAAACAATGTAGTGTGTACGTGTGTTTGCGTAGCTTGAAGTAGCATTAAGCATCTTTAAAAGTTAGTTTGCCCCATAACTTTAACTCATAGCCTCTGAAAACAGCCTTCAGACCTAAAACCCAGGCTGATATTCCTTCAGGTGTGTAAGCAGCTCTTTAAGGCTGAAGGCAGCTAATCGCTTCAATAACATTTAATAACAACTCTGACTTTCACGCCAGCAAAGAGAAGGAATGAAACTCTTCATTATGTGTCGTTAGGAGGGGAAACTGAGCCCTCCCACCCCCCCTCGCTGTCTGTCTGTCAGAGAGTTGAACAGGTAACCCCTCCATCCGCCTCAAGCTTCACCCCCCCCCCCCGCCCTCCATCATCATCATCAAAAGCAGCAGCTGCTCTTTGAATCACCATTCATCTCCTGCTGCATTGTCCTGCAGTCAGCTCAGAGGAGGAGACTGTCTGTTCAGTCAAAAAACCCTGAAACCTGAGCAAGACGAGAGAAACCCGGCGACCTCCGACAACACACACGTAAAAACACGGTGTACATACACTGATATCTTTCATAGGGTGAACAACTGGGAATGTACCAGCTTTACCAGTATAAAAATGTGTCCTGAATCAACGTATTCTCATACAATGGTTCGTATGATGTCTTACGAAAAAGTTATTCCTCCTTTTTCGTTTCCGTTTCGTTTCGTTTCGTTTTCGTTTTCCTACGAATGTTCAACAACACGTGTCAATTTCTGCTCGTTACATGAATACGGTCTTTTCAAAATAAACTTCCGTCTTCACAGTAAACAACTTCCTTAGGTTTAGGAAAAGATTGACTTGTTAGGATTAGACAACAAAACTACTTGGTTAGGATTAGACAACAAAACTACTTAGTTAAGTTTAGGAAAAGATTGACTTGGTTAGGTTTAGGCAACAAAAGTACTTAGGTTTAGGAAAAGATAGACTTGGTTAGGTTTAGGCAACAAACTACTTACTTAGGTTTAGGCAACAAACTTCCTTAGTAAGGTTTAGGAAAAGATGGACTTGGTTAGGTTTAGGCAGCAAAACTACTTAGTTAGGTTTTGGAAAAGATCGCGGTTTGGCTTAAAATAACTCAGGAAGTGAGGTTACTTAAGTCCTTTAGTTACGTGACAAACAAATCAGCGTTGACTTTTGTTTTCACACGGGACACGAACCCCCGGTGTCCTTGGTGAAAGTCCAGTACTTTTTGACCCATCCATCCACTCGACCTCCTCCATACGCGCCGTTCGCCACCATTTATATGTTCTGGTTCACGATAACGTGAATTACCCATGAATTACAGTGCATTACCGTTTCGAAGATATAGCTACGAACAGTGTCTGAGAGCAGCTTTGCCTGAATCAAAGCGTCATTAAAATCCTCCTCTTGGGAACAAGACAATGTACAAGGAATAAAACAGAATGTCAAAATTTCAATATGCAACCAAGAAAAACAAAATATTTAATTTTGGAAAGATCGACCTGCTGTAAAGTTAATATTTAAGTCTCAGGAAATATGAGTGATGGACAAATACAGGACCAGTATCAGCCTCCAGAAACCCATTAAATCCTTCCTCTGTCACTGATTGTACGTTTCTCTGTTTAAGAGTCTTCTAATTGCCTGAACATAAATGTGAATTCACTTTTCCTGATCCACATAAGCAAAGAACAACAAACTTTATCCCGACTGATCCAGGAACAGAGCCTGTTGATCCGAGGAACAGCAGTGACTCCAGCACCTCCTCCTGCTCTGCTGTCTAATGGCTTTGTTTCACAGAGATTTACTCACGTTAGCATCTGTCGCTATGGGCTTAGCGTCCGGGCCCCACGGCTTTGTTTTTCGAGGCTTGGACCCTCCTCAGCTCCACACAAGACAACTGGACCAATTAGAAACCTAATTAGGTCAAAGCCAAAGGACAGCCTGTCCTCTACTGAGGCCTGACTGTAATGCTACGACTACTGTCCATGACCAGAAGAGAGACGGAGACCGATAGCGTCCACATTCTGTCTGTGTTTCCTGGTTTGGGCCTCTTAGTTCCAATGGAAAAAGACTCCATGCACAAAACCAACTCCATAAAGGAATGGTTTATTGAAGAACTTGACTGGTCTGCACAGAGCCATGAACTCAACCCCATCCAACACCTTTGGGATGAACTGGAACTGGGGACTGTAGATGGTTGAGCTTACAAAGCTTGGACGGTGACCCCACAGACCGGGGTTCTTGCCTTGCATCCTTCTTGTTGTGGCCTATTAAATCAAGGCTAGCAAGATGCTGGTTTTGGTTAAACTTTGAAATATGTCCTGTGCATGTGCTTCAAGTCAGTGTTGACTTTTTAAAGAAACACTTTGACATTCAAAGAAGTTGTAGTTTTATTGCCTAACCCTAAAGAAGATGTAGTTTTATTGCCTAAACCTTAGGAAGTAGTAGTTTTTGTTGCCTAAACCTAAAGATGTTGTAGTTTTTGTTGCCTAAACCTAAAGAAGTTGTAGTATTGTTGCCTAAATCTAAAGAAGTTGTAGTTGTATTGCCTAAACCTAAAGAAGTTGTAGTTGTGTTGCCCCTACCTAAAGAAGTTGTAGTTTTTGTTGCCTAAACCTAAAGAAGTTGTAGTTTTGTTGCCTAAACCTAAAGAAGTTGAAGTTTTGTTGCCTAAACCTAAATAAGTTGTAGTTTTGTTGCCTAAACCTAAAGAAGTTGTACTTTTATTGCCTAAATCTAAAGAAGTTGAAGTTTTATTGCCTAAACCTAAAGAAGTTGTAGTTTTGTTGCCTTAACCTAAAGAAGTTGTAGTTTTATTGCCTAAATCTAAAGAAGTTGTAGTTTTATTGCCTAAACCTAAAGAAGTTGTAGTTTTGTTGCCTAAACCTAAAGGAGTTGTAGTTTTGTTGCCTAAACCTAAAGGAGTTGTAGTTTTGTTGCCTAAACCTAAAGGAGTTGTAGTTTAGTTGCCTAAACCTAAAGAAGTTGTAGTTTTTATTGCCTAAACCTAAAGAAGTTGTAGTTTTACTGCCTAAACCTAAAGATGTTGTAGTTTTGTTGCCTAAACCTAAAGAAGTATTTTTGTTTGTGTTCAAAAAGTGACGTTTCATTCAGTTTTACGTGTTAGAACGTGTTGCTTTTAAGTTTCACTTTCACAAAATAGTAGGCGTAGTAGGCCCCTACTGACCCACATCTATGGTGCGTATAGCGACTGATAACACCTATTTAATGGCCTGATAACAGTTGAATCGGGTGAACCAGAAGTCAATAATGATTTATTCGTCACATAACTTCCATATAAGTTACACCACTTCCAGTGTTATTTTAACCCAAACCACCATCTTTTCCTAAAGCTTAACTAAGTAGTTTTTGTCACGTAACTTCCGTACTTAAGTTACGCCACTTCCAGTGTCGTGTAACCACTAACCTAACTAAGTAGTTTTCTTAGTTGCTGACAGAGAGGTGAAGGTGTGTTTATGGTGGCTACATAACAGACTTCAGGACTGACTGCACATTTCTGACTGATGCCTGTAAACAGTGTTTATATTGAACTAGTCTAACAGGTCTCCCTGTGACTGTCTACCTCTCAGTGAATGTAAACACGTTGGTCTTTTAAACAGTGTGTCTCATTTCTTAAAGCAGTTAAAGTCCCGTCCAGGTCAGTGTAACAACAGTAAATCACAAGACAATATTTGTTAGAACGCTAATGTGATGACGACCAGGGAGCCGTAGACTTCCTCTTCAGTTTGTTTCAGGAGCGATAAACCCGTCAGAACATGACGGTTGTGAACGCAGCGTTGAAAAGACGCGATCATGTTTCATTCATCTGTGACGGTCAGTTTCCCCTGAAGCATCACCGAAGCTGGAATGTGTGAAATGAGGCCTGGCAGGATGCTGAGGGGGGGTGTGATGGGTGTTGGTGTGTGTGTGTGGGGGGTCAGATGTGATTGACTCCTCAGACAGAGACCAGCTTTCTTCAGGAAGAGTCACCCCGAGCTGCTTGGTCACAGCGGATCAACGACCAGCAGCCTGTGTGTGTGTGTGTTTATACATTTCTGATGTTCAGCTTATGGTCTTACAGTCAGCTAGTTTGTTATACTTCTTTATGCAGCTCCGTTCATGTGGGAAACCAGATTAAAAAATAACCACAGAAGAGGAAACCAACCGACATCACCAGTAAGTGTTAAAGCTTCAATTGGGATTTTGTGTTAGACACAAGTAAACACAACAAGAGCAAAACGTCTTTCATGGGTTATCAACATTATTAACACTATTGCAGTACCCGTTCGGAGCACGCCATCCGGAACAGGCCGATTGCTTGGCCCCCAGAAGTGCTGCTTATACCCGCCAAGTGTGAAGATCGATTGGATGAACGGTTCTCAAGATATGCGAAGGGCAGTCATACATATATAGACACACAGACAGACAGATTCCTTCCTTTATAGTTAGATGCTGCTGCTACAGTTCCACCTATTGGCCAAATGGCACCAAGTTAGTCATGGTCACTCAGACGTCATATCTACACATGTCCACCAAATGTGGTCGCAATAGCACAAAGCATTCAGGAGATATGACATTTTTTGTAATAGACTGTAAGCCCTACCCACAGCATTTGAGCTAACTTTGAGGGCCAGCTGTAGCAAAACTGTATTGAACATCAAAAATCTAAAAAAGTGACTTTTTCCAGCTTGGTCCAGAGATGTTCTGAATCAAATTTGGTGATGATTGCTCAAAATCTGTAGGAGGAGTAGCAAAAAAATCTGAAATCTGAATCTTACGGTTCATAAGTTACATGCCAAAGCGTTAAGTTTGTTGTTATAGTGCCACCTTTTTGTCAAAATGCACCACATTCGACACTGCACTCCCCTGGGTCCTGAGCAATACATCCACCAAATGTGAAGTAGATCGGATGAGCGGTTCTTCAAGATATGTGAAGGACACATGGACAGAAAGACAGACAGAGATTCCTCACTCAAAGGACAAAGTCATACTCCTACTGCCTTTATGTGAATCTACAATATTGGTGTTTTAGTGGACAAGAAGTTTGCAAGATTCCCTTCATGTTTTAGCTTTATTCCCTAAATATCTCAGTGGAGACGGCTGGAGAATGTTGTCGTGTCTGGAAGAGACAGTAAAGCTGCTTTTAGAAAACTGCCTCACTGAAAAAAACAGCTGATTATCAGGCTAAATTTAACCAGCCACCCAGGTGGTTGCGAGATAAATCTGGTGAGCTAAACAAGATGAAAAATAAGAATCTATCTTTATTTCTTACTGTGTAATACTGGATAATTTTTCAGGCCTTAAACTATTTAAATGAAATCATCTGAAACACCCAGATGCAGACACATCATGGACTCTAACAATTGTTGGACCAGTGTGTTCTTGTGTGTTCGCGTTGTGTGTTCCTGAATAATCTTTGTGGCGTTGCTGTTTGTGGAAAAGGCTGAGACAGCACCGGGTTTGGCTGCTCTCCTTGTTTCTACCCAGAAGCGCCGACGTGGTTAAAGTCTGACGGTGTAAAAAAACTTCACAGAAGAAACTTCAGAATGTAAATATAGCGTGTCCTGCCAAGGTGTCCTGAACAGAGTCAGAGAGACAGTTTAGGAGGTCTTCTCAGGTCGCTTCAGGCAACAGAATTCCTCCAAAAATATTGATTAACTTCTTCTGTTGAACCTCTGTGATGCTGTATAGTGTCGGATCATTATTCTGGAGCGGTGATCTCTGAGCGTCCTCCTGCAGGCTGCAGACCTCCTGCAGAGCGCTGATAATTTGAGCTCTTCTCTTAATTAACCTCACCGGCTCGTCCTCTTCTCGACAGGACTGCCCTGTGGTCGAGATGGCATAAAAAAGCAGAAGAATAACCTCTTTGTCTACATGTTAAAGTGGTTTTCCTCAATATTCTTGTATTTTGAGACTCCATATTTGTTCCTCAGCGCTACTGCGGCATGTTTTGGGGATTTGGATCCCTTTTTTCATAGTTCCTCTGTTTACTTCAAATGAAACCAAAAGGTTAAATACTATTTTGGAGGCTTATGGCAACGGACAACTTTTAAACTTAGCGCCGACTACTAAAGCAAAGAAATATGTTCAAATATCTTATATTGTAATTCATAAGTCCACAGCTCTTCTTCTTCATACAGCGTGGGGTCTCTCTCCGCTATTTTTGATGTTGCCAATATGCAAATGAGCATATGACTTAATCTGGGGACTTTTGGAGCTTGTGCTAGCTACGCTAAATGGAAAAAATTTGGGAAAAAGCTGCACATGACGCACTGCATTTTAATTTTTCACGGCTTTGTGCCGTAAATGGAGCCTTAATTTTCCCGGGAGTTGCACAGTGAAAGCGAGGCTTATAGGGAACCAATCTAAACACCGATGGTGTCATTATTCTGTAGCCATTACATTGTGCAATCAGCATTTACTTGATAATGATAAATTGAAGCAAAGAAAACGTGTTTATTGCCACTTTAACTCCCGATAAGAGCATCATTTAGGGGGTGAAAAAATGGAATATTGTCAAATCTAATATCGCTAATAGCAGAAAAGAAAAATATGAACCTTTAGTGACTTTGTTCCAAAGCTATCTGTATCTGGAGGACTAATCTCTTGATTTGATTTGTCTGGAATCTGAAAATAAACAGCAGTAAATTCTTCCCATGTCTCCAGCCGATTCAGGATGTGTTTTATATCTTAATGTCACCATTAGACACGTCTCTTCAGATAAGATGTCCTCTGTTGATGTTAAAGTTGAGACTTGTGTAAAATGTTTTGACTAAAGTTTGAACTCATCCTTATAACTGACCTTAGTCTCTACAGAAGCTTGAAGGCTAAAACACGTTTAACTGGGGACATAACACGTATCTATCAGGGTAAACAGGTTTGACATCTTTGAATCAGTTATCGCTGGTTTTGACTCGTCACTGTAGGACAAATGCTAGTTTTGTCTTGAAAAGCTGTCCGGCCTCGTCCTTCCTCGGACTCGGTGTGCTGAAACCCTCATCCAGCTTTATTTACCGGCTCAGGCTCGTATTTACCTCCGCTAGCTATCTGCCGTATGTCACGTCTGTAGGAAGGTGACATGAAATATGAGCCGTGAGGAGTTTTTATCAAAACCAGGAGAGGAAGGTAGATGTTCTGCTCACAGGATAATATTCATTAATGGTACTTTTACTTACTGTAAACTGACTTACAGGTACTTTACTCACCATTTTTGGAGACGTTCTAGTATTGTACTTTTTACCCCACTATGTTTGTTTTTTCTTTAACTTGTTTCTTCCCCCTTTTCTTTTCTTTCTTTCTTTATTAATTTCATTCCTTCTGTTGCTTCTTGCTTGTTTCTTTCTTCCTTTCCATCCATCCTTTCTTTCTTTCTACTTTAGTATACTTCTTTCCTTCTCCTCACTTCATCCCCATGTTCTTGCACCTTTTCTTTCTTTCTTTCTTTGACTTGTTTCTTCCTCCTTTTCTTTCTTACTTTCTTTCTTTCTTTCTTAATTTCATTCTTTCACTTGTTTTTTCCTCCTTTTCTTTCTTTCTTTCTTTATTAATTTTATTCCCTCTGTTGCTTCTTCCTCCTTTTCTTTCTTATTTTCTTTCTTTGACTTGTTTCTTCCTCCTTTTCTTTCTTTCTTTCTTTATTAATTTCATTCCTTCTGTTGCTTCTTCCTCCTTTTCTTTCTTACTTTCTTTCTTTGACTTGTTTCTTCCTCCTTTTCTTTCTTACTTTCTTTCTTTGACTTGTTTCTTCCTCATTTTCTTTCTTTCTTTCTTTATTAATTTCATTCCTTCTGTTGCTTCTTCCTCCTTTTCTTTCTTTCTTTCTTTCTTTGACTTGTTGCTTCCTCCTTTTCTTTCTTACTTTCTTTCTTTCTTTCTTAATTTCATTCTTTGACTTGTTTTTTCCTCCTTTTCTTTCTTTCTTTCTTTATTAATTTCATTCCTTCTGTTGCTTCTTCCTCCTTTTCTTTCTTACTTTCTTTCTTTGACTTGTTTCTTCCTCCTTTTCTTTCTTACTTTCTTTCTTTGACTTGTTTCTTCCTCCTTTTCTTTCTTTCTTTCTTCTGTCCTCCTTCATTTCCTCATTTTATTCATGTTTCTCCTCCTTCCTTCTTCTCCTTCTTTAATTGATCTGAAAACATGAGAATCCTCCAAACTGAAGAAGTGATATTTTACTTCAGTCTTCTTCCAGTCTGGACTTTATGTTGGATCCTACGGAGCGTGTTACTTGTTTTCTTTAGTCAAACTGTGGGTGATGTGATGCTGCTCGTTTTACTGAGCAAGTCAAGAATTTGAGTTCTTCTTCTACCACTGAAAGCAGATTTATTCCACATTCTTTCTCTGGCTGATACAACACACATGTAATCTAGGAGTTTCTCTCTCTGACCTCCAGGCTGTCTTCCAGACGTTCCTCCAGTAACACAAGATAGAATCTGTCAGTCAGGAATCAGGATGTGTCCTGCTGTAAATCATACGGTTAAACTGACCAGTCAGGCTGTTAGCATTAATAGATGAAACCCTGTCAAAGCTTCACCTCCCAGCAGTATATCCCATCATCTTCCTCAGAGGAAGACTGCTGCAGGATGAAAACAACATGCAAACTTCTGCTCAATAGAGTGATCATCATCAATCATTTTTATATAAAGTCACACTGCTGTCTGTCTCTCAATGTTTTTTATCTAATGTTTTCTATCACACATCATCATTACTGCAGCACAGAAATATGTGTTGTACCGTCTGCGGTGTGATCTTTACTCCGAGTTCATCCCTGATAAGAGAGTCAGTGAAGAACTGCAGGGAAATTCATTCTGCTAGTTTACTGTTAAAGAATGTGCAGATATGTCATGTCATTTCTTTTAGTATCTCGGGGCTTTTATGAAAAGCTGCTCTGGTCAGAGAGAAAGTTGCATCTAAAAATAAAGATGTAAAACTCGTGGTAGAGACCTGACAGCCTGAAGTCCACCTCTGACCTCCAGTGACCCCATAAACTAGACCTAAAGAGGAAGTTGATACGGACCAACTCTACTGTAAACAACACTTCAGGAAACAGGGTTGAATGTTCTCCTTTACAGAAAATTAAGGTTAAGGTTGATTTTAAGTAAAGTCCTCTTGAGAAGTGCGTTATTATTGTTGAGCTGGGAAACACAAGAAAACCATTTGATCCTCCGTTTTTTCAGCATATCCCCATGATTCACATCTCCATGTTTTTTTCTGTTTTCTGATCCAGGTGTACACCTACAAGCAGAATGCACTCACCAGGCAGAAGGTGCAGCTGATGCACCACAGCAGCGTCAGAGGGGTGGAGGACATGTCGACCCTCGAGGACCTCCACGATGGCGCCATCATGCACAACCTCTTTCTGCGCTACCAGCAGAGACACATCTATGTAAGTCGAGCCACACTCGGTGATGATTGTTTAGAACATTGAAGAGTTTTCAATGCTGCTGACTCTGACCTTTTGGCCTGGTGTGATTTTTTTTTTTCCAAAATGTTTGATGTTTTTCCACTGAGTCTCGTTGAGCCTGTGAAGCTCTCTGTGACCAAATAATACATTATGAGAGCAGCAGTTGTAATTTAGCTGATTTGGAAAGAAGAAGATAATGAACCTGAAGTTGCTTTTACAACATCTTGTATGCACTCCACTGGTAATGGGAGAAATTATTTGAGCATTTTATTTACATGTAATAGACTAAGGGGGGAAAAAAAGTGCAAAACGTATCATAGAAAGGGAAAAAGAGAAAATAATAAGACAATAAACAAATTAAATAAAAATGAATAAAAAACAAAATATAATAGAAAAAATAGAAAAATAAAGAAATAAGTGAATATCATGTGCGACTTAATCCAGAATTTTACGTAAATTGTGTATCAACATCCAGAGAGAGCAGACAGGAAATGCCTACAAGTTACTGTTTTTATTGAAACATCTGTAAAACTCGCCGGTAGACAAAGTGATATGAGGCGTATCGATACAGATGGAGTTTTATGAGGCTGATTTTTATCTATATTAAAGAATTTTTTAAAAAATTAACCAGAATAAAATAGTGAAACATTGGGAGAAAACCATAAAAATGAATAGAAAATTGCTCTCAGCTAGTTAGCTTATCTTCTTCCATTGGCCTCAACGTTTGAATAAGTGTCTCAAGTGAATATAATACACTTCATTTAATGAAGATCACCTGTTGCTTCTGGATCTGATTTTGCATCATAAATCAGCAGTGAAAAATGACGACTTCCTGTTCACACTGATGAGAAAACATCAGATCTGAGGCATGGGAGGGCCTCTCGTCCACGCTGCCTTCTTTCTTTCTTAAAGCTCTATACACAGGAATCTCCCATGAACGGCTGAAGTTGCTCAATCATTGCGTAAGAGCAGAGATAAGCGTCTAGACGCAGGCAAGATAAGAGAAGGTGATGGCTCGGTCAGAGAGCTCCATATTGTTGTTGTGAAACGGCGAGACGATGTCCTTCTGGAATGATCAGTAATATCTGTCTGTGGACATCCTGTCAAAAGAAGTTCTGCTTTCTGTCTGTGATTTGAGGTTTAGCTCCACGTTCCCTGGTGTGAAACACACGTGTGAACTTGATTGAAAGGTATGAGTAACGCAGACAGCAGGTATTTCACAATAAAACACAAACCCGTCTGACTGCTTTTTTTTTACATTCAAAACTACATTTTTTTGTAGTTTCTACATAGAAAGCCCTTTTTTAGAGTCTTTTAGGACATAATTTTCTGCAAAAAATTTCAAAATAAGATAATTTTCTACACACACTTTTGTTAGAAGGTAAATTTAGGCCAGGCTAAGTTTTTTTTTTTTTGCAGATTTTAAGTTTCTCTAATGGTCCTTTTGCCCTTAGTTCTCACTAAAACCACCAATTGTTTCCTTGTCCACAAAAAAAAAAAAAGTCAGTTTCATTCTGTTGCATCAGATCTGTATTTTGAGCTCTTGTGGTGTAGCCATGAACGATGCCAATAGTCATTTTAGATGCTGCTATTCTTTGCGACATGGGGTATAACATTTTTCCTGAGTTTAAAGGAGGGTTGCTGCCAGTTCTTAAGTTTCATTCTAAAATAATACTTACATTTTAGGGGGAAATGGTTCCTGGTATTCATTATGCAGTACTCCAAAGACACCGCTCATTATATAATCTAACATCTAATAGTTCATTGCTTGGATTCCCAAAAATGCTCTTAAAGAAATGACTTCAATTACACTGATTTAACAGAGTATTTATGTAGGTGTTTTAATTCTGAAGTGTTTCCAGGTGTGTAACTTTGGTACATACTGTACTATGACTGCAAATATAACAACTTCAGAGAAGTTCTGTTCTCATAAAGTAAATCTGTTCTAATCAGAGAAAACAAATCAAACATGTGAATAAACTTTCACCGTTCCTCCATGTTTTTGGGAGGTTTAAAGCTTCTGATGTTTCCACGACTCCAGCGTTGACCAGGTGATGAAAAGCACAGGTGATAAAACCCAAAACAAGTAGAGAGATTTTCAGCCTTTTTTCCTTTTTCCTTTTGGTTCCAGGTTGTTAAAACCTGAACGGAGCTCCTTGTTTGGCAGCCAAGAGCAGCAGGTTGCTAAGTGAGATGGAGGAGGAGGATGATGAGAGTTTGGGTTTGTTTTGGATTTAACGCTCGTTTTAGAGGCTGGTATTCCAGCGGTGGCCTCGCCGGGAGTTTGGCGTGGGAGCCAGTGCGTTCTGGCTCGGCTCTGGTAGCCGCCGTGGCGTCCAAGCTGTGAGACGGGACAGTTAAGAGCATGTTAGCTTTTGGAGCAAAACCTCAGTGAAAATGCTGTTTCCCTCTGTAATATATGTGATCATATGGTCACAGTTGTTCCCTCTACTGATCTTTGTTCCACCAGCTTTAGTTAACTCACTTATGAAGTGTCTCTTCCAACAAGCTGAAACAATGTTTTTGAAGATGTTTGTCCATATATACTAAATTAAAGGGAAACTCCGCATGTGGAAAAAAAAAGTCTTTTGTGTCCTCAGAGGGAGCCGTGTGAAGTCTGATGCCCCGTCACTAGGTAGCGTTGGTATCCGATGCACCGGGGCGCTGACCAAACGGCGGTATTTGAGGGGTTGGGTGCTAGAACGGGTTGCTAAAACATGTCGGCATTGTACGTTTCTGCAAACCACACAGATGCTGAATGTGCATTCGGCCAGAGCAAGTGACGTAGTATATCGAGCAGCTGTTGATGAAAGGGTGGTTGGTTATTATTTTAACTCAAACCATGATGTTTTTTTTAACCTTAACCAAGTAGTTTTGTTGCTTAAACCTAACCAATCGTTTCACAACGTTAACCACGTGGCGTTGTGCGTTTCTGCAAGCGTGATACGAGGCTGAAATGAGACGTGTTCATCATTTTTG
Organism: Sebastolobus alascanus; assembly: GCA_916701645.2. Lineage (NCBI taxonomy): Eukaryota > Metazoa > Chordata > Actinopteri > Perciformes > Sebastidae > Sebastolobus > Sebastolobus alascanus. Next base: position 481,164 of record CAKAOJ020000357.1, read on the forward strand.
ATGCAGAAACGCCAACATTTTTCTTGGTACGGGTTGGTTTTGATGGAGTACTGATAGACTCATCGGGTATTTTCTAATTGCATGATTAAGGCAGCAGTTACACAGGACAACTTCATTTGTCTGTGTCTTCCAAAGACTTTGTAGGTTTCGGTATTCTTATGTTTGTTGGGTGTATCATAACTAAAATAAAAGGGTTATCAGCAGTAATTGTGGTACCAGGAGTGGTAGTGTTCAGAGTCTGTAATGTATTCCACACTGTCCTGCTTTACACATGTAACGAGCTAATGAGCAAACAAAGCAGCTCTGTTCCTGCTGACCTCAGTCAGAGTAAAGTAAAGCAGCCTATGAGAGTCTACTGTATATAGGAAACAAAGGAACATGTAGGACAAATAGCTCTCAACCATTACGGTTACTCTTATGGACTAAATGCACAAACCTGACCCGGCACTTTCTCCAGCAGAACAAGCCGGGGCGACAAAGACGGCCTTGTGCTTTCTGCTGCGTATTATCCGCAGTAACCTTTGACAAATGCCGTCTCGTTACTTTAATCACATGTGAATGCTCCCGTATGGTCGAAATTATCCAATCAATTCATCACAGCCGCCCGATCGCTGCTCTGACGGGGCTTTTTTTTGTTCCCTCTTTAGTCCAGAAGCTGCAATGAGAGAAAATTAGAGGAGAGGTTTTGGTGAAGTGGGCCAGATATTTATTTCTAATTCTTATCAACTATCTATATGTAGAAATAAGAGGACATTTATCTCAGTTTATATCAGTTATCAAACGTAAACCACACAAAGCAAAAATAATTTTAGATATATTCTGATTATTTTTTTAATTAAAAATAATTCAAACACAACTAAAAGTTGCAAATTTTTAATAAATTTAGCAGAAAATTAGCAGTTTTGGGCAAAAGAAAGTCGTAATATTACGAGAAAAAAGTCAGAAGTTTAAGAGAGAAAAGTCATAGTATTAGGATATTAAAGTCAACGACTTTTTTCCTCGTAAAGTTATGACTTTATTCTCGTAATATTACGACTTTTTTCTCGTAAACTTATGACTTTATTCTTGTAATATTACGGCTTTTTTTTCTCGTAAAGTTATGACTTTATTCTCGTAATATTACGACTTTTTTTCTCGTAAAATTATGACTTTATTCTCGTAATATTACAACTTTTTTCTCGTAAAATTATGACTTTATTCTCGTAATATTACGACTTTTTTTCTCGTAAAGTTATGACTTTATTCTCGTTAAATTATGACTTTTTTCCCTTAAAGTTATGACTTTATTCTCGTTATATTACGACTTTTTTTCTCGTAAAGTTATGACTTTATTCTCGTAAAGTTATGACTTTATTCTCTTTAAGTCATGACTTTATTCTCGTAAAATTATGACTTTTTTTCTCATAAAGATAACAGTGGACTAATTACACATGACACCTCCTACGTTGTGTTCGTACCTAAAGAGAAAATTCTAAATAGGAGAAAATTGGTGAACGCAACAAGTTCTCTTAAATCACTCATACAAGCCACTTAAGAACGAATCTGTGTAGTGTAAAACCAAATTAATAGAATGATAAACCATAAAAACTGATAAATTATAAGCTGTGGAAAAGAGAATAGTCTTTAGCTTGCTATTTAAAACGACTACAGTACTGTTGAGTATATCTTAGTTCCACTAAAACTTAAATGATTGAGTTCAATTTAGTCCAAACTACAGACACCTTATCAATCAATAATGTAATAGTTAACTGCTCATAGATGTTTCCAGTGTCTGGGTTTCATCACTCTGCTGCTTCCTCTCTGTCTCTTGATGAAAGATAGCCGCTCACGGAAAGCTCGGCCAGATATCTGTCCTGACTTCTGGACACGAATGTTGACTGCTGAGACCTTCCAGAAACAGTGTGTGTGTATCATCTGCTTGTTATAAGAAGGTGTGTGTGTGTGTGTGTGTGTGTGTGGGAGGTAATAATATGTAGAGTTTATATTTCACACTCTGTGGGCGAAATGCAGGTAAAGTTCCTGACTTCCTAAAACGGTTCTTGGGTTCCCAGAAAAGTCCCTGCAGGGGTAAAAAAAAAAAAAAAGGGGGCAGAGAAAGGTGAGGTGACGGGAGTAAATGCATGAAATGAAATGCATCAGAGCGAGGGGCCCGGTGTCGTAACCTGTCAGGGGGCCCCGGATTCCTCAAAGCACCCCTGCTGACTTCTGAGAGAATTAAATCAGGAGAATTAATGAGTTTAACTAACATCCACCAAACGGTTTTGTGTATTTACTTCTTCACCTTCTGGTTACATTTTCTTTATTATTTAAGGCAGCTGGTGGACTTATACCTGGTACCTTACAGCAACTATACAAGTATGGAAATTAAATATCTGATTTCAGCTTAAAGAAAACGTTTATGTTTTGTGGAATGACGGGTCAAACATACTCGAGGTATGTCGTGTTTTATGAAAAGATTTTTTATGTTTATTTGTTTCACACATATATAAAGACATTAAAATATGTGTGAGGATGTGATAGAAACCTATAATGGCTTATAATATATAAACCCCACCCAAAGGACAAACAATAGATAAAAAAATATTAATATAACAAAAATCATCAGTACATTTTAGTGTTCAAAACATTTCACATATAAAAAATAATAAATAAATACATTAATTTGTTTTCCAAATCAAATGCTTTTTGTATTTATAAGTCTCTTATTATACAGTAGACAACGACACAGAGGAATCCTTTAAAAGGACATTTTTATTCCATAAGATAAGAACTTGACTCTCCTGTCAAATAACAATTAATAACACAGGTTGGCTTGAATTTATATATATATATATTTTTTTTTGTATTGAACCTTATACAATCACAGAAACTTTTACTGAAAACAGTTTAATTACCGAGAAATTTTAACCTTTTTATATATTTGATAAAAATCATTTTGTTACGAATGTCCAGCAGTACGAGCAATCAGGAAACTCCTGTGGTGCAACAAAACTACTTAGTTAGGTTTAGGAAAAGATGGTGGTTTGGGTTATAATAACTACAGAAGTGGTGTTACTACAGTATGAATCTATACGATCTATAGAAATTACAGTGCATTACTTTTTGTAAGTATAGCTACGAACAGTGTATGAGAACAGCCTGATTTGATGGACTGCAAAAATATGTCGTGTACTTTTAAAACAGTCGCACTCGTCTTGTAATAACTTTCTAGTTTTCATCGATTTTTTTTTTTTTTTTTTTTTTTTTTTTTTGAGGACACAAACTCAGCTTGTTTTCTTGAGCTGGTTTCTGCTCGTTTTTGCTGGGAACATATTTTAGTTTTAGCTAAACTGTGAAGCTACGTAGCCTACTTTTCGTTAGCATTAGCATTCCATAGCTAAACAGGGAATTTAGACTGGAGGCTACCAGACTGTTGTGTGTGTGTGTGTGTGTGTGTGTGTGTGTGTGTGTGTGTGTGTGTGTGTGTGTGTGTGTGTGTGTGTGTGTGTGTGTGTGTGTGTGTGTGTGTGTGTGTGTGTGTGTGTGTGTGTGTGTGTGTGTGTGTGTGTGTGTGTGTGTGTGTGTGCGCGCTCCACTGGAATCTGCAGAGGAGACGAGTGAGGCCACCAGTCGACAGCACAGCTGGTTACAATCACAGCAGCTAAAGACTGTACACACACACACACACACACACACACTCACACACACACACACACACACACACTGTCTCTCTCAGGAATCTCTGTACCCCGATACCGTCCCTCTCTCATACAAACACACTGACATTCTCTCATTTTTCTATCACACGCTGTTCTTTATTCGTCTGCCCCCCCCCCACATCAATATTTTCTCTCAACTCCCCCTCATCCACACACACAAACACACACACACACACACACACACACACACACACATACGTGTTTATAGGAAATATCAGGACTTTTGACAAAAACGTGAAAAATGGGGACGTGCCTTTCCCAAGGTCCTAGAGACCTGGGAATCAAAGTATGTTCGAGCCATGCTTCTACGAATACATCCATCTGTTGAGATTTTGACTAAGGCTATATTTTGGTCAGACCTGATTTTAATGTGACTTGTGAGGCCATTGTCAGGTTTATGTGACTTATGAGGCCCATAGCAACACACACTGATATTTCATGTTTAAGTGAATTGTGAAGCCCATACATACACACTAAATTTTCTGGTTTATGTGACTTCTAAAGACCTGGTAATACACAAAATATGATCTGTATTTGCAACTTGGCTCCTGTTACATATGTTTGAAATATCTGCATAAGAAGCACAAGTGTACAATAAAGAACTAAAATTTTAAAAATAGTAATGTAACAGTAATGTTCACCAGTCAGGTAGCCTCTGACAGAAATGCCTATTCATATTCACATGTTGATACAAAATAGTAAAACTGAACTGTTCAGAAACTCGAAAAAGCTAACTTAAAAAGGGACATAGCTCATAAATATGGTCAGTCTACTGTTTGTCTTATTATTGTCTATTTATGAATTCTGTAGTAAATGTTCATGTGAAAAAAAGATGGAACACTTTATGCCATTCATACTTTAAAAATTGCTAGCAAAATATGTAAATTACAATATAAACCAAAATAGGAGCAAGTATGAAAATGATTAACTATCAGAGGATGCTCTCATGACTATTCCTTAAATTGTCAATAAGGATATTTTACTTGACTAATGCTGTATTACGATGGAACCATCGTAACTAGGCTGCCTAGATGAACGAATCCTTACTTGAGTAATCCTTACACTAGTCACAGAATACTGTCAACCAATACCTTGATTTGATCTACAAATCAGTTTTTATATTCAATGTCTAATATTACAATCTCTCTGAAGATTAATGCAGTCATGCAGAGGAATCTCTCAAAATGTAGTGCTTTTTAAAGGCCAAAACATGATTGTCAGTATTACTGTTGCCAGAGCTGGGCTTCAATCAACTGGGCTATCAGTTATGACTAATGACTAATAGCAACAACTAAAAAAACATTATTAGTCGACTTGGAACCTAACGACCAATTAGTTGACTAAAATAAGAAAGGGCAGCCCTAATCATATGCAAAATAACTTTTTTTTCATTTTTTACAACATTGAACACCCAGAATAGACCACCCACAACCCAAGAACTTTGCCTCCTTTCCTCCACTGCATAAGAAAGTGCAGAACACATGGCATATTGGAAATGAACGGGCAACTGTCTCTTTAGTATCTTTCTATAAAAAAAAAGAACACAATTAACCATCTATTAGAGCTTCCAGCTTCTATGAAACATGACAGTGTACAGTATGTTCAGCTAACCAGTCTAAATAAAGTTGGAATTTGCCATAGTTTACCAAAGTTACCAAAAATGAGGCCTGTTACAAGAAGCACCCACTCCAATGGGTTTTTTAATAGTGAACAAAGAACAAATCAATGCTGATTCAAGCGTATGTGGTATGCTTGTACAAGAACCAAACAATAGAAATCATTCAAGGGACACAAGGCAAAAGTGAGCATGGCTCACATACCCCCGCTCACTGCTTGACCCCAACTAAAGTAGGCCCAAAGGTTTTGCCCTTTTGGAACTAATGGAACTAGTTCTACTCTGGAAATGAAATTGAAGTCGAAAAAAATCTCATTTTTTGGACAAAATTTCAAAACATTTGGGCACCCTGGACTTCTAACCCCCAAAATGCACAACTACACTATGTAGCCGCGACTACGTTGTCGCGGGGGTATAATAACAGAGTATCAAAATGAAACCCATTACACACAGAAACACTAGATATCTGAGGTGAAGCTCATTATTATATCCCTGCCAAAAATGCACTGAACAACTTAGCACAATTATTTACAAGAGGCAGAGAATGAAACACAAATATTCTTAAATTCAATTGAAATTGAATTGTACCTGAGACACAGTTGGTATGTTCTCATCCTATCTACTCATCTTCCTTTTTAATGCTATGATTCTGTTGTGAATGTAGTATTTGACCGCAACCCAGTCTCTGTCTTTCAGAGCTACTGGCTCTGCCTTGAGACAAGAGTCACAGTCCTTTTTACCTGGTACTCTGCAGCTTGTTATGAAATGAAACATGTGCCGCTCAACGGCCTTCACTTCTTCACCTGTCCACTTGCTTCTCACCTTCCCAGCTGTCATAAATGGAAACAAAATAAAATATATTAACAATGGAACAATGGCTCTACTAAAGTGAAAATAGAGGATATGATAGAAAAGTTTCTAGTTAGTAGTTATATGATAGTATCAGGCATTGTGCAGTAATGTGAACACAAAATGCTAATTTACCATGCTTTCCATTGGAGCACTTTGACGAAGCTTGGGATGTAACCACTTGAAGTGCTGTGTTCTGCTGGGAATCTGAAAGGATGAATTAGAGTATATTTTATGATAAAAGCACACATTCACATACTGCAATCCCTATGAGGGCAAGAATAAAGATTTGTTTTCATCACAAGTACATTAACTTCAATTATTTTGTTTTTGGCTGCCTTTTATATTTTACCATGTCTTGGTTGAGTGTTGCTGATGTTAATGTTGTCCAGGTTAGTTGAGTCAGGTGTGTGCCTCAAAAGTGTTCGGTCCCCAGATGTCTCAGTTCTTGAGCCTTTGAAAAGTAACAATGGAGCGTTAATGACAATAACTTTGTTTGCTTGTATTACTCATTGTAAACAACCTCAATGTCAGGCAATATGCAATTGTACATTAGGTATAAATCAATCTTTTAGATGTAAACATAATCTGACTGCAAATTCATGAATGTAGAATTCATATTCATAGGTATGTCTCCCATCTTCTCTAATTTATTTACCACTGTTCCTTAAAGCCCATCTAAAACTATTATCAGATCCCAATTAACTGCATCCTGTCTCATAACTTAAAGATATTACCACATACTGTACGAGTCAGCATACCTTTGTGTTGATGTAGGTCGGCAATGGTTTCTTCGTCAATTTCATCATCATTCATGCTTATTTCATCTGGTTGGGAAAAAAACAGTAAGGACCAAGTATTTAAATTAAAGAAGCACTATATAAGATCTGGCCAGAATTTTGGTTTAGAAATTATATATTTGAAGTGCTTATAAACTATATTTCAAACTAAATTTCACCTTCAGGATTGATCTCAATGTCATCCAGCCCTTTCCCCTGCAGGTCAGACAGTCTTCCTTTTTCCATTGCTAGAAGAAGACTCTATAGAAATGGTTAAAACTGTACAATATCTGCTACCCAACAATATGAGGACAATGTAACACACACTCTACACTCGTTGGGTCATACCATATGGGGACGTCATCTGAAACACACTCAAGACTAACACAACCTAAAACAATATAAGGACAATGTAACACACACTCTACACTCGTTGGGTCATACCATATGGGGACGTCATCTGAAACACACTCAAGACTAACACAACCTAAAACAATATGAGGACATGACGACTGAACACATATAGAGTCAGTGTTCCTGACTTCTAAGTTATCCTGTTGTTGTCAAAGAAAGCTCAAAAGCCCCAAAGTAATGTAAATGGATCTACTTCCCTAAAATTAAATCATGTAAATTGATAAGCAGTAGGTTAAATGGGCAAAAACATTAGCAAAATGAGTAAAAAACATAGAATTTAGTGAGAATAAAGATCAATTTTATGTTTTAAGGAGTCGTTCGTGCTATTAAATGGTAGGAGTGATTTCTTCCTACTATGGTATTCAGAAACGAGTAATGGTAATGTTGACATTGTGAACATTTTACACAAGATGTTTGTTTTAATGCAGTGAAAAAGGCAATTTATTCATGCATTGGACTTAACTGAGACTTCTATTTGATTTAAATAGAAAGAATCCACAATAAATGTGTAATAACCTGTTGGAAGGATGAAGTAGATCTCTCGCTCCCTTCTGATTCGGCTGAAGGTTGAGTCGGGATCTTATCACTTGGTGTCTGCAATGAAATACAACAATAACCTGTCAGAAATATTCTGTTAAATAATATAGACTCTATAGAAATGGTTAAAACTGTACAATATCTGCTACCCAACAATATGAGGACAATGTAACACACATTCTACACTCGTTGGGTCATACCATATGGGGACGTCATCTGAAACACACTCAAGACTAACACAACCTAAAACAATATGAGGACAATGTAACACACACTCTACACTCGTTGGGTCATACCATATGGGGACGTCATCTGAAACACACTCAAGACTAACACAACCTAAAACAAAATGAGGACATGACGACTGAACACATATAGAGTCAGTGTTCCTGACTTCTAAGTTATCCTGTTGTTGTCAAAGAAAGCTCAAAAGCCCCAAAGTAATGTAAATGGATCTACTTCCCTAAAACTAAATCATGTAAATTGATAAGCAGTAGGTTAAATGGGCAAAAACATAAGCAAAATGAGTAAAAAACATAGAATTTAGTGAGAATAAAGATCAATTTTATGTTTGAAGGAGTCGTTCGTGCTATTAAATGGTAGGAGTGATTTCTTCCTACTATGGTATTCAGAAACAAGTAATGGTAATGTTGACATTGTGAACATTTTACACAAGATGTTTGTTTTAATGCAGTGAAGAAGGCAATTTATTAATGCATTGGACTTAACTGAGACTTCTATTTGATTTAAATAGAAAGAATCCACAATAAATGTGTAATAACCTGTTGGAAGGATGAAGTAGATCTCTCGCTCCCTTCTGATTCGGCTGAAGATTGAGTCAGGATCTTATCACTTGGTGTCTGCAATGAAATACAACAATAACCTGTCAGAAATATTCTGTTAAATAATATAGACTCTATAGAAATGGTTAAAACTGTACAATATCTGCTACCCAACAATATGAGGACAATGTAACACACACTCTACACTCGTTGGGTCATGCCATATGGGGACGTCATCTGAAACACACTCAAGACTAACACAACCTAAAACAAAATGAGGACATGACGACTGAACACATATAGAGTCAGTGTTCCTGACTTCTAAATTATCCTGTTGTTGTCAAAGAAAGCTCAAAAGCCCCAAAGTAATGTAAATGGATCTACTTCCCTAAAATTAAATCATGTAAATTGATAAGCAGTAGGTTAAATGGGCAAAAACATTAGCAAAATGAGTAAAAAACATAGAATTTAGTGAGAATAAAGATCAATTTTATGTTTTAAGGAGTCGTTCGTGCTATTAAATGGTAGGAGTGATTTCTTCCTATTATGGTATTCAGAAACGAGTAATGGTAATGTTGACATTGTGAACATTTTACACAAGATGTTTGTTTTAATGCAGTGAAAAAGGCAATTTATTCATGCATTGGACTTAACTGAGACTTCTATTTGATTTAAATAGAAAGAATCCACAATAAATGTGTAATAACCTGTTGGAAGGATGAAGTAGATCTCTCGCTCCCTTCTGATTCGGCTGAAGGTTGAGTCGGGATCTTATCACTTGGTGTCTGCAATGAAATACAACAATAACCTGTCAGAAATATTCTGTTAAATAATATAGACTCTATAGAAATGGTTAAAACTGTACAATATCTGCTACCCAACAATATGAGGACAATGTAACACACATTCTACACTCGTTGGGTCATACCATATGGGGACGTCATCTGAAACACACTCAAGACTAACACAACCTAAAACAATATGAGGACAATGTAACACACACTCTACACTCGTTGGGTCATACCATATGGGGACGTCATCTGAAACACACTCAAGACTAACACAACCTAAAACAATATGAGGACAATGTAACACACACTCTACACTCGTTGGGTCATACCATATGGGGACGTCATCTGAAACACACTCAAGACTAACACAACCTAAAACAAAATGAGGACATGACGACTGAACACATATAGAGTCAGTGTTCCTGACTTCTAAGTTATCCTGTTGTTGTCAAAGAAAGCTCAAAAGCCCCAAAGTAATGTAAATGGATCTACTTCCCTAAAACTAAATCATGTAAATTGATAAGCAGTAGGTTAAATGGGCAAAAACATTAGCAAAATGAGTAAAAAACATAGAATTTAGTGAGAATAAAGATCAATTTTATGTTTGAAGGAGTCGTTCGTGCTATTAAATGGTAGGAGTGATTTCTTCCTACTATGGTATTCAGAAACAAGTAATGGTAATGTTGACATTGTGAACATTTTACACAAGATGTTTGTTTTAATGCAGTGAAGAAGGCAATTTATTAATGCATTGGACTTAACTGAGACTTCTATTTGATTTAAATAGAAAGAATCCACAATAAATGTGTAATAACCTGTTGGAAGGATGAAGTAGATCTCTCGCTCCCTTCTGATTCGGCTGAAGATTGAGTCGGGATCTTATCACTTGGTGTCTGCAATGAAATACAACAATAACCTGTCAGAAATATTCTGTTAAATAATATAGACTCTATAGAAATGGTTAAAACTGTACAATATCTGCTACCCAACAATATGAGGACAATGTAACACACATTCTACACTCGTTGGGTCATACCATATGGGGACGTGATCTGAAACACACTCAAGACTAACACAACCTAAAACAATATGAGGACAATGTAACACACACTCTACACTCGTTGGGTCATGCCATATGGGGACGTCATCTGAAACACACTCAAGACTAACACAACCTAAAACAAAATGAGGACATGACGACTGAACACATATAGAGTCAGTGTTCCTGACTTCTAAGTTATCCTGTTGTTGTCAAAGAAAGCTCAAAAGCCCCAAAGTAATGTAAATGGATCTACTTCCCTAAAACTAAATCATGTAAATTGATAAGCAGTAGGTTAAATGGGCAAAAACATTAGCAAAATGAGTAAAAAACATAGAATTTAGTGAGAATAAAGATCAATTTTATGTTTTAAGGAGTCGTTCGTGCTATTAAATGGTAGGGGTGATTTCTTCCTACTATGGTATTCAGAAACAAGTAATGGTAATGTTGACATTGTGAACATTTTACACAAGATGTTTGTTTTAATGCAGTGGAAAAGGCAATTTATTCATGCATTGGACTTAACTGAGACTTCTATTTGATTTAAATAGAAAGAATCCACAATAAAAGTGAAATAACCTGTTGGAAGGATGAAGTAGATCACACGCTCCCTTCTGATTCGGCTGAAGATTGAGTCGGGATCTTATCACTTGGTGTCTGCAATGAAATACAACAATAACCTGTCAGAAATATTCTGTTAAATAATATAGACTCTATAGAAATGGTTAAAACTGTACAATATCTGCTACCCAACAATATGAGGACAATGTAACACACACTCTACACTCGTTGGGTCATGCCATATGGGGACGTCATCTGAAACACACTCAAGACTAACACAACCTAAAACAAAATGAGGACATGACGACTGAACACATATAGAGTCAGTGTTCCTGACTTCTAAGTTATCCTGTTGTTGTCAAAGAAAGCTCAAAAGCCCCAAAGTAATGTAAATGGATCTACTTCCCCAAAATTAAATCATGTAAATTGATAAGCAGTAGGTTAAATGGGCAAAAACATTAGCAAAATGAGTAAAAAACATAGAATTTAGTGAGAATAAAGATCAATTTTATGTCAGCAGGACAAATACGAAAGAATATCAATAGCCTACTTGATTTGAATCAAATAGAATTTATAAAATGGTAGCCTATTATTCTGCCTTTAAACACAGGCTAACTTATCTTACTGATGTTATCACTAATGCAGTATCTCATTAGCTTATTAGGCTCGGTGCAAACCCTCTGCAACTGCAATTACAATAATGTAATATGAAGTTACCTTAACCTCTTACCATTTGGGTCAAGGGACTCCTTTAAAATGGCCATATTCCTCGCCAAAATTAGCGCAACTTTGGAGCGATATTTTGCGTATTTCCCGACAATCTAGCTAGCATAACTTGGTACCAATGGATTCCTTAGGTTTTCTAGTTTCATATGATACCATTATCTTCACTCTAGCATTAAAATTGAGCCCGCTACAACCTCTGAAAGACAGAATAGCGGCCAGGCCCGCCGGTGAAGCGTCTGATTTTTAAGAGGTTAACACCTTAACAAATAAAGTTAACTTACCAAAGCACCAGAAAAGCATTTTCAAAGATAAATACTGTTATAAATAATTGTCTCTATTGTTGAAAATGAAGAAAAAGTAATGAATTACCTCCATTTATCATGCAGTCCTTCCAGTTCTGTTTGGAGAGTCTTCCATGTGGCACGAGTCCTTTGCATGTCCTCTACAATACTGTTAGCTAATTAGCTAACATTAGCTAATTAGCTAACATTAGCTTATCTGGCTAATCGATGTAAATTTAAGTAATTAATTGAGGAATTGGTTCTCTAGATTAGTAGGTTGGTGTCTTAAATCAGCATTGATAATTGGGGATGTTTTTTATCTGACTGATTACAAGAATTATGTGTATTGCAGTAGGCTAATACTAAAACTAGCTTAAAAGCTGGAGAGTGTGTTTAACAAAATGAAATATATGAGACATATGAGGACGGTTGAGTCACGTGACCAAAGTGTGTTAAAAGTGTGTTAAGTTCCAGAAGTGACCACTAGTTGGCGTTTTCGCAGATGAGCAAATTCCATAAACACACTTACACACTTCATGTCATACAATTGTGATATTTCAGGACATGGTAGATTTTGGTCCAGGGGCATTCTGGGAGGCTCTAGAACACTGCGGTGAGCTCGGAAAAATGAGGACGCGAAAAATGTCCTCATATTTCCGAGCGTCTTCATATTGAAGGTGTGTTATCATAAAATTGTCCTCATATGTCATGAAAACAAGTACACACACACACACACACACACACACACACACACACACACACACACAACTTGTCTCATTTTCGCACGTCAATATTTTTCTAAATGCTGTTTTACACTTCGAAAAATCAATGTTATTTCTTTTCTGGGGGCAATTTTTCTGAGCTTTCGCACCACGAATAAAGGCATCAACCAATCACGTTGTGCTGCACGGGTTGAGTTATGCCTATATTTATGATATATACACTGTACGAAAAAGTAATGCACAACTAAGATTTCTTTAGTCGTCTTTTATGCTTTTTTTCATGCTGAATGACTTATTTCTAAGAAACTTATGAGCACATCTGGTAAACACAAGATTTAAAGTGGTGCTTTTGTGGGAGAAGAAACTCAATTTTACAGATCTGTCGTTTAAATCAACTAATCGATTAGTTGTCAAAATGTTATGAGTGTTAGTCGACAAATAATTTCTTTGGTCGATGACAGCACATCCTTCCGTTCTTACCTTTCACAATAAAAGCCCTGATATTAAGGCTGCGTTCAGACCGACTTTAGCCCTAACGTGAAAAATGCAGCCTGCTCACTGTTTTGATTTGAGCTTTAGTTGCCTAAACTCAACCAAACTGTAACCAAAGAGGTGTCAGATCATAAAACACACATATCATGAGTCCTTTTGGACCAGTTATGTGTGGTTTTGTTTTTAGGAGGGACTCACACATGACCCGCTGTTGTGGTTCACATGAGGTCTCGTTGGACTGAGAGAGCTGAGATTAGCAGAGATAGTTGAAATGTTTGTGCTTCACACGGGTAAATCGAGAGCAAACTCACTCAATCGCGCTCCGTGTTCTTCCTCTCTTTCCAGCTCCCGTCGAACACTTTGCCAACTCGGTCAAGAATCAGAGTCTTGTGACTCGTCTCGGCTTATTTGAGTAAGTCACCGTGTCGGCTGACAGACGGCAACAGCCGAGCTGCTGCTCCACTTTCACGCACACAATCCCAGCTCATAACTGAGAGGTGTGACGTACGCAGGCCGAAGACTGGAACGTAGAGAACCAGATTACAGTCGGTGAAACCTGCTAAATCGCCTCATTTGAGCCTTTTTTTATACCTTCGAGCAAACACCTGCATTTACAGGCATGATAACAATGGTTTGTTGTTGGAAAATCCTGCTCTGGTTTTGCCCCAAATTAATTTCCCAATATTTGAAAAACTCCAGATGATGCAGTGTTTTTAAAAGTCATAGTTAGATTACATGTCCGTTTTTTCCCCACAGATATCCGGTACTATCTAAACACACACACATTCCTTTAGACACACTGAAACACAAACCCACTTTACTCCTTATTGAAAGCAGAACGTGTGCATGTGTGGAAGATCCATTTACATTTCAGAGGTTTTCAGGCGAAGAGTCGTCCAGCTCGGAGTCCTGATTACTGTCAGATGTGGAGGAGAAACGGCCCTCCCGCCAACGGAGCGTCACGCTTCGCTAAAAAAAAAACTCTCCTGATGTCATTTCCTTTGGGCTAAATACTCTGTGCTTATACCTCACTTCCTGTGAGACCAGATTTAGACCAAACTCTCCCACTGGTTTCATTTAGATTTTTAGTTAGAAATATGATGAAAATGTGAGCAGAGATTACTGCATGGTTTTATGCAAAGTGTTTAGCACCATTTTCAGCATTTTTTTGGTTTACTAATTTTGGCAGAAGTTATTCACACATCTGTTATTTGTTAAATGAACTGGCTATAACAGTTAAAACAGATTAGTCTGGAATCTCAGATCATTAAATCATGGTTGCAAGATCTGTGAGTTTTACAGCTGTGGTCGTTAGGCTGTGTTGGACCTGCAGGTTGCTCTTATAGACTGTACTGTATATAAGAAGTGGACGGAGTCACCGTGACGTCATCCATTGTTTTGTGGACTTGAAGCCTCGAGTTCGGCTTTTTGGCCCGTCGCCATTTTGTTTTTTTTTGCAACCAGAGCTAAGAACATTCGAACACTGACTAAGACATTTTTAGGCGACTGAGTTTCATGAAGTGAAAACACACTGTGAAAGAGTTAAAGTTCTAAGACGAAAACACGGACAACGCCGTGGTAGCGACCTGTCAATCACAAGGTAGCCCCGCCCTAAAGCATCCCCTGCTTTATGGTCTATCTGACTCTAAATGGGACCATAATTTACTAAACGAACATCATGCTGTATTGAAGAAGACTTGAAACTAGTGATTGAGACCATAAACTCATGTTTACAATGTTTACTGAGGTAATAAATCAAGTGAGAAGTAGGCTCGTTTTCTCATAGACTTCTATACAATCAGACCAGAGGAGTCGCCCCCTGCTGGCTGT
This sequence comes from Sebastolobus alascanus, assembly GCA_916701645.2. Taxonomy (NCBI): domain Eukaryota; kingdom Metazoa; phylum Chordata; class Actinopteri; order Perciformes; family Sebastidae; genus Sebastolobus; species Sebastolobus alascanus. The sequence continues at coordinate 496,280 of CAKAOJ020000357.1, forward strand.
TAGAAAGAATTCAAGTTTAAGGCTCTTCAGCGTTGGCTTCACTTCTCAGAACCAGAGCTAGCCCACCTGGTTTCTACTTGTTTGCTAGTTTGGTTTACAGCTTTTTAAGTGTGATTTTAAATCTTGAATTGTCCTTTTGTGTAATTTGATATCGGAGATGTGGGCAGCGATCTGTAAACAAACTCACTTTCTTAAACTTTAAAACACAGTTTTGGTGCTTTATAGTATAAAACAATACACACAAAGATGAAATATGATCGGCTTGCCTCTTACTTTTGGCACCATATAACATCATCGGCTCTGCAGCATGATATCCTCATTCAGCATCATTTAAACTCCTGCAGTCAGGAAATTAACATTTTTAATATATTTCTTTTTTGCCCTACTAGAATCAAAAAGCTTCCACAATGTATTAAACATTGAGCAGGTTTCACGTCCCCAGGTAACCTGTCAAAAACTGCCATTTTAAAAATATCTGGGATAATTTCTGAGAGAACAAAAACTCTCCTGAACGAGCCTGAGTTTTGCAGATGTGGTCTCTCCGTCCGTCAACAGCGATATTAAACATGAACTGTGGGATCAGGAACGCTTTAATCGCCAAGTATAACAAATGCAGGAATTTGTCTTGGTGACACGGTAACTCAGCGACGGCTGCTCGTCCCCCCTTCCTCTCTCCACTCTCCTACATTTCCTGCCGTCAGTCAGGTTGCACGGCGCTCTGGCTCTGATCCTCAAGCCTTTTTTTTTCTCCTCCATCTGGTCTTCATTTCCCTCTCGGTGCATTTATCTGGCTCTCTGTCTCTGATATGTTTTTGGGACCGGTCCGACTGCCTGCATGGCTCGTCTCTGTTCTACGGGTCCTCCATCAGCACCGACTGACTCCTCTCTGTAAACATAACGTCTCCTCAGCTTCGGCTACTGCGATCTGTCAGAGAGAGAAAGATTCACTTCAGCTCAGTTTGACCGCTGACACACATCTCTGCCGTTTATCAGTGGGAGTTATCTGTTGAATGTGAGATATGTGATGTCAAAAAGGAAAGGGATACTCAACATTATGAGTGTTAAACACTGTAAAAAGTGTACTTACTTACTTAGTCCTTGGGTGGCACATATAGGGCAAGGACTAAGGATCTCCACTCATCTCTGTTGTTTGTCTTCTTCTCAATGCTGTTCCAGCTGTATCCTCTCGTCTTCATTTCTCCTTCGATGTTTCGCCTCCAGGTTGTTTTGGGCATTCCCTCTTTTGCGTTCTCCCTCTGGTGTCCAACGCAATACCACTTTTATCATGTCATCAGAGGGTTTCCTTAATATATCTTCTTCTTATCAATATTGTTTCCATGTCTCGGTCCACATATTCGAAAAGGAGTGAGAAGAAGTACCAACTTATTTAATCCCACCACTTCTCCATAAGTCATTCATTAATAAGTAACCAGCCTCCTTATTGAGCTACACATATACAATAGATCCTCCTAAATACTTTCCCCTCGAAACGTAATTGAGAATGCATTTTAGTTGTATGGGAACGTAAATTTGTAGGAGACGGGGTTACCTATCTAGAGTCGGTGTTTGGTTACTGTAGAAATATTGGCGGCCGGCTCCGTATGTAGATATAAACCTCTCATTCTAAGCCGATGAAAACACAACAGATCTTATTTTCAGGTGATTATACACTGAAGAAAGCATACATATTAACATTATATTCCATTTCTGCTGATAGATCCTCCTAAATGCTGCACACAGTTCCTTCTACCAGCCATCACAGTGTTGGAATCATGTAAAACTGCCCTAAATACCACAGGATAAGTACCTCAAACAAACAATGTAAATGTGGGTATCACGTTCCTTGCCTCACCTCTGTGGTATGACTCTCAGACGCAGAGTATTTGACACCAGGACGAGGGGGGCCGCGGCTAATCACATCAGCCAATGGGGGGGTTCTGATGAGAGTCACAGCCAATTAGCTCCCAGCCAGGGTGCTGCCGTGGAAACTGTTACCAGGACGGAGCAACAGGGGGATCTAATTGAGTCCAAATGGTTGTAATTCATGGAGTTAAGGGGAGGCGTGACTTTACTCAAAGTTAACCCTTAATAGTATTTCACTTTATTTATTGGGCATTTTTCAAACTACATTTTAAATTTGAGAAATATCCAAAAAGGGTAAAATAAATTAAACAAAATAAAAAGAATTAAACCTTGAACCACATGTCAAAGACTTCATTAGCAGATGATTTCTCCAGGTGGTGACTGTTAAAAAGTTGAGCGTACATTCGTGCATGCAGAATTACCCCTTACAGTTGTCACGAGGTGTAAAAGTCTTGAGTCGCAGGGTCAACTTCCCCCACATACTATAAACAATATAACTCAAGTAAAAATCCCCAAACATTACATGACACTACATAAGCGTTTACACGACGGGCTGAGTGATGCACGACATTAAAACTGTTTACACTTCTGCTTTCATGCCCATAAACTGAGTCCTTCACCTGAGCAGGGAGCTGCTGCCTCGCTGTGTTTAGAGATAACACGCATGGTGATTTATGATCCGCTGTACATTACTATAACAAACCCCCCCCCCCCCTCACCCTTTTCTCTGCACAGCAGGATAGTCCGGAGCCAGCATTTGTCATGTAAATACTCAACTGCCATTCAAATGTATTTGCATCCAGGCTGGATGTAGGTCAGTCAGTCAGTAGGCCGGGGAGATTAGTGCGTATTGGGTGGGGGGGGGGGGGGTTAATGACCACAGGTGACAAAGGCGTTTGTATAGGAGGGGAGTCGGCAACTCCAAATAGACGTCTCTGTCAGCAAAACTTTCTTTGACCTCGCCTCACCTTTTATTTAAAGTGACTGTGAAACAGCAGTTAAGGAGTAAACTAGCTGCTGTTATTGGATATGTTGTTGGATGTTTAACCAGGATGTTTAATCAGGATGTAACACGGGGAGGGACACAGCTCGAACTGGTTCATGGTGTTTTTTTAAGGTGTTTTTCTCAACATTTTTTAAACATGGTGTCCTGTTGGCCTCATCTTTTAAAGGATGGCGATATTCTAGATGGTGTATTAATCCGTGGCTGAAAGTAATGCCCACTATACTGTATGCACTGTTGCCTTCTGTTTGAGTACCATTTGATAAAAAAAAAAAAAAAAACATTTGAAAATCAATTAAACTTAATACTTGTGAGGTGTTTTTAAAGATTTCTGTGTTCATGGTAACAACTGGTAAATTTACAGTCAGTCAGATAGAAGTTCCCTTTAAAGGTCCCATATCGTGCTCATTTTCAGGTTCATACTTGTATTTTGTGTTTCTACTAGAACATGTTTACATGCTTTAATGTCCAAAAAAAAACTTTATTTTCCTCATACTGTCTGTCTGAATATACCTGTATTCACCCTCCTGTCTGAAACGCTCCTTTAAGTGCGTTTCAACAGAATTGCATTGCTAGGCAACAGTTTGGGTCCATGTTTACTTCCTGTCAGCTGATGTTATTCACATACACACTGCACCAGGAAATAAACTGGGACACATTTAGTATATTTACGTTTAAAACCGTGTAATGGTCTAAATATTGTATATTTGTGACATCACAAATGGACAGAAATCCTGACGGCTTGTTTCAAACGCCGAGTTTCTGAATACGGGCTGTGTGTGTGTTTCTCCGTATAATGAGCGTTTTGATAGTTTAACAGTATTTATAAAGCACTTAAACCTGCTTTATAATATAAAAGACATGAAAATCTCACTTTTTTACAATATGGAACCTTTAAGTGTTTCCATTCAGCTTCAACCTGCTCAGCGCGGCCTGGCTGATTTTTATAGCTGCTATTCTTTTTCATGCCCCAATACATCGGCGTGCCCATTACCCTAATTATCGTTATTACGGCTGTAATTTGAGTTCTCCACTTCAGAGCGCTGAACACGGTTTCACCTCAGGCTGCGTTAGAAAAGAGCCATTTAGTGTTTTTCTTCTTCTTCAAACTACACACAGTATTTTCTGGTTGACCTCTGTAATGAGGAAAAGGGAGTCTGGTTTTAATTTATCTGCTTGTTTTAGCAAGAGTCTAACACTTTGAAGCTCTCCTCTGATATAATAAACCTGAGAAGCACTTTTACTAACAGGTAATAAAACAATAATAAATAGCTACTGAAGAAGTCAGACAGGTTTGGAATACAGAAGACGGACAGAAGACGGACAGAAGACGGACGGCCATGTTTGCTTTCAGATGTCGTCTGGTGTTTTTACGGTCGGTGAGGAGATGAACAGGATTAGAGAGAGTCGTGTGGCTGCAGACGGGAGACGGGAGACGCTCTGCAGAAACTAAATGTCCTTCGCTCTCCGTCTCTTTCTTCTAAATGCGTAACATCACCTCCTCCAGGCAGCAGCCACTCAGGTCCTGATGTGTGCTCATGGGAACACTGTGCTGCTGTAATGACATTTTCACTTTCGGTCCAAGATGCACGGAGCAAAATGTTCTCATCTTCAACCGTAGAACCTGTTTTCATTCACATATCTTTGAGGTCAGAGGTCAAGGGGCATTTCCAAACTGTGGATCAGCTTTACTCTTAGCCAATTTAAGATTAGCTCTCTTGGAATGTAACCATGGAAACGTCTCTCAGCCTATTTACTGCTCCTCTAAGCATTTACCGGTTCTGACAGCGTCACCTCTTTTTTTTCTGCACAACCTGAGTGACTCTGAGAGTCCAGATGATGCTCCTCCTCCCACCTACTGAGGCCAGCAGTAGAAAACATCCAGTTGTTTTCTCACAGATACATGCTGATGTGCTGCCTTTTTTTCCAAAGCCTTGCCTATTTATTCATTAGTCACCGCCACCACCGCAGCACTGAAGCTGCTGCCAACACTTATTCTGGCTTCACAAGCTTCTATTTCAGCAGTTTTTGGTTTGTTTTTGCTTTGAACTTTGAAATATGAAGCTGTTTTTTGAAAAAATGTGCAGTTTGAGGGGGGAGGTGGTGAAAAGAGAGGAAAAGCTTAAAGGTCAGATGTGTTGAATGTTGTGTTGCTGAGTACGACTGGTGAAGGAGGTTGTGTGTGTTATGTTTGCTGTCGTCCGTCTTCCAGGGAGCTTAATAAGAGTTTTATGTTGGATATATTGGATTACGTGCAGCCTTTGGCCCGTCTGTGCTTCCACCTGAGCACTGACAGGCAGCAGAGATGTGTTGCTCTGATCTGGGCTCAATAACTGATATAAGTAATGAGACGTATAGGTTCAGATCTGAGTTATTGTCATCAGAGGGGTTTTCAGAAACGGATATTCTGCAACTGTTGGTGCTGTAAAATGCAGATTTTCATTTTAATTGAGTCAGTATTCGATAGTAGACTTTGTTTCCTGCATTCTGGTGACTTTTAAACAATGAAAATACCAAAAATAATAAGTACACTGCAACAGCATTTTTATGTTAAAAAGGAAAGAAAGGAAAGAAAACTGAATAATTCGCCCCTCTGGTGTGTAACGTTATATCGTTTTTTATTCATTCATTCATTTTTTGCCCCTGCTTTAGAAGGCTATTTCTCTCTGACACAACGTGACAATGGCACCGCTGCGCTCTGAAACGCATTATTTCTTACGGCTTGCACCACGCTACGACGGCTTTTCGCTGCGTCCGGCAAAGCCCAACTTTGGGCGCTGCACGCTGTGATGTGCCGCGTTGTGTCGCGAGCATCTCTTCCACCGGGAAAAGACATTTGGTGTAGCTCCATTGTCAGCCGGGAGGAACCAGTAAGGCTTAGAGATGCTGTCCAGTGCCAGAAACAGGTTGAGATAACGAAAAGGAAAAAAAGGTGTGAACATTTGTCATAAATCGGGAGTAATGCAGAAGAATTATGACCCTGGGAGGAAAGCTGGAGAGGGCAAATATGACTCACAAAGTTTGTTTTTGACATGTTTTGGGGTTAACACTGAGAGGCGAATTCACAAAAAGAAACCGTGTAATTCTGTAAAAAAGCGCTCGCAAATGGTGAAATGCACCCCTAGCCGAGAAAAATAGTGGCTCTGTAATCCTGTGCTATTTGCACCTATATATGCAAACATTTGGCGTAAAATTGGCCACTTTTTATGCAAATGAGCCTCATTACAAACACTTATGGTTGCAAGTGATGCACAGTTCGTGGTGCTTTCAGCAGCCGCTGCTTGCAGTACATGTTGGTTTCAGAAAGACACGCTAACAAGGCTACAAAGCTTCAAACAACACTGATACACCTGATTCACATCATTGCGTTGGTGAAGATGTAAAGTACGTACCTCCTTCTCATACATGTTTATATTTCTAACATGTCGTCTCTGCTGCTCCACAGACGTACATCGGCTCCATCCTGGCGGCGGTGAACCCTTACCAGCTGCTCGCCGGCCTGTACGACCGGCCGGCCGTGGAGCTGTACAGCCGACACCACCTCGGTGAAATCACCCCGCACATCTTCGCCGTCGCCAACGAGTGCTACCGCTCGCTGTGGAAGAGGCTGCAGAACCAGTGTGTCCTGATCAGGTTGGTGATCTTCACTGGATCTTCCTATTCTAATTGGTGCTTTTATTTATTGATTTTAAAGCTGCAGCAATAGATTTATGGCCACTAGGGGGCAGAAAAACTCCAAAACAAGCCACAGAAATCTAATAAGATGTTGGCTGAGAATCATACGTTTCTTTGTCTCCACAACTTTTGCTGACCAACCAGCAGCGAATGCCCAGTCAGGATATCCGCACCTTTCTTGTCAGAGTTTATATCGAGCCATGTAATCGGCCGCTTGAGTAAACGGCTCTGGTCTTAAGCTCGTTTAATCGTCAGTGTGCCAAACACTTTGATCAAGTTTCAAATCCCCGGGGCGGTTTGGCTGCAGCTCTGAGGGATCTGCGCGCCACACACTCTGTTACCGTCTCCGTCCTCGCTGTCCGCTGCTTTCCTTCCTCACATCCTTCCTCTTTGATTTTGAGCTGGACGACTTTCACATCCTCCGTACGTCGCTCCATTGTTTCGTCGGACAGACGAAGACGTCTCTCTTCCCCCCCCCCCCCCCGACTTCAAAAAACTACAGTTATTTTTACATTTCAGAAATGATAATATTTGGCCACAGGAGACATCACAGCGTTTGACTCTGTGGGAACTGTTGTGTTTGTGGTCATCGAGGCATCCTGAATACGTGGCCGGTGGATTTTCTCCAGTCCTGTGGGGACCTCAAAATAATCCCAGAGTAAAGAGAGTTATACAAGAAAAAAATAAAACTAATAAAACATTTTAAATAAATCTGTGAACCTCGCTGTGTGGAGCTGAGTGGGATCAGGGACAAAGACTTAGAAGTTGTTGCAGCAACTTTTGGGTTGATACCATTTGTTACACAGATTTGGTGCTAAATTTAACCATTTTTTTACCACTGGAGAATTGATAAAAAATGATCAATAATCTCTCCAAAATAACACATTAAGACCTTGTGTTGTGGAAACTGCTCAGAAACCCCCTTATTTTCAATCTAGCTAGGAAAGCCATCCATCCTACAATGGATTCCTAAGGTTTTGTACTTTCATATGATATCTGTATCACTATAGCCTTAAAACTGAACCTACTAGAGCCTCTGAAGGACAGTAAAGTCAGTCGGTCTCAGGGGGGTTAAAAGATTCAAGCTCAAACATGTCAGTGATCATGGAGATCTTGTAGAACTAAAGCAGAATAAGGTGAAACCCAGTTGAGTGGTGGCGAGTCGCAGCCCCTCGCAGTGTTGCAGTTTTCTGACAATTAGCTGGCATTAGTTTACAGCCCCGTTTGGCCCGGTTTCATTGGCATTGTGGGTAATGAGACACACATGTCCCCCTTTTTTTTTTTTTAAACGTAAGCTGGTTTGAGTTTGTGAAGAAAGTGAAAAAAACGGCTTGTGAGAATTCATTATGAGAGCTCTTAGTTTACTTCCATCATCGTTGCTTTGATTTGCAGCCGGAAGCATCGACTGATCGACGTGAGCAGCTTTTAAAAACAAGAACAAACATCCCAGCATCACTCACAGGTCACTGTCAGCTCTCCTTGACCTGAATACACCAGCTGAACAGAGTGATGTATCGCTATTGAAATGTGAAAAAGCAGCAGCTCCGTGTGTGCAGGCTCACCTCACATGTCGTCCTCTGGTCTGAGTCGTCCTTCGTGCTTCTGTTCAGGACACAGAAACTCTTTTGTCTGGCAGGATGTTGGTCGGTGGGAAGAATATGCAGCGCACAGCGAGGCGTAAACACAAACATGTAGATCTGCTTCATCCCACTGATTCCTGCTCTGCTGCACCAAGCAAAATATCCCTGAAGGTTCAGTCTAGTCTTGAGCTATTTTCAAACTATAGCGCAGACTTTTCAACTACTTCTGAGAATCTGTAGCTTCAAGACAAAGAAAAAACAAACACCAGTTTGGTTGCGTAGTTTTTCCATGACAGCAGCAGCAGATGAAGCCGTGCAGGCCAGAGAGGACCAACCACAGACCGCAGTCGTGACCTTTAACTGTTGCCTCAGCTAAAACACAAGCTGACTGTGTGTTAGAATAGAGTAAATGACACGCTGAGCCTCCCAAGACACACACTCCTCCTCTAAATCAGATTATGTGTGTCTCTGAGAGTATTTTGAGGTTGAGAAAGCTGCACGGAGTATAAAAGATCCAAACTTTTCGGTCGTGTCCAGAAGGGAGCTCACAAATTGCGAAATCTGATCCGAGATCTGCAAAAACTTGCAAAAACCCTCGCGAGACTCGCTGCCCGACGACCAATTCTAACCTTAAATTTTCGAGGTCAATGCTTAACCTTTCCACAGTTTGCTGGTTCCCTTCTAGCCACTACCAAACTTTTGCGGACAGTTCGTGCAGGCTTTACTGCTCAGCTCAGTAGGAAAATAAATGATATTATAGTGATAAAGGTGGGCATCAAATGGCTTCTTCTGAATGCTTAGCCAAGAGAAAAAAATACTTCTAAAAATAATATTTTTTTAAAACAAAACTGAAATGAAACCAGACTGAACAGCAACTGTAAAAATTCTTTTAAAAGTTCATCACTTCAACACCTTTTTTTAAGTAATAAAAGAGTCTTTTTGCACATAAATCGGCACAAATTGTTGCAACTAATTTGTTTTCTGGTGCCAGCTGAAGCCGTAAAAGATGAATTTATAACCTCTGCATGTATCAATCATCAATCAAACTTTATTTATACACCTTTCAAACAAGTCAAATGCAATTCAAAGTGCTTAAGAGTGTTAAAAATGGATTTAGAGACTAACGCACACCAAAACAACCAATATAAAAGTTCACTGAATAAGAAAGCAATAAGAGATGGGTATTTAAGATAATAAAAGATAAATAAAATACAAGGAAATAAAAATAACAATAAAAATAAATAAATAAAATTATGAAACTACACAAATTAAGCAGATTGTATTAAAATTATAAAATTTTAATAAAATAAAATAGAATAAAAGAGATAATAATGATTAGCAATAAAATGTTGATTAAAAAAAATTGTGTAAAATAAACACTTTAATAATGATGATAAATAAAATAAGTATAAACAATAAAAAAAAAATTGTTATAAAAGACTATATAAAAGCCAGACTAAATAGATGGGTTTTTAGTTTACGTTTAAAAAAGATCAATATTTTCAGCTCCTCTCAGATGTATGACCTTCAGGCAGGATTAAATATTATCTTATAACAACCAGTGACGTGTCAGCTTCAGGTGGAGCAGATTTATATATATATATATATATATATAAATATAGTTTTTAATGAATAATTAACCTAAAAGTTCTCTTCATATCTGACCACCTCTCATCATGTGACGACCGCGTGATGAAAACTGATTATTATCAAACTTCAGTGGATTTGATTCCCTCTGAAACCAGAGACAACATTTAGTTTCTTAAAACTTTAGAAAGTCCGATTTTGTATTGGATTTTTGGAGTAACAGCAGAAGCCGGAGCTCCCTCTGATCCTTCTGCCTCTGTGGGTGATGGATGTGTGAGGCTGTGAATAATCGCTGGGCGTAGCGGTGATGTTCAGTTTTAGTGTTTTTTTTTTCCGGAGGGCTGCTGCCCGTCTGTGTGGGCCGACTGCTGAGTGAACGTCAGGCAGGATGGAGGCTGTTCAGGCTTCACGGTGCACTGCAGGGAGGCAACATGCAACCCTGATCAACCAAAGTCTACTGACAGTGGTTCAATACAGCTCACTACAGGGTCATGGTTTTTGGTTTTTATTGATTTTCCCTGCAAAATATGCTGATTTTCTTTTGAAGGAAACCAATTTTGAGGGATTTTATTCCCTCTGCAGCCAAACTGGTTCTGTTGTCTGCTGCAAGACAAACCTGTTAACCACAGTTACAGTAAACAAAGTCCTCGTGCAACAACAACAGCAGCAGCTCAGAAAAACATTTGACTTCTGGAAAGTGAAGAGGAAAAATGGAGAGGAAACTAAACAAGCTGCTGAGTCCCTTTGAGAAAGTTTTTGTGTTATTATTTTATTATTGTTTTATTTATAAAATACATATTATAATTTCCCACCGCCCAAATCTGCACATTTGAGAAGCTGGAAACAGAGAATGTTGGTGGCATTTCTGCTTGAAAAATTGACAAAATCAATGAACGTCTCAGAGTCTTCATCAGCGAATGGAGCTGGATCATCATGTGTCATCAAGTGTGGACGCTCTGAATAAACTAGTCTAGTGGACCTTTGAGTTGATATTATTATTTTCATATACACCTCTTATATTTATTTCTATGAAAATGTAGCCTGCAAAAGGTCAACATTTGATCGCAAATTGTGCATTTTTTATGTTCAAAATGTACCTTAAAGGGAGATTTGTCAAGTATTTAATACTTTTATCAACATCGGAGTGGACAAATATGCTGCTGTATACAAAATGTATGTATATATTTATTATTGGAAATCAATTAACAACACAAAACAATGACAAATATTGTCCTGAAACCCTCACAGGTACTGCATTTAGCATAAAAAAAATATGCAAACTGCAGCCCAACAGGCAACAACAGCTGTCAGTGTGTCAGTGTGCTGACTTGACTATGACTTGCCCCAAACTGCATGTGATTATCATAAAGTGGGCATGTCTGTAAAGGGGAGACTCGTGGGTACCCATAGAACCCATTTACATTCACATATCTGGAGGTCAGAGGTCAAGGGACCCCTTTGAAACTGATGGTTGGTGATCCGGTCTGGCTTGCAGTCGGTGTTCCAGTTCATCCCAAAGGTGTTGGAAAGGGTTCGAGGTCAGTGCAGACCAGTCAAGTTCTTCCACACCAAACTGGGAAAACCATTTCTTTGTCACACTGCCATGTTGAAAGAGCAAAGGGACAAACACAAACTGTTGACACAGAGTTGGGAAAGCACTGTTTCCAAACCAGTAAAACCAGCCTGAGACCAAACGCAGCGTATTAGGTGATTAAAAACATGCAGATTGTGTCTGAATCTCCCGTTTTATTGCTTTATTATCCAGAAGAAAACCTGCCATGGTGGCATCTGCTGTGTGCAATGAAGGTCTGGAGGTTTTCCAGGAGTTTCTTCGTTGGCGGTTCAGAACAAAATCTTGCTGAAATCTGCAGCAAAAACCCAACAGGGGGGGTTCTATTAAAATCATGTGGCTGTACGCAGGCAGGTATCCGCATCAGTGGAAAGGCAAAGTGGCATTCATGAGCATTAATGAGCAGATGCCTCGTGTTAGAGCTGCTTTCCTCCTCCTCCTCCTCCTCTTCTTCTTTTACACTGGCTCCTGTTTCATTCGCCTCCCTCTGCCTGGATCTGATTACCCACAATCCCCTAAATCTGACGAGAAAGCTTCCTGCCTCGCCTGGAAGTGCCAGCTTGCAATTTATAGCTCCTCACACACACACACAAAGTAATCGTTGCTCTGTATGGGTGGGGGGGTGCTGCCATGTTACATGTTTTACGAGGGTCCGCTCTGAGATGGCTTTGGTGTTTTTGGGGGGGCGACCAATAGGGGGAAATGTGTGTCATCATTGTGAACCAGACCACGTACTGAGGCAGCTGGACTGTGACTCAGTGTTAAAGTGATCCTCCAACCACAATCTAACTTTAGATATCAAACGAGCTTAAAACCTGGCTGTAAAAAAACATTGTTGAGTTTCAAGCACAAGCGTTGGTTTGTGAAAGTTAACTTTTTAAAGGTCCCATATTGTAAAAAGTGAGATTTTCATGTCTTTTATATTACAAAGCAGGTTTAAGGGCTATAATAAATACTGTGAAAGTATCGAAACACTCAATCCACGGAGAAACACACACAGCCCGTATTCAGAAACTGAGCGTTTGAAACAAGCCGTTAGGATTTCTGTCCATTTGTGATGTCACAAAAATCTACAATATTTAGACCATTTCACAGTTTTAAACATACTAAATGTGTCCCAGTGTATTTCCTGCTGCAGTGTATGTGAATGACATCAGCTGACAGGATGTAAACATGGACCCCAAGGTGTTGCCTAGCAACGCAATTCCGTTGAAATGCGCTAAAACGGAGCGTTTCAGACTGAGCGTGAATACAGGCATATTCAGACAAACGGTATGAGGAAAATAAAGGAGTTTTTTTTAACATTACAGCATGTAAACATGTTCTAGTAGAACAATGAGCAGGATATGGGACCTTAAAAGTTGAGTTTTGACAAAGCAGTCTCACCTTCAGGTCTGTTTAGTAATTGTTTTTATAACTTTTCAATCCTCTACATTTCTTTTATTCAGGATTCTCAGTGTCACAGAAACATTTTGAGGTTTGGTCCTCAGCCCTAGTTTAATAAAACAAAGCAAAAATCTCATCGTGACTTGTTTAAAGATGCTGCTACTTGTTTCTAGAAAATGTCTAAAGGTCAAAGTGCATCATAAAACACTGTGAGACTTTCTCATTTACACAAATTAAGATTTCAGGGTTGATATTGTTTTGACTGGTTGCCCGTTGTGTCCAAAACAGCCCAGATTTGATTAAACGATGAAGCTCTGAGGGTGTTATCCTGCCCCCCCCCCGACCCAGCGGTCCGTCCCTGACCTCCTGACCCCCCCCCCCAGAGGTGGGTGCGAGGTCAAACTCAAGTCTCTCCAGCCTCGTTAATTACTCAGGCATCCGGGGGTCACCGAAGCCCCGCAGCCGAGCCCTGCAAAAACATACCTGAGAGGGTTTTTCTCCGGGGATTTGACAGGCTTTATCTGCGTCGTCTAGCGCGGTGAGTCAGATTAATAATTTCACTGTGACCAAAGGAGAGGAATGCATCACCAGCAAAGAGCATGATGGGAAGGAGACTAACCATGTTTGTTTTAGGTGTAACGTTAGGCGAGCGGTTATTTAAACTTTTCTTGGTTTGTGACTAATGTCGGTTTTCGTCTTTTTATTGCTATAATTTAGAGGCATTCATGAGTAAGTGAGGACGAGTCTTAGTCCCTCAAAGTAAAACAGTTTTCTTTGTTCATGTGGTCACATTGGATTATTGTGGTTTGTTGGACTGAACAAACAAACTCTGTGCTATTTTTTAGGTTCCAGTATGAAAGCACATTTTTTTCCTCAATGAATCGAGAAAAAAAATGTGCTAATTTATTCCTGCAAGTAAGAAGATTTGTGTCATGAATGGAAGCATTGGACAGGTGTGAAGTTCTACCTGTTGTTGACTCAGTTCATCCAGCAGTTATTTATATTTGCTCTCTCTTTAAGTTTGCTTTAAACAAGCAGGTAGTTTGATGAGATCATTTCCTTTTTTTTCCAGTGAAAAAGTTCTTAAGAAGAACAGATTAAATGACGTGTAGACAGATTGTTTTTTTCACTCATTGCGTTTCACTTTTCGTCTCAGTTTCTCTTCCTTGCTCAGAAACTCTTTCCACCAAAATGAGCGCGTAATATGCAGATTTTTAAAACAAATCTCCTCCAAGACTCCTTTCCCATATCGAGTATGCCGTGCCGTTGCACTGGCTAGGACTCTCAAACCAGAGTTGGTGATTGTTGGAACAGTGGAAAGACTAACAAGAGACGTTTTTTCTGAGTTTTATCAGTGTGTTTCAATGATCAGGAACGTAAAATGACTGTTTCTGTCAATGGAGTCTGGTGGCTTTGAGGAGAGCATATTAATTGTATGTTTTGTACGTTAAATAATTGCAATAATTGTCAAAATCCCTGCTGATTATATCACATACTGTAGCATGGTTATATGTTTCCTGATCGGAGCTGGAGCCGATAACTGACGATAACGCGACTACTAGAGAGTCATTTGTACCGGGAATGAAAGCTGATTGTAACCTTTCCCACTGAAAGCTAAAGCCAGATGTTAGTGGGTGTTAGTGGGTGTTTTTTTTGTCCAGTGGGAAAGGGGCTCAACAGAGTCTGCGGCTCTGCTCCTCGGTACAAAAGGTCTGGGTGAGGTCCAGAGTTGTGGGGGCAGTTTGTCCAACAGTCGCTCGGCTGAAGACTCCCTCCTTCCTGCCTATGGGGGGGGGGTTTACCTTGGGTGGCAACAGCATGTGGAGAGCCAGGGATTAGTACAAAGGCAGGGTGCTGTTTAGTTGTGTGTCCTAGTTTGGATAAGTTGGCCTGCTGCCAGAGGTCTTTTTAAATGAGTTACATTTAGCAGCACCCCCTTTCTTTCACATTCGGCCGTCGCTATAGTCGGAGCTATTTAAATGAGTTACACACACCGAGCCCTTTAAAGTGAGATCCAGTTCCTTTAAGAAAGGAGAGAGCCACTGGTGAGGTCTGTAGTTGTGCTGCTTCTCTTCAGCTGTAATTAAGAAGACCCCCCAAAAACAGAAAGATTTGAGTCTATATAACAAACTTTCTTACTTAAAAACCTAGAAAAGTTGTAGTTTTGTTGTCTAAACCTAAAGAAGTTGTAGTTTTGTTGTCTAAACCTAAATAAGTTGTGATTTTGTTGCTTAAACCTAAAGAAGTTGTAGTTTTTGTTGCCTAAACCTAAAGAAGTTGTAGTTTTGTTGCCTAAACCTAAAGAAGTTGTAGTTTTGTTGCCTAAACCTAAAGAAGTTGTAGTGTTGTTGCCTAAACCTAAAGAAGTTGTAGTGTTGTTGCCTTAACCTAAAGAAGTTGTAGTTTGATTGCCTAAACCTAAAGAAGTTGTAGTTTTATTGCCTAAACCTATAGAAGTTGTAGTTGTGTTGCTTAAACCTAAATAAGTTGTAGTGTTGTTGCCTAAACCTAAAGAAGTTGTAGTTTTTGTTGCTTAAACCTAAAGAAGTTGTAGTTTTGTTGCTTAAACCTAAGGAAGTTGTAGTTTTGTTGTCTAAACCTAAAGAATTTGTAGTTTGTGATGCCTAAACCTAAAGTTGTAGTTTTTGTTGCCTAAACCTAAAGAAGTTGTAGTTTTGTTGCCTAAACCTAAAGAAGTTGTAGTTTTGTTGCTTAAACCTAAAGAAGTTGAAGTTTTGTTGCTTAAACCTAAAGAAGTTGTAGATTTGTTGCCTAAACCTAGAAAAGTTGTAGTTTTGTTGCCTAAACCTAAAGAAGTTGTAGTATTGTTGCCTAAACCTAAAGAAGTTGTAGCATTGTTGCCTTGGAGCAGGAGGGGACAGAAAGACATTCAGAGAAACACATCGATATCAATGACTTATCAAATTTTTAAGACTAACGTGTCAAGGTAAGGATAAGACACAAAGGAACATAACAACAACGGTTCGTATGATATCTTGCGAAAAGTTATTCCTCATTTTTTGTTAGTTTTCCTACAAATGTCCAGCAACTGGTGTCAACTTCTGCTTGTTACTGTATATGCATACGGTCTTTTCAAAATAAACTTCCGTCTTCACAGGAAACAACTTGGTGAGGTTTAGGAAAAGATGGTGGTTTGGGTTAAAATAACTCCGGAAGTGGCATAACTTAAGGCAGATCTTCCAGGACAAAACGGAGCTAAAGCTTTTGGGTGTTTTGTTTAAGGCTGATAGTGAAAGGATTGAAAGGTGGACTCCTTGTTCATGGAGGGAAAGGAAAGAAAACAACAGAAATGTTGTCTCAGTGTAGAGAAACAAAAGCAACAACCGTTCCACTGGTGTGAGGTAAAAACTACCAATAATTTCCTCCATGTTCTCTGTTGTTGATGGTGATTCTTCCACGGCGTCATAATTGAAATGATAATTAGACATGTTGATGTTTTAAACATGCTACAAACAGAACCTCATCTCTGACTTGATGTTCCCATGTGGAGCGTCCGAACCGCGGCCCGTCCTGTCATAGCATCTGTCCACATGTCTCAAGCTATAACCAGACACCCTGAGAGTTTACATTATCTCGAGTCCTGTTTTCTGTCGGTCAGGAATGTGCCACTGACTCCGGGGGGATATGGCCGATCATGCTACACGGCTGATGCATGACATTCAAGTTCAACTTTATTTATTTAGCACGGCTAAAACGAGCAGCGCTGCACGGAGCGCTGTGCAAAAGACAAATGATGAGGATAATTAGTTTTGGCTGTACTGTATGTGTCCATTCTTTCCCTCTCAGATGCAGTTTACATTAAGTTTTCAGTACAAATTACACACATATCAATTTTAAACCTGACGAGGCTCTTTTCTGGTTGCAACCTTTTTTTTATTATTGCAGTAATTGAATCTGATGCCGTGTTGTATCGGGTTCTTTTAGTTTCTAGTGGGTTTTCATTTTTAGGGAAGTCAGTATGCTGATGGCTGCTGCACGTTGTTCCAGTGCTTGTGCACATACATGTCGGTTTCTGGAGTGTCTACCAACCCACAAACTGTGAAATAAGACAACCCAGTCAGTTTTTTGTGGCCTGCCGAGATCAGAAAACATTTTCTACCTTTGCAAAAGTGCGCCATAGTTTTCTCTCAAGCCAATCAGAGCAGACTGGACTTTATCGGGAGAGAGACAGGCGCTAAAACGGAGCGTTTCAGACAGAGGGTATGAGAAAAATATTGTGTTTTTTGAACATTAAAGCATGTAAACATGTTCTAGTAGAAACACAAAATACAAGCATGAACCTGGAGATGAGCACAATATGTCATCTAAATCTCTCTAAACATGTCCTGGAAAATATTTGACTTGCAGACAGAAAACAATGAAGATGGAAAGAAAGTTCACAATGCGTCATAACAAAAAAAACTACAAACCTGTTTTAATGTAAGAGTCAACAACAAAAAAAAAAATCATCACAAAGTTAAACAAAGTCGTCAGAGACCCAGAATCTGCTGCCAGGCCCCCGTACGAGACGCTCCGATGATAATAACGAATGGAAAAATGTCTCCAATCCAGCCAGTCGGTGTAAACAGAGCCTGCAGTGGGACGAGAGTGACACCAGTGATTACAGGCTGATGAAGCTTGTCAGGTGGTTTGACATGTAAAATCACAGTGATCACCGCGGTGGATGGAGAGGAGCTGTTTTAAATGCCAGTTTACAGTTCAACGCTGCCAAAAACCCTGAACGATACCGTCACTGTCAGTACGATGGTGCGTCACGGTGTTACTATACAGGACTGAAGCTAATAAACTCTGATGGTTCGGCCCCATCGGAGATAAAGTTTTTATTCATTCCACTGTTGTGCAAGTAGAAACAAGTTAAAGCAGCAATGAGTGGTGATTTTTGGCCATTTGGAGGGCAGTGGAGCAAGCTGTAAACACAACATTAATACCTCATAATGTTGATCTGGCTAAAATGTTAGCAAACTGTTTTTTATACATCCATCAAACACCGACAACATTAGAATTTCTTCTTCTGTTGGCTCCTGAACTAAAACAGATCTACATTAAATCCCCAGTAAGCATCTCTTTTGTACTTAGTAATGCTTGTTGTACTGCCCAGTCAAAGCAGAGTATAATTAGATAGCGCCTTGACGTGAATGTTCTTAAGTGCACCTTACTTGTTTTTTTGTTTGTTTGTTGAAATACTGGAGAAGTTATGTTAATAAATACACTTGTTTTATAAAAAAATCTACATTAAGCAGATTTTCTAGGGAGAAAAGGATGCTTAAACAAACTTGAGCCATCCTGGATTTGTAATATCTAATTAGCAGCGTCCAGTGTGCCATCTAGTGGTCGAGGGCTTGAACATTTACCCTGAATATTTCCCATGATGCCTTCAGCTGTGTGTGTGTGAAAAATGTCATCTGCGTGGTTCATTCATGAGCTAAATAATTCATGTCTGAGCCGGTTTGTTGTGGGTGAACGTGAGTTTAAACTTGGAAACGCTGGAGGAAACCAGAAGGGATTTTAAAATTAAATTAAATCCATGAAACATGAATAATTGGTAACACTTTATAATAATCATCATTAATAAGTGCTGAATTGACAGTTAATTAAACATAGTTAATAATTATTTTACTATTAACAAACAAATAAATGATAATTAATCATGTTTGATAATTAATAATAAATGTTTACTAAATATATTAAATAATTTAATATGAAATAATTAGTTTATACATTCTGTATTGTATATATGTAATTGATAACAATTACATTCTGATTACATTAGTTAAGTATTTATTAACAGTTTATTGTTGCACACATTATAACATTTTATATACTATATTAAGTATGTGTTAATGATTACTAAATTTTTTTGTAAACCTTTAAGAAATAGTTAGTAAAACACCTATAAACATTACATAGACAGATGGACCAGAAACAAATTATTAACCATTAACAAAGTATTAACTATCTATCTGAATAATGTTTATAGATATTTTTAACCATTTAACAAGGTATTATAATCATCTGTTGTAACTTTATAATAGCCATCCAAATAATATTTATAGACAGTTTACAAACCAACTATTAACCTTTAATTAATTAATTAATTAATTAATTAAGTGTTATGTATCCGGTCTATGTAATGTTTATAGATGTTTTACAGGCACAATTTCTTAAAGGTTTACAAATAATATCTTAATTGTAAATATTTTAAACAATAAACTGTTAAAATAACAAAAAATATAGCATTACTGATAATTAGTAAACATTATTAATTATAATGAATTATTATAAGTAAAATAACTATTATTAATGATGGTTATTATTAAGTGTTACTAAAAAATTCTAAGATGTTTCTACAAAAAATTACTACTTAAGCACTCTTGAGCCTCTATAACATTATTTATTGCAGCGTTCTACATCCTAAAACAATTGAAACATATAGTAGCCATGTTTACTTGGGTTATATTAACACTACTAATGCTGTAGTACTACTGCAACTACAAGTACTGCTACTTTTGCTGCTTCTTTTACTAATAATGATTAATATTAATATCATTATTTTCAATAACAAGGACAACAAATATAAGAAATATGAATAATTATATTGTCGTTCTCCATTACTCCTGTGGGTAAATCATTGATCTCTCGCTCCTCCCTAGAGGGAGACCAGTGCCTTGCTCAAGGGCACTTTAACAGATCAGTAGTCTGACCACTCGTGTGTTTTCTTCCCCCTCAGCGGAGAGAGCGGCGCCGGGAAAACAGAAAGCACCAAGCTGATCCTCAAGTTCCTGTCGGCCATGAGCCAGCACTCCCTGGAGGTCTCGTCCAGAGACGGGACGTCCCGCGTGGAGGAGGCGCTGCTGGAGAGCAGGTAACGTTGTTCATGGTTAACTTATTTCAGATGAGTAACTTCAACCAGAGAACCCTCCTCCAATGATCCCGCTACCTTCTCCGCTCCACAGTCCCATCATGGAGGCCTTCGGGAACGCCAAGACCGTCTACAACAACAACTCCAGCCGCTTTGGGAAGTTTGTCCAGCTACATTTCTGCCAGAAGGGCAACATCCAGGGAGGCAGAATCATCGACTGTATCCTTTGAAACCCGCTCGGTGTTAAGTGGTCGCCGCTTCCTTCCCTTCTGCACGTTTCCTACGCAGGTTTAATATGCAGGAAGGAAGTAGTTGAAGGGGGGGGGGGGGGGTGGCAAAGAGGCTTTTAACGGTAAAGAGATGCAGAGCGCCGTGGACACGAAAGAGCTACAGCCTTTTAAAATATTTGTTTTGATAGTGTGAGTCATGAAAAGCCCAAACAAGTTCCAATCTGTTATTTGTAATTAGAGAGGCCCAAATCACGTTTTTGCCACCAATAGTATGCAAGGCTCCAGACAAACTTTTATCATCACCAGATGTACCGAAAAATAATTTCAACCATCCCAAAGTCGGTGAAAACTATCAACAATTCTAAATTCTTTTACTTAGTTATTGTCATCTATATAGTGGTTATTTTCATAAAAACACACAATTCAAATGATTACGAAATAAGTGATTGTTTTTTTACTTATATATTTGCTTTGATTTTAAAAAAAATATTGGCATTTGTAGTTTTAATCATGTATTATAAGCTAGTTAGAGATAGTGTTTAATATCTATTTTATATTGCTGTGAAAACATCTCCTTCAAACAACTGGATTTATTCAAGTTTCTCAACATACATTTTATAAGATTACATTTGAACACATCATGATAATGTTTTAATTCATCGTCGCTCAATACTCAGTTTTACTGAATAGAGCCTAAACGCATCATAATGAAACTCAATACAACCTCTGTTAACGTTAGCTGCTAGCGCCGTTATTTAGCCAAGCAGGACCGCACGGTAACAGCTAACAGCTAACAGCGACTATAAAAGCATTAATGCCGATCTCCCTATTGCATCCCTAAAGATAACTCCTCATTTCAACTTCACTAATCAGCCGTTCCTCGTACATTGTGGGGCTTTCAAAGGGAGCGACATGAATAAATAGAAACAGGGCGTCCGACAAAAGTGTGACGCGAACGGGCGTCGCACTTTTGTGACGTATCACTGCGTATCGCTGCGTAGCGCTGCCCGACACTCCAACAGAAAACAATGCATTCAATGCATTTTCAGCGACAATGCATTTTGTCGCTGACGCCCGTTCGCGTCGCATTCGGTACACGAGTCGTTCTCTAATCGGGAGTTCATTTCATGTCTATTTATGATACTGATATTTTTTCTAACTATTTTCTTCAAAAACATCATATTTTACACATTAAGGGAAAGCATATTCTAAGATCAGACACACATTTTGTGCACACCTTGTTTCATTTAGCTTGAAATTGTCATGATGTTCCTAATACTCAGTTTTACTGAATAGAGCTTGAACGCATCATAATGTAAATTAATGGCGCCTCCGTTAACAGCTGTTAGCTCTGTTATTTAACCAAGCAGGACTGTGCTGCTCCTGGCCAGTGAACGAGACGGGACTTCTTGGGAAAATGTACTTTGTGTGGACGCTACCTCACTACTTTATCAACAGAAGAGCTGAGCTACTGAAAGGCCATTTGACTCAGAAAGCAGCGACGCTACCACCACGCTACTGAGAAATGTAGTTCAACTAGTAGCGTCCCACTGCCCAACACTGCTTTTTAATCATGCATAACCCCGGTGTTCACCTTGGACAGCAGGATAGCTAACTAGCTTGTTATGTCTCCAACTGTTATGTTCCTTAACTGACACTTTTCTGACCACAGACCTCTTAGAAAAGGTGAGTGTCCTTCCTGCTACCACATCTGTAATTGCATTTATGTTTAAAAGTTTCATCCTACAGCTCTCAGTGGTGACAACTTCATGTGTAAAACAAAACCTTCTCAAACCACTAATGCAGTATAACAGTCTTCTGATCTGTATGTTCCAAACACTCATCATCACTTTGCCAAAGTATGACTGAAGACAGAGATGCTGAAGCTTTGAGGCGACAGCACAGATTAAACTCCAGTAGTGGGTTTGGATGACCACAGAGTCTGTTCTCTGTTAAGGATGAAACATTTTACAGACACTGATTGAAACAGGCAGAGGGTTAGTGTTTCATGGTTATGAAGATATATATCGTGGTTGGAGAACTACTTACCAACACGTTCTCATCGTTCTCGACACTTTCTAACGCACCGGGTAGCCCAGCCGATCCACTACGTTAACGTTGTGAGTTCAAACAAAACCACATAGTTAGGTTTAAGAAAATACTCCATGGTTTGGTTTAAAATTACTATGTTTGTAAAGTGAAAGTTGTGAAGACAAAGACAACACGTTGTTGGTTTCACACGGGACACAAACAGCCGTCTCCTGGATGAAGACCCTGTGTTTTTTGGACCTTTTTACTAAGGATGGGTATCGTTAGGATTTTATTGATGCTACTACTCCAGTTCGGTTCTTTATCGATACTCTTATTGGTTCTTTTTCATTACTAAATAACTGCTTTTAAATATATTATTAAAAAATTTTTTTTTAATTCAGATTAGAATTTATTTATATTATAAACATGTTTCTAGAGCAGCAACAGTCATGTTTACGACAGCAAATCACTACATAAACTCAATAATATCTTACTGGAAACTAATCTAAAGAATGTCAATTAAATAAATAATATTCCTGAATGAAGTTTATAAAGAATGAGGAACACAGACAGATAATAATAACGCGTCTGTATTTGACGCCCTGGGAATGAGAACGGGTTGCACTTTGAGACTATATGTGTGTTTGTGTTGATATCAGTATGAGCGCTAAATAGCTTCTCTTTCCTTACAGAACCGAGTGGTCCGACAGAACCCAGGGGAGAGAAACTACCACATTTTCTACGCCCTGTTAGCAGGAACCAACACCCAGCAGAGAGGTGAGTCAATACAACTCGATACAAATTAAAGATTAATAATATTTAAAAGCATATTATTAAATGTTTTGTGTTTATTTCCACTTTTGTCAAACCAAAAAGTGTTAAGGGGAGACACCCCAGGAAGAAACATTGTTATTCCTGCCCTGGTTGAATTTGAGATTTTGGGCTTCCATAACAGGTCGTCTTTTAGACTAGTGGAAAGAAAACATCCAAAATACACATTTAGGTGTTTATTCTAAAACCCATCTATTTAGTCTGGCTTTTATGTAGTGTTTTATAATTTTATAATTTTACGGTTTTTATTTTTATGTTATTTATCATCATTATAGTGTTTATTTAACTCTATTTTATTGAATCAACATTTTATTACTGACCATTATTATCTCTTTTATTCTATTTTATTTTATTAAAATTGTATTATTTTAATACAATCTGCTTATTTTGTGTAGTTTCATAATTTGTATTTATTTATTTTTATTGTTATTTTTATTTCCTTTTATTTATTTATCTTTTATTATCTTAAATACCCATCTCTTATTGCTTTCTTATTCACTGAACTTTTATATTGGTTGTTTATGGTGTGCATTAGTCTCTAAATCCATTTTTTTTAATACTCTATATTTTTGTCAATCGTCTGTGCAGCACCTTGAATTGCATTTGACTTGTTTGAAAGGTGTTATATAAATAAAGTTTGATTGATTGTCGATTTCTCCTAAATTCA
Organism: Sebastolobus alascanus; assembly: GCA_916701645.2. Lineage (NCBI taxonomy): Eukaryota > Metazoa > Chordata > Actinopteri > Perciformes > Sebastidae > Sebastolobus > Sebastolobus alascanus. Next base: position 519,583 of record CAKAOJ020000357.1, read on the forward strand.
AAAGTTAGCATTAGATAACACCTCTTTTGCATATTTAAAAATAAAATTTCAGAAAACTTGTACAGTAATACAAAAAAAGAATTGCCTTAATGTAAGTAATCAACTCGGGAAGTTTCATGCTGATATCTAGTGTCTCCCCTTAAATACAAAACATTTTGGACACAGTAGTATTAACAGCACAGGGTATTATACAGCTGACACATGGTGCATGCAGGAGATAATAAAACAATAGTGTGAATAGTGACGTATTATTTGGCAGTAAAATCACTCTGTGCATGTGTATTTGTGTTTGTTTGCGTTGTTTTACAGAAGCCTTCGGGTTGACCTCGCCTGACAGCTACCACTACCTGAGACAGTCCAGCTGCCTCTCTGACAACACAATCAACGACGACGACACTTTTCAGGATGTTCTGGTATGCAGGACGCAAAAATGACACGTTAGATTTGATTTCCCACATATATTTGCATACATTAAATGTATGTATGGAGCTCATTCGTTCATTTATTCAGAGTAAGAATATTTGATCCCAGTGAGACTGAAAAGTGAAACCACTGCTGTCAAAATCAAACCTCCAGAACACCCCAAAAGACTAATCAGCTGCTGGAGACAGATTGGAACTAACCGCAGCTTTCAGACATATTTTCAGTCCCAGAAGAAACAAAATCAGGAATTCAGAGACACGAAGCTGCGACCTGAGGTTTTCCTTCTTTGTGTTTTTTCTGTGGTTCCCAGAATGCCATGCGGACGATGCAGTTCACAGAGGAGAACATAGGAGAGATCCTGCGCCTCCTGGCCGGGATCCTCCAAGCGGGGAACATCGAGTTCATGACGGCCGGAGGAGCGCAAGTCTCCTCCAAATCAGGTCAGACAGATTCTCCTCACTTTCCACACCTTCTTCCTCTGCTTCACGCATTCTTTCACCTCCGTCTCTTCCACTCTCAGTATTTTACACCTTTTTTTTTTTTTATTTCCTTTGCAACATTCCTGCTTGATTAAATAAATGACTTAGATTATGTTACGACATCTTTTGCTAACGTTGGCCGAGTTTTAAAATGAAACTTTCAATCCAAACATCTCTGAAGTCTCTGATGATGAAGTGTTTGTGTGTTCCTCAACATCAGCGGCTCTCAGCCGGACGTCTGACCTCCTGGGGCTGAACCCAGATCAGCTGGCCGAGGTCCTGACCCACCGGTCCATGATCCTCAGGGGCGAGGAGATCTCCACACCGCTCACTGTGGAACAGGTGAGTAAACTCCAGTCACCGAGTTAAGGGATAATGTACAGCGAGCCGTACATTATCCCGCTTATTACATCAGAACTCTGTCCATAGCAGCGGTCTGTTATACATACTGTATAGTCCAGAGGTCAGAGGTCAGCAACCTGCAGCTCTTAAAACCCTCTCCAGTGGCTCCCTGTGGATTTTTAAAAATGGAAATCAATAACTGTTTTTTTGTTTACATTTTCCTTTTTATTGATCATTGTTGTAGGTCTATGGTACGACGGTACGACGGAGTATTAGGGCCATGTTGAGGAAAAAAAATAAATCTGAGATTTCGAGAATAAAGTCATAGATTTACGAGAAAAAAGTCATAATATTACGATAATAAAGTCATAATATTATAAAGTAGACATTTTACGTGATATTTTCTTTTTTTCTCCTAAAGTTATGACATTATTCTCGTAATATTATGACTTTTTTCTCGTTAAGTTGTCACTTTATTCTCGTAATATTACAGCTTTTTTGTTGTAAAGTTATGACTTTATTCTCTTAATATTACAACTTTTTTCCTGGTAAAGTTATGACTTTATTCTCGTAATATCACGACTTTTTTTCTGGTAAAGTTATGACTTTATTCTCGTAATATTATGACTTTTTTTTCTTGTAAAGTTATGACTTTATTCTCGTAATATTACAACTTATTTTCTCGTAAAGTTATGACTTTATGCTCGTAATATAACGACTTTTTTTCTCGTTAAGTTATGATTTTATTCTCGTATTATTACGACTTTTTTTCTCATAATATCATGACTTTATTCTGGAAATCTCAGATTTTTTTTCCCTCAATGTGACCCTAATACTCCGTAGTACATTTGCACTTTGGCCCTCACTGCATTAAACTTATATACTACATACTTACACTATAAACTGTGTTACCTTCATCACAATGATCAAATGTTTTGCAGCTCCAGACAGATTTTTTTTTTTTTGCCTAAAATGGCTCTTTTGATACTAAAGGTTGCTGACCCCTGCTGTAGTATAATGCTAGTGTAAAACAAATCAAGCATGACTGAATACTTTTCTGAAAACACAATAGTTTTGTGTTCATTCTGACTGATTTCCCTGCTGCTCCTCTGCAGGCGGTGGACTCCAGAGACTCCATGGCCATGGCACTTTACTCTCAGTGTTTCAACTGGATCACCCGCAAGCTCAACAACCGCATCAGGGGCAAAGAAGACTTCAAGTCCATCAGCATCTTGGACATCTTTGGGTTTGAGAACTTCGAGGTGTGTTTGGACTCGTGGAAAGATTCACCATAAAACAATTTTTAAACACTTTAACACAAAGCCATATGTAAAGTAAAACCCCCCAAAAAATCAGATAATGCGGAGAAAATAAAAACTCTTTTGTTTGTCTGATATGAACCCAGAATCTCTCCAAGGGATAAATAAATTTAACTGAATTAAATTAAATTCCAATCCCTCACACAAACACACACTCAATTAGACTCATCAGTATGACCTTTTATTTCCCCTCTCCCTCAGTATTTTAATCATATTTTAATTGTTAATCAGTAAATACACCTCAGGTGTTCATTAACTGATGTCTGATGCCTCGTCTTTGTTCCCCTAACAGGTCAACCGCTTTGAGCAGTTCAACATCAACTATGCAAATGAGAAGCTTCAGGAATATTTTAACAAGCACATCTTCTCCCTGGAGCAACTTGAATACAACAAGTAGGTGGAGGCTGTTTACTCGCCGCGGATCGGTTTGTTTTTCAGCTCCAAAAAGTCTGTCGTCTTGATCCTTGAACCTTCAGTCTCACTCTTTAAACGCTGCTTTGCGTTGGCTAAGCTAGCACGGAAAAACAGAGCCCTGCAGAGTGTCGTAGCCTGCCAAGTATTGTTGTATTCCACATATACAGTATACACAAAACATCATCTCATATCCTCTCTGACCAAATTGTAACCTGATGTTTGTCAGTATTCAGAAAACACAGCAGCTGAGGTCACCGGCCTGAAGGCAGTCGCTCCGAAGCTCCACCAACAACTGTGTCATTTTGTAAAGCTGCAGCCAGTCTGAGACTGTCTGTTTGTCCTCTGGGTCGGATGTTGTTGGATAAAACGGCACCAGAATGCTGTTAGAAGTTCTGATCGTAGGACTTTTATACCTGCATCTGTTCATCACAATCCGTTCATTACTATTTGAAAATTCTCAGTAACAAATAGTCAGAGGTGGAGGGGAAATATTCCCTCTTTGCAGGCAGAGGTCCCCTGAAAGACTGAAATAACACATAATAATGGGTTTTCTTTCATGCTGTACATTTCTCCATTTGCTTCTTGCAGGGAAGGCCTGGTTTGGGTCGACATCAACTGGATGGACAATGGAGAATGTCTGGATCTGATCGAGAAGGTACGAGGGGGGATTTAAAAGTCTTGCTCGACTTGAGAACTTGTCAAGTTCTGCACAGAAGGAAGGATGATGATGATGCTGTTGGTGATAAAGAGAGTTCCTAAGATTAGTTATAACTCAGTTCTAAATAATGAGATGTTGATGAGATACTTTGTTGAAGATGCAGTGGATATAATATTTGAATTTCTTTTGAGATTTCTGCAAGAATTGCATTTTTTGGCGATTGGATGGCGAGCACCTCTGTTGTGTAAACTGCTCAGAAACCCCCTTATTGTCAATGTAGCTAGGAAAGCCATCCATCCTCTGAATGCTCTAGGTCTCTAGTTTGATCCATCCATCCTCTGAATGCTCTAGGTCTCTAGTTTGATCCATCCATCCTCTGAATGCTCTAGGTCTCTAGTTTGATCCATCGATCCTCTGAATGCTCTAGGTCTCTAGTTTGATCCATCCATCCTCTGAATGCTCTAGGTGTCTAGTTTGATCCATCCATCCTCTGAATGCTCTAGGTCTCTAGTTTGATCCATCCATCCTCTGAATACTCTAGGTCTCTAGTTTGATCCATCCATCCTCTGAATGCTCTAGGTCTCTAGTTTGATCCATCCATCCTCTGAATGCTCTAGGTCTCTAGTCTGATTCATCCATCCTCTGAATGCTCTAGGTCTCTAGTTTGATCCATCCATCCTCTGAATGCTCTAGGTTTCTAGTTTGATCCATCCATCCTCTGAATACTCTAGGTCTCTAGTTTGATCCATCCATCCTCTGAATACTCTAGGTCTCTAGTTTGATCCATCCATCCTCTGAATGCTCTAGGTCTCTAGTTTGTGGCTGTAAAGTTTTATGAGGCTTGATTATCCTAGAGGTCACCACAAGGTCATTTTATACAGTGAGGTCAAGTTTAAAAAAAAAAAGGTCTCACTACAATGAAAGAGATCAGAATCGACAAGAATAAATTGTGTAAAAACGTGTGTGATGATGACAGCGGTGAGGATAAGAACAACTAAGATGATAATGATGATGATGATAATAATCATGATGATGATGATCTCTCCGTGTTTCCATAGAAACTGGGTCTCCTGGCACTGATGAATGAGGAGAGTCACTTCCCCAAAGCTACAGACGGCACCTTACTGGAGAAACTCCACAGCCAGCACTCGGTACGTCTTTCACTTGACCTTTTCACCTTTCAGTTGACCTTTTCACCTTTCTCTTGACCTTTTCACCTTTCACTTGACCTTTTCATGTTATGTTACTTTATACGTCTACTCCACTACATCTCAGAGGGGAATATTGTACTTTTTACTTCACTAAATTTATTTGGCAACATCAGTTACTTTATTCTGAAATTAATACTTTGGTAAGTATATTTTGATGCTAATACTTTTGTACATTTTGAATGCAGGACTTTTATATGTAACAGAGTATTTCTTCACTGTGGTATTAGTAGTTTTTAGATCTTAGTACTTCTTCTTCCAACCTTGGTGTCAAGGCATCATCATTCAGACTTTATAAATTCATATTAGCTCCAGGAGTCAGTCATCACCAATGAATGAAGTCATTTATTTATTATTATTTTTGACAGAATAATCCTGTCATTAATAAGCCTTTTTTAAATAAATAAATAAGTAAATAAATAAATAAACAAATAAGTAAATAAATAAATAAACAAACAAATAAATAAATAAATAAAACAATATTTCAGCATTCTGTGGTAAAAATAACAGCTGCATTTTTAATGATAGTTAGCATCTGTTGCTAACAGGATATTAAATCTGATCTCTGCCCAGTTCTTGGCTTTTGAATCTGCAGCAAACAGCTTGACTTGATTTTAAACACTTATGTGACTGCGAGTATTAAAGAGGTGGAGGACTTTAATTTGAATAAATATGAGCGCTTGAAAATATTTCAGTGAATATTTTCCTGGCTGTGCTCTCAGTGAAGCTTTATTTACAGCCTTATTATTAAACTGGATTATGATCAAATAAAAGACTCTTTGGATATATCAAACCAGAGACATGAAGACTGTTAAAGCGGGGTTGAAAGGACAACCATCTATGAGACTCAAGTCTTTAGCCACAGATTCATTTTACAGTTTGTTTTTTCTTCTGGCAGAGACTCATTTTATTTTACTTTACATCAGTTTCATGCAGGTATGATTTGGGAACCAACTGCAGTAATGATTACAGATGTGGTTCGTACAGTAATCATCTGAAGTCTGGTGTTTGTCAGAAGTAATTAAACTGGTTCCTCTCTCCTCCTGCAGAAAAACTCTTTCTATGTGAAACCACGCGTTGCCGTGCATAACTTTGGAGTCAAGCACTATGCAGGAGAGGTAAGAGCTGCCTATCTATTTGTTATTATTATAGTGTCCTTTCTTTGTTCCTGTTAAACTCTCTGACGCCCCCCCGTGGTCGGTTACAGGTGGTGTACGACGTGAGGGGGATGTTGGAGAAGAACAGAGACACTTTCAGAGACGACATCCTCAACCTGCTGAGGGAGAGCAGGTAGATTACAGCGGTCCTAACTGAAGGAGAGAGTTGCTTCATCCTATCTACTGTTGTTTACATATATAAAAAGGAGTTGAGGATTAAAATGCCTTACACAGTGGTTTGTGTCTCCAGATGTGCTCATTTAGACCTTCTTTCACTCATAAGCCAACTTCTCTTTTTATGCCCACTGAGCTCCATTTAAGCTGCACCAGTATAGATCCACATTTCCTCAGCATGTGTTTTCTAACTATTTCCTTTTGCTCTGTCAGGTTGGACTTTGTCTACGATCTGTTTGAGCACGTATTGAGCCGAAACAAGCAGGACACTCTGAAGAGCAGCTCCAAGCACAGACGGCCCACCGTCAGCACCCAGTTTAAGGTAAGTTCACTGTAGAGACCGGTGCTGAACACCGGGACCGGCTGCACTAACACAACACCGCTCTGATCTTAAATAGGAGACGTTACACTGAAGTTACATGCTGTTTTAGTCAGTTAGTTCTGACTCTATAGTAGTAGAGATAGTAGTAGTATTAGTAGCTATTACCTCAGCCATTCAGGAAGAACCCCCTTATTCCTAAGAAATATTTATATATATATATATATATATATATATAAATAGTAATGGTAACTATAGTAATGGTTAGGGCTGTCGCATAGAAGGAATTTCCCCTGTGGTGATGATGACTGGCTCAACAGTACGATATGTCATATTATTGTAACTGTTTTTTTTAGGGTTTTTTTTTGCAAATTACTTTATTTATCCTGATTTTAGTGCTGTATAAATATTATTATGTATATTGTTAGTTTTTAAATGAGAAAGATGACAGTTTTTAGTTGAGAATAATTGGCTCAACAGTGCTATATGTGGTATTATTGGCTTTTTTTTTGCGCAACTTACTTCATTTATCCTGATTTTAGTGCTATATATAAATACGCTTTATTGTTAGGCTGTGATTACGTAGCCTTTATTGGGTTTTTTTAAACGACATAGATGATTTTAAAAATACTTCTTTATTGTTAAATGCAGAACAAAGAAGGGAAACGAGGTGCAGCGTTTTTTTTTTTCAGCTGTGCTTTGGTTGCATCTGGTTGCTATGATACGGAATATCAAAATGTCATCACAAGGTAGAGTACTTGCTCTGGATGAAGGGAAGTTTGAAGCACCTATAGGGAGAGAGGACGGACCCAGCGGTCTTGTCAGTACTGCGGTTATTGTGACAGCCCTAGTAAAGGTAGTAGCCTCCGCAGGTTTAGTACTACCTCTGCTGTGAGTAGAAGTAGTATAAATATTAGTAGTCACAGTATTATAAGTAGTAGCCGCAGTAATACTAGTAGTAACAGAAGTGTTTCTGTTGTTGCAGGATTCTTTGCACTCCCTGATGTCCACTCTCAGCACCTCCAACCCATTCTTCATCCGATGCATCAAACCGAATACACACAAGGTGAGCGCTGATATGCACGCACACGCACACACACACACACACACACACACACACACACACACACACACACATTATGCCTCGAGCGAACATTAGCAGATCAGGATGTCGGAGCGCTGAAGTATCACAGAGAGTGTGTGTTGTCATTTTAATAATCCAACAGTCTTCCCCCACCAGCCAACCAGCCAGCCATCCGCAGACAGTAATGAGAAGTGTCTGGCCCTTTTGGTGCCCTTTGACCTCCCACCCCGGGTTGCCTAGCAACAGGCTGGAGTAGTGGAGAATGCGTGGATAATGTACACAAATGATATACAGGAAGCGAGTGGTGGGATTCACCGAAGGCTAACCTGGAAGTGGAGGCTTGTGAGTGTGTCTTCCTCAGCACCAACCAGGCTCCTCTCTTCTCTTTTCTCTGTATTTTTATTCGTGGCCCGTAACTGGAAAGATGGCTTCAAAGCATCCGTGACATCCGGTGTTCGTCTGTGGTTTGAAACTCCCCAGGCTACCAACCAGAGTATTGACTATCTCATCAACAGGACTGTTCTTAGATCAGCGTCTCATCGATATCTGTCTGGGAGCCTCGTCCTCTCACTCATTAGCAACATCATTGCAAACGTCAGATGTGTCGAGTTTAAGTGGGAATGTGGTCAACGTGGAATCACTCATTGATTGCTGATGTCAGTGGTTATTGATAGTTCCCACGCTTGGTCATCAGTGTTGGTTTACTACCAGAGAATCATTGGTTGTCTGCTAGAAACTAATTTATATGTTAAGTAGCTGACTGTGAACGTTTCTTGAGATTCTTCTGCGACCACAGGGTCATCTCTGTGAAAAGCACTGGCTCTTAACCTGCAGGTGAATTGTGGGAATCTGTGAGGAAACACTTCTTTTTTTAAAGGAAATTAAGATGTTGTAAAGCCAAGATTTATGCTCCCAGTACAGGTATTTCTCTGTAGCATTGTCTCAAAATGTTTAACAAAATCCCCCAATCAGAGTGCAACTTCTACTTGATATTCTCAGAGCTAAACTAACTCTGCTTTCTGATCCACTAGCTCAGTTGTTCGCACACATTCGCCGCCACTCTCTCTCTCTCTCTTGCTTCACCACTCACTTCCCACATACTCCAAATGACCTACGCTACTCTTCTCCTACACGCTTTCGCACACGAAAGAGGCTGCAGTCTGCAACCTCACCACTAGATGCCGCCAGATGTTAAACACTGGACCTTTTAAAGCATCTTATCAGCAGTTAACAGTCTTAACTACTGATTACTAGGTGCTGTCAAAGTGTGGATTAATTATTGGGTTTTTAAATCCTCGATATCTGTAGTACTGTACGCTGTTCTGAAGTTCAAAACCTATAAAGTCATTCTGATGATGTAAAGATATATATCAAGTTATAAGTATACTTGGGAAATGTCATTTTTTTTAGTCTGAAGGCCAATTTCTTTTCTTAATTTCTTGATAAATAGATATATAGATATATAGATTTGAAGATAAGACAAACTCGTGGGTATCTCTGGTGTCCTCTGGGAGACCAGCTGGACGACCGTCTGGACTCCTCTTCCTCTGATCGAATGTTAAACAAGGCTGGATGATGACTTTTGAATGGGGCTTAATGTAGTGAGGCAAAGAGTTAGGAGGTGGGGGGGGGTTAGGGCAGCTCCCAGGGGAAACACAAGGGTCAGGACGACCCGGCACGCGGCCCCTAAAAAGCCCCCCAGAGAGGCGTCCCTGTCATCTGCCTGTTTGACTCTGAGCAGGTGTCAGAGGGGAGGAGGGAGAGAAAAGGATGAAGAACACTTCAATGTGGAAGATCTTCTTTTTGACATTATCGTAAAGTAAAGACACTTTGGGAAGTGAGGAGAGGTTAACTTACTAACAGACTGACTGACTAGCAGCTATTTTGTGTGCAGTGATGTAACGGTGTGTTGGTTCATCATGTGACTCCTGCAGATGGTAAGTGGAGTCTCTCTGTGGAAATATCAATATATTGATCGAACGCATAATAGTGTGGACAGACTGTTGGCTCTAAATACAATTAGGACACATTCAAGCACACACACGTTTGTACACTTTCAAACAGTCACACTCAGATATTTACTTCTTATTGTAGAAAGGAAAATCCTGGTGTTTTTCAACCTGGCTCTTATTCTCTCTCAACTTTGCATTCGCCACCTCCGGGAAAACTATACATATATCTGTACAAACAAGCTTTCCAACTAAACTCTAGTTTTATTTTATATAAAACGCTTGTCTCTGACTGGAACATAAAAACAGAAGCTATTCCCTTTGGGTTGGCTAAACTGAACCAAACCTAAAATGCACCTGAATTAACGTGTTCCAGCTTTTATTAATGAATTAACGGCACATAAAGGTGCTCTAGATCTGTTTTACTTTCATTACGATGTGAAATATCTCAGGATGAGATTAGAAAAATGATTCGACGGGGGAGTTGGTAGATAATTGGCTCCAGTTCAGCCAGTCTGAGGCAGCAACCAGTGCATCACACCAGTATAAGCTGCAGTGAGTGGACACAACAGCCACCACGTTTGAATGTAAACAGTCTCTCTCTCTCTCTCTCTCTCTCTCTCTCTCTCTCTCTCTCTATCTCTCTCTCTCTCTCACTCACTCTCTCTCTCTGTCAGGCCCTACAAGTGGCCCGCACAAATTAGCCTCAGCAGGAGATGCATCGCCATGGCAACCGCGGCCCTCCCTCTCCACACAAAAAAAAGGGGGAGTGGAGTTCTGGGTTTGAAAGCCTTTGTTTGACTCTGTGGTGGCAGTGTGTGTGTGTGTGTGTGTTGAGTGTGTGTGTGTCTGAGCCGGTCAGACACACACACAGAGAGACGAGACAAGACAAGACAGCAGCTTTTGGGAAGTTTTTCTGTCATTTTTCTCCCCCGTTTGTTTCTGATCTGACAAACCCTGAAGGCAGCGAAGCTCGAAGCTATACGATGCACGGTGAGACCTGATGCTTTGCTTTTTTTAAATGGGAAGCGGTGCATTCAAGTGCACGCTTGTTGCACGGGGTGGGGGGGTTTAAGTGTCCAGTGGAGGGTTTTCTCCAGTGCTGTGGAATGAGGTGAGATGCAGCGGTTTGTTTCTCATCATCCCAGGCTTTTCAGGCAGCTTGATTTGCACAAAAGTCTAATTTATTTTCACTGAAGAAAGTGGCGTCTAATAAGGAACATTTAAAAAAAAAAAAAAGAAGCATGCATTTAATGTCTAAATGTGTTTTTGAATGACACCAATTCAGCTCTCCTGCTCAATCAGTTCAAAACATAATTAATTAGACAGTAAAATAGAGCTGCAGCAGTAATTAACCTGTATATATATAAAATCTATTCTGTAATATTCATCTTATATATAGTCACTTATTCCCATATGCATGTACATAACCTCTCTGTATAGATATACAACATTTTTTATACAATATTTCATCAGTATGCAACTTATACTCTGTATGTATGTCTATTTATATACACCATATATCCTCATTTGTATGTGTTGTCTCAATCAGCACTTTGCACTCTGGTTAGATGCATTTCCTTTTCTTGTTTCCTGGTTTAGATTTCCTTTCCTTTCCTCCAAAACTGCGGTGGGAAAGCTCTTAATGCTCGTCTGTGTTGTCGGGTAGAATCCTATTAGAGGAAGAGCCCGGTTCTGACCGTAACACGCGTCATTTTTTGACGAGATTCAACAGCTTGTTCCTTAATTAATTCAGCTGCAAGAATTAGTCCCATCAGTGTCATTATACTGCTGTGTGGTTTTATATAATAACCATGCACTGGACGTACAGACAGTCCCTCTGATGTCTCTCCTGTTTGTCGTCTCGTTAATTGGACTCGAAGGCTTTCAGAACCAAATTGATCCACATTGAATTTCAAGAAGGAAAAAAAAAAACATTTGACTAGAGATGCAGCCTGCAGGTCTGCATGCTTTATAAGAGCATGATGGTTATTAGCATCGAGCGTGATTGAGGTTGAATACATAATGAAACGGTTTAGTTAATGACATGATAATGAGGAGAAAGTAGTTTATCTGGTGATTGTTGTGTAAGAAAAGCTCAGTTCTCTTTCTAACGGGACTTAACTGCTGTTGATCCTTCAATATGTCCCAAACACAGATTCATTTGCCAGTAAAGATTTGGTATTTTAAGATTTGGTGTCATTTTTAATCTCTTCTGTTGTTAAAAAAAAATGCAAATCATTAATTACGCAAAAATGGCAAACGTCTGTTTGGTTCCAGCTTCTCAAATGTGAGAATTTGCAGCTTTTCTTTGATTCATATCGTTGTGATTTGAGTGGTTTTGGACTGAAGACGTCACCTGGGATATTGTGATTGCCATTTCTCACTGCTTTTTGGACATTTTATAGACTGAACCTCTAATCGATTCATTGAAAGAATGATTGACAGATGAATCGATAATGGAAGAAAAACTTGTTTGTTGCATCTCTAGGTCATAGCTGCTATTTCTCAAGCATGTTGATGTCGGAAATATAAAGAATTTAAAAGAAAAACTAGAGTATTTAATACTGACCTGCTGTTAGGTTCATTAAGTGCATTGTGCAGCATTTATTCTGACGTTCTTATTTATTACGAGAACTTGCACAAAGAAGCTGGAGGTAATGTTCCACGCTGCTAATGGAGACTTAATTGTCCATGATATCTGTCTGTCTGTCTTTGTTTTTATTGGTTTCACCTCAGCAGCTCTACCCTCTGCAGGTTTCCTTTGTGTCATTGATGTTTTTTGAGAAATCCAAACCCACAAGAATCCTCCTGCAAACTGGGTCAGGCTTAAATCCAGCAGGGTCGGGGATTTAGGTTGGATTTATGTCCTTCTATGTGCAGAAAACATTGTTGCAGGGATTCCCCAGAACCCAGTGAAGGAGTGAGTGATAATCCCTATCTGGCTCCCACAGTCAAAGACCTGGAACGCCTAGAAGCAAACAAGACTTCTGACAAAGAAACGCAGAGGTCTTTGGCTTCTAAATGCTTTTAGATGTTCTTAGACCTGTTTAAAGCAAGAATGTTGATCCTCACAGAGAGCAAAGGACTTCTGTGAGGATTTTCTCTGTTAATCTGATTGTAAATTGAGTACCTTTTGGGTTTTGGACTGTTGGTCGGATGAAAGAAGCAGTTAGAAGGTGTGACCTTTTTGTCATTGTATTTGTATAATATAGATTTATCAATATTCAAGGTTTAGAGTGCAATCAGTGGCAGAATCTCATTTTGCAAATGAAAGAATAAAACTGTTTTCCTAAAGAGCACCAAAGGTTGCCTGAGTAAATAAGGAAATCTAATTTAATTCTTTCTGGGTAATACGTTCAGTTATCTCTTGCTGCCACTCGGGGCGCTGAAGCGCATTTGGAGAGGAAATTGTGTTGCTCTGGCTCTACCTGTTTGGCATGGAGAGGAGGTTGTGTTACTCTGGCTCTATCTATCTGGCGTGGAGAGGAGGTCGTGTTACTCTGGCTCTATCTATCTGGCGTGGAGAGGAGGTCGTGTTACTCTGGCTCTATCTATCTGGCGTGGAGAGGAGGTTGTGTTGCTCTGGCTCTATCTATCTGGCGTGGAGAGGAGGTCGTGTTGCTCTGGCTCTATCTGGTTGGCAAAATGTCAGAGATGATTTTTCAGCATTGACACAAATTTACATCCTAACTTCATCCAAGATGTCCCTATTCTTTTAAATGTGCTTCATATTTTCATGCGGAAAGTCTTATGATACGTGGATATTTGCTGAAAATCACATACAGAATGAAAAATGATTAAAGTAAGAAGATTCAGGATCATGTCTGTACCTTCTTACCGGTGGTGAATGATGGACGGCTCATCCTGAGTTCGGTTATCTTCCCCCCGCCGGTTCCCAACCCCCTCGGGAGCGGACCACCACGCCCCCCTTTTGTCCTGTTGAATGCCCCGAGCCCTGAGTCTTTTAGCGGGGAAGTTGGGCTGAGAAGGACTCTGAGTTTACCCCCTCAGGCTATTGTTGTCACGCCCCTGTAGAGTTCCTGAGACGGACTGTCCGCCTCTGGATGCTGATTTGCATCACTGTTGTTGTGGTTCTGGACTCTAGCTAACTTACCCCAGAACAGTTGAGATATTGTAAAACAGTTTTAAATCAAAGGATATGGCTGAAAGAGGAATCATTTCCCAAAAATCCCACCAAAAACCTTCACTCGTCTGGTTTGAGTCTTTCCATCAGATACATTCAGACACCAGAACATCAGTGCGGTCCAACACTGATGTTGGGTGATCAGGTCTGGCTCGTGTTGGATGGGTGGTTGAGGTCTGGACTCTGTGCAAACCAGTCAAGATCATCCACACCAAACTGGGAGAACCATTTCTTTATGGAGCTGGCTTTGCGCACCATCGTCTCTCATTGTATGCTGTAACATTACGAGTTCTCTTAAACTATCATGTCTCTGGGTCGTCCATATGCTTTTGGCCAAATATTGAATAAAATAAACTCTTCAGCTCCAAAGATAGAAAATACATTAGATGGTTATTGCAGATGACCGCCACACAATTTGACCCAGAAATTTTTTTTTTTCTGTAAAATATTCCAACCTTCACTCTAATTTCTAAGGTACAAAGTCTGTATTCATGTCAGTTTGAGTTATTCATTCTCACTTCAGGCAGCTTTAGTTTATTCATTATTAGGAATACTGAATAGAAAGGACAAAAAGGACCTTTCTGAAACAGAAAATGTCTCGGATGAAGTGAGAAAGGAACCATCTCTTCGGCTGCAGACCTTTCAAACTGACTTCGAGGCAGCTCTTTGACACAGCATGAAACTTCTCCAGATTGTGTTCGGGGGACTGAAATAAAGATAGAAAAGAAGAAAGACGGAGAAATTTAATTCACCAAGCTGTATGAGCCTCCCAGAAAGAGTGTTTTTTTTGACATCCCAGAAGCAAGAAAGAGGAAACGATAGATAGAAAACAGGAGGCGAAGAAAGGCTAGGAGGCAGAGGGCAGCTTCCTGACACCGCTCGGCTTTGTACGCCGCGGCCCGGCCGTATGCAAATGGACGTTATGCTAATGAGGCGCTCTCTGCGGCCGGGCGGCAGTTAAAGGGCGCCATTCAATCACTCGGTCAAGATCTGGTGGTGAATTGGCCTCTCTTCATGTTTAGCAGCTCAAATGGTCCATCAACGGGCTATCAAGGGGGGGATGGGCGCTGAATAAAGGGGGCCATTACGAGTGGGTATGAAAGCCCCCTCTTATTCTGAGCCCCCCCCCACGACGCCCACTGAGGTCACAGGGTGAGAGGGGTCCCCGGGAAAATGGCTTTCACTGAATGTACTTCTGTAAGTAATAATGGTATCTCAATGCCAAGTGTGTTTTTTTGGAGGGTTTTGATTCATTGCTGGAACGCTGCTGTCGTATTCTCTCTCAAAGCTGCGAATGAGTGGCGTTATGTATGTATGAATGTTTGGAGGGAAGAGGCGTGTGGATTAGCTGCAGACATCATAGGACATAGTTTGACTGATTCAGCACTCAAAGGAATTTAAAGAGCTGTAAAAAAAATTTCCTTTTTGGAGAGAGATTTTTAAGCAGTTCTTTTGAGTTTTGGTTTTAAATCAAACAAACTGTCTGGTTCAGTTTCCAGCAGGCAGCTGTTTTCATCCAACAAGCTCCAATAAACGCACTTTTCAGTAGTACAATATCATATTTAATCGGAAGGACACAAACACAACTCCGTCTGCTGGATGTGGAAATAGACAACTGTTTGCTAACATAACAACTTCATAACATGATATGTCAGAAGAACTCACCACCACAAACCATATCAGTAGTTTTTATTCCCTTTTCTACCCAGAATGCATCAACATCAATACAGAACTGTTTACCCTTCATCCTGTATAATAACACGTCCGGTGCTCTAAACCTGCTCTCAAAACAGGAACAGAGTCAGAATCCAAAATCAATCACCACAGCTGTGAAAACACCGACGTCGAACACCACCGGATGACAGGATCACATTGTGTACGGCGTTCTAGATCAATCAATACCGGTAGAAAAGTGTCCTGAGAGCAGCTGACTGGACTAAATTATAGAGGAACATTAAAGGAAGTTTCCTGTGGTGCCCCGTGCGAGGCGGTATTTCTAGTTTATTGGTATTTTATTGTTTTCGTAAGCTACCTGGGTTTGCACCAAAAGTTCCTGGGACTTTTTAGTCCCTAGAACTACTTTTCAAGGAACTAAAAGGTTCCTTCAGCCCACTGTCTGTCTGTGTTTCCACCGTGGTCTAAAGACCTGCGAAGATTAGACAAATTAGTCCGCTGACATATGAAACGGCAGAGTCTAACCTTACTTTTAATGTTATCAAACAAAGAGAAATGTTCTCCCCTCATCCTAAAATGGTCCTAAATTGATACTAGAGTACTTACTTTTTATGAACGAAAGCGGTACAGTTGAAGCAGCGGCGCTGTGTTTGTGTTTGGCCAATCAGCGACGGTCATCCCTGCAAACTCCACCCCGAAAATTCCTGTACTTTCAGAACACCGACTAGCAGGGCCTTTTTGGGGGGGTAAAAAGTCCCCGGAACTTAATTTAGACCCTGGTCTTTGCAGTCGAAGTGCAACGAGTTCCTCAAAAGGTTCTTAGTTCCGGGGGAAAGTTCCTGCGGTCGAAAAGATGTTTTTCAGTGATACCAGCAACGGATATATTGACATTTATTAAAGTTGAAAATATAAATGTGTAATAAGTAAGTGTAAAATTATATTGGATTTACACAGAAGTGTTACCAAAGAGCTTTGAGTATTTTCTTAGTTGTTGACAACATTCGAGCATTTACATATTTAACCGTTATTTAAATATCTTTATGGGGTCTGCAAGTTGTCATTTTCAGATGTGAATGTGACTGTCGTCAGCCTCATATTTATCCTTTAATTCCTATCAATCGCCGTCTGCTTCCAGATGCCTGACCAGTTCGACCAGACGTTGGTTCTGAACCAGCTCAGATATTCCGGCATGTTGGAGACGGTGAAGATCCGACGCACTGGCTTCCCCATCCGGAGACCTTTCCAAGACTTCTGCTCCAGGTTTGTCTCCGCACCCAAGACTTCCATCACATCATCTCAGTCATATATTACTCTTACATGAACACATACATCATCCTTTATTCTTGTGATGGTTGTGTCTACACTGCTCTGTTGAAACTCTGCAGGTTCAGACACCAAAATAACCTGCAGGTGTTTAATTCCAATACTCTCCAAATAGTCTCATATCCTAAATCAGTGTATTAAGTCTCTGAGCATCAGATCAAGAGGATCTGTTAAGAACAAGATGTAAATTAGACCCTTGCTGCTCCATTTCGTGAACTACAAGAGCACTGGACTCTAACCTTTCGCTTTACCTCACCGGTTCTCCCCAGGTACAAAGTGTTGATGCGGGGCGTGATGACGCCGGATGACCCCAGAGGGAGCTGCGTCCAGCTGCTGCACCTCTACGACAGCAGCAGCACCGAGTGGCAGCTGGGAAAGACCAAGGTGAGGCACAACAGATGCTCTTTGCTTTTACAGCCGCACTCACATGACGTTGTTCTGGCATCTTCATGTGCTGTTTTTTGACCTTTTTTAGTGAATTTGAACACACACATTTTCCCTCAGATTAACATTTCCTGTCTGTCAGCGGTGGAATATATATCCCTCTTGCTCACAGTATAATTAACTTTTTTCCGTCAAACCCTGAGCTCCTGAATGCCCCGCCGTTTGTTCTGCCTCTGGCTCACACCGGCTGATCCCCTTTTTCTCCTCGCTAACATGAATATGACTGGATGCAGACTTCACTTCGCCAATCCACGTTGGGCTGCACTCCGCTCCCCTCGAGGCTTAATTTGGCTTCACGCGTCTTACAAAATCCAGCTCGATGAAACCGTTCCAGAGCTCAGGTAACCTGTGTGGCTGCCGGCTCTGTGAGATCATGAATAATTGAAGTCCGGAGCACCTGAAGCGTGGAATCCAACAGTTATTGGATCCGGTCTTCATCCCCCTCGGTGTACTGCTCTCTGCTTCCACTACACCGGATCAGATAGAATAAACCTACTGCTGCCAGCGCAGCGTTGCTGTGGGGAAACGACAGATGGGGACACAGATCCCTAATCACAGCATGACCGTGTGATGCTGCAGGAGGTGACAGCAGTGGTGGATGCATGTATGTGTGTGTGGGTGGACGGATGAATGGTCATTAGTGTGTGTGTGTTTGTCCAGGACCACCGAGACCACAAGAAACTGAATTAAGAGTCAGGACCGCAGCACTCAGGTGTCACCGGATATTACATCAATTTATCCATTCACCAATTTGTATGTGCATTTATGTATTGGCACATAATAAAATAATAGACATGTCTTACC
>CAKAOJ020000357.1:542500-553650 GCA_916701645.2 Sebastolobus alascanus
TGTTCCTGCAATGTTTACGGTCTGCAGTTTATTGTCGTATTGGCTGGACTGGATCCAAAAAGCATTTGACCTTTTATGAGAATTATTAGGACTGCAAAAAAATCTCTCTCATTTTATCCAGTTATTGCTGTCTGTCATGTTTTTCTTATAAAACGATCAACATTCTTCCAGTGCAGCGAGATTATTTCAACCTATTTCCAGTAGAAGTCGACTTGTTTCAGGAGTTTTGGAGAAAGCATCATCAGATTTATTGCAGATGACAGAGAAGTGGAAACACTACACTCCTAAAACCGTCTCATATTTTTGGTCTTTTTTTCCATCCTCAGCTTGAGGAGGCCAGAAGACTGGAAGAGCTTCATCGGGCCGAGGAGTTGGCCTCTCTGGCTCAACCTGCAGTAGCAGCCGCGACATCAGCGGACACCCTGGAGGAGCTGGAGTCAGCAGAGGCCCTGCAGGAGGCGTCTGCACAGGAGGAGGTAATCCGTCCTCACGAGGCGTCTCAGGTGGAGGAGATCCTGCGACTGGAGCGGGAGATCCAGTCGCTGCAGCGGCTGAAGGAGCGCCAGGAGCTCTCCCTGACGGAGGCCTCCCTCAACCGCCTGCAGCTCCTCCGCGACCAGGAGCTCCGGCGCCTGGAGGACGAAGCCTGCAAGGCGGCGCAGCAGTTCCTCGACTCGCTGAACTTCGACGAGATCGACGAGTGCGTGAGGAACATCGAGAGCTCCCTGGGAGTCGGCGAGGTGGAGGAGAAGGAGAAGGAGAAGGAGAGCGGGCGGAGGAGAGGAAACGACGAGGAAGAAGTCGACGAAGGGTTCGGGGCCGACGACGAGGCCTTCAAAGACTCGCCGAACCCGAGCGAGCACGGCCACTCGGACGGCCAGCGGACAAGCGGGATCCGGACGAGCGATGACTCGTCTGAGGAAGACCCGTACGCCAATGATGGTGTGACGCCGCCGACCGCCCTGCTTCACCAGCCGCTGCCTTTACCGCCGCCCCCCCCCGCCTGCCACAGCGCCTCATCCAGCGGGGACTCCGTCTACTGCCACCCGCAGGCTTCGTCTGAGGCTCAGTCCGATGACCTGGTGGAGCTCATACCGCCAGACGAGGATTCCGACTACGACCAGGACGACTACGACGAGGGCGCCATCGTGTCCAGTGGCAGTGTGGCCTTCTCCAACCCTCGCAGCGGCCAGTGGTCTCCGGACTACCGCGGCTCTGTAGGCACCTACAACAGCTCGGGGGCTTACCGCTTCAGCTCGGAGGGGGCTCAGTCATCGGTGAGTCGTGTCTCAGCATCCCCGAAGGGTTTTGTAGAAGTAAGGTCGCGGTTAGAAGAGTCATAATGGTCACCAGAGCGAGGATGCATTTACATTTAATACTTTTCTAGTAGTCTATAGTAGTCAGTAATTAAACTAACTTTGTACGTCTTGAATGTCTCATTTCTGTTGTTTTTAATTCCAGTTCGAGGACAGCGAGGACGACTTCGACAGGTTCGACACCGACGACGAGCTGTCGTATCGGCGGGACTCCGTCTACAGCTGCGTCACGCTTCCATACTTCCACAGCTTCCTCTTCATAAAAGGTATCTCCTTCATTACTGTACTTCCACTTCTTTTAAGGAAATGAAAAGGTCTGAAATGACCTCTGACTTCTGCAGGGCAAGAGAAGAGAAGATTCTCCTTTCGAACAATAAAGTATCGTATTGTTACACAGATTGATTTTTTTTTTAAGAGTTGAAGGATTAGCCTCATACTTCCTCCATCCTTGTTTTACTTCCCAAGCGGGTCTTCGACAACTTTCACAATGAAAATAGTATCCGTCAAAACAAACCGCAGCGAGCCGAAACGAGAAAGTAGAAAGTTGTGGAGATATTGGTACCAATAGATTCATTAGTTTCATATGATACCAGTACTTTCACTCTAGCTCTAAAACGGAGCTAGCGCTACGGCCTCTGAAGAAAGTAAATTCGACCGAGGGCGCCCTCAAGGAGTGGAAGATGTTGCCGCTTTCATCCTTTTATCTAAAATGCTTCGGAGGTTGCGCTACCGTCGCGCCCGCTGCTACTAAGCAACCAAAACCTGCACGCTGCGATGACGATGATGATGAAGGTGCGGTAATTTAGCAGTAAAAGCTTCACTGACTAAACTAGACACAATCAAAACAAAGGTAAATGGATTTCCAGCACAATAAATCCCTCACAGTAACATTACTGCTGGATCCCCCCCCCCCCCACCCGCAGTCATAGAGATATAGCAGAAGTGTGTAAAAACATCAGTAATAAAAATGTCATATTTTCCTCCTCCTCCTCCAGGCGGTCTGATGAACACGTGGAAGCGGCGCTGGTGCGTCCTGAAGGACGAGACCTTCCTGTGGTTCCGGGCCAAGCAGGAGGCTCTGAAGCAAGGCTGGCTCCACAAGAAGGGGGGGGGCTCGTCCACGCTGTCCCGCCGCAACTGGAAGCGCCGCTGGTTCGTGCTGCGGCAGAGCAAGCTCATGTACTTCGAGAACGACGGCGAGGAGAAGATGAAGGGGGTGCTGGACATGCACGATGCCAAGTAAGGACCAATCAGGATACCTCAAGAAATCTTCAGTGTGATGTCATCAAACAGGGAGGAGTCAGTTTTAAGTCCCAAAGAGATTTAGTTGTTTGTTTGTTTTTTGCATATCTGACAATAACCTAGTATTAATATACTACTGACTATACTATTTTATTTAGTATCTTAAATATATACAATATGCAGTATATACTGCATATAGTATATAAAATGTGTGCAACAATAAACTGTTAAAATAACATAAATTATAGCATTACTAATAATTAGCAAGCATTATTAATTATCCTTTCATTGTTTGTTAACAGTAAAATAACTATTAACTAAGTTTAATTAACTATTAATTTGCCATTTATAAATGATGGTGAAGTGTTACCAGATATCTTTTCCATCTCACTTCCACGATAAACTGCCGAGTTGTCCACTGAAATCGTTAAACTTTAGCGAGGACAGAATGAGGTTGATGACCGAACGGAATTCCCGCGACACTCACGAGGTGCTACTAGTTGCCAAGCAACCAGTAGCCCTCTACAAGTTGTTATTCCTAACCTGATAGACATGACTTTTTTAAGGCATACTAAACTATGACATTTTTTTTGGAGAAACTATGCATTACAGATAAAAAGCAAGACAAACCTCCGAAGGTGACACACTTATGGAGAGATTTACCTATTTGCATTTTTTTTTGTGATCTGCAGAGAAATCATTGATAACACCGGTAAGGAGAACGGACTGGACATCGTGATGGCAGAGAGGACCTACCACCTCATCGCAGAGTCTGCCGAGGATGCCAGGTAAACTGTGTGTTTGTTTCAGATGCATACTATCAAAAAAACATGTATAAATTCAGCTGTATATGATTCTTTCATGCAGAGATGTAGTCTGAAACTATGTGCAAGACCCATTAATACAGAGATTTAAAGTTTCCTCTTGTGTTAATTTCAATGTATTTAACATGTGTGACAAAAAACTATTGAAATGTACACATCTGTCGATATAAACAAAAGTAAATCAGGCTTAAAATACAAAATAATTTTGCATGTAAACTTGTAAGTTGTCTTGATGGTGATGATGATGATGCTGATGATGATGTTGTTTCCATGGTTACAGCCAGTGGTTCAGCGTGCTGAGTCAGGTCCACGGCTCTACAGAGCAGGAGATCAGAGAGATGCACGACGAGCAAGCAAACCCCCAGAATGCAGTGGTGAGTACTGTGGGGGGGAAGCAAAGCACTGTGGGTAATGGAGTTGTAATACTGTATGCTGAGCTGGAAGTTTTTAAGAGAGAAATATTACTTCTTAATATTGGTTACACTTTCAAATGATGTCTTAACAACTACGGGATAATGTCTAAAACTACTTCCCAGAACTTAAAAGCATTTACTCATCAACTTAACAATTAAGTATTAGATGTGAAGAGTCTGACTCCATACTCAGATTTCTACCTGGGGTTGTATTCAGTCTCTTAATTAATCATAGATGTGTTTTTGGCGTAACATGAAATAAACCAATCAGAGTGTCATCTCCCATTCCCTTTAAAAGCCAGGTTCGCCTGCATTTGGCTTGTTGCTGTATAAAAGGCGGATTGGGCAAATTGGAGCCGTTTTCTGCTGTGAAAATGTTGTTTTTTTAAAGGCTAAACGCCAATAAATATGGATTGAGGCAAGATATTCCGTTAGATAAAAACGTGAATTTTGGGAAATTAATTTTGACTTTTGGAACGCTCTGGAGTTATTGGAAATGTTTGGATCACACGAGTCGTAAACAATCCTGAGCAACCACCACTGGAGTCTAATTCTACAACTACTATAATACTAATAATATTAACCTGATCTTTATACGCAACGCTATAGATGAAGCTTCGAAGCTTCCAACATTCGGTTCAGCCCTAGAGATGTCTTATATTGATGAGTTTCATATTGTGTTTACTGATCAGGAGGGCACTCTGTTTACTGCATTATGCAGTCCAGTCCTTTGTTAGTATGTTTCAAGCCTCAAACACTCAAACCATGGTTACCGATACCAGTTACATTTTTTTAAGCATAGCTTACTTTTTATAAATCATGAGTTTTCATGATTTATAGAATGAATCAAACAAAAAAGAAGTGTGTGTCAACTGAATTTTTTAAGATTTAAACATGTTGTGTTCATTACAGGGGTGAGGATATACTGTAGATAAGGTCTCCTATCTTAAAGAAAATTTTATATTTTCTGTAAATTTAATTGAGAAGTAAATACCTGAAAAGTCAAAGTACTTCATCACATTGGTACGAAAACCCAGTACACAAAATATTACCATAAAGCAGTACTGATCATTGATTTGCACCCAGAGATATTAAAAGGATAGATACCTCAATATAAATACTGCAATACTACAATGTAAACACTGACTGTTTGTGTTAATATCCTCAGACTAGTTTCAGCTTCAGAATAATTGCAGAGTTTTAGTTGAAACTGTTAAACTTAATACATCTCAACTCATGTGGATGCATCTTTTCTTTGATTTGAGCAAATGTGCGTCTGTTTATGTCTATTCTTTTATTTCCATTGTCTTTGTTGTGCCAGCTTTAAAATTCCCTTAGCGATCAATCTGAACACAGATTTATTCTACATCCATGCTACCCACGTTTTGTTGTGTTCTATTCTGTTGTGGTCCTTTGTGTGTTGTACATGTGAGTGAACGTGTTGTAGAGAGAGCGAGAGAGAGAGAGAGAAATAATTGGTTTCCATGGAGCAGAGGAAGGTCAAACTCATTATCCAAACCCTGAGCACTGTCACTGAACCGTCCTCTCTCTCCGTCTCTCCAGGGCACGTTGGATGTGGGAATGATCGATTCTGTCTGTGCGTCAGATAATCCAGAGAGGTAAGGACCTGCATCAAACATCACGTCACTTCTCCAGCTTCACACACTCGGTTTCACATACTACAGCAAAGTGAAGGAACCGGAAAGTGCCTGTTAGATAAAAGCGTTCTGCTGCTGCTTTTAACAGCTGCATTCAGGTTTAATATCCCCTCATAGTATAGTATATCAAACATTTCATTAAAAAAAGTCATTGAAGATTATGTTGAAAAATTTCATGAAAAAAAAGTCATAGTATAGTATGTCGAAAAATTTCATTAAGAAAGTCATAGTATAGTATGTCGAAAATTTCAGGAAAAAAAGTCATAGTATAGTATGTCGAAAAATTTCAGGAAAAAAAGTCATAGTATAGTATGTCGAAAAATTTCATGAAAAAAAAGTCATAGTATAGTATGTCGAAAAATTTCATGAAAAAAAAGTCATAGTATAGTATGTCGAAAAATTTCATGAAAAAAAGTCATAGTATTGTATGTCGAAAAATGTCATTAAAAAAAAGTCATAGTATAGTATGTCGAAAAATGTCATTAAAAAAAAGTCATAGTATAGTATATCGAAAAATGTCATTAAAAAAAGGTGATAGTATAGTATGTCGAAAAATTTCATGAAAAAAAAGTCATAGTATAGTATGTCGAAAAATTTCATTAAAAAAGTCATAGTATAGTATGTCGAAAATTTCATGAAAAAAAAGTCATGGTATAGTATGTCGAAAAATTTCATGGAAAAAAAGTCATAGTATAGTATGTCGAAAAATTTCATGAAAAAAAAATCATAGTATAGTATGTCGAAAAATTTCATGAAAAAAAAGTCATAGTATAGTATGTCGAAAAATTTCATGAAAAAAAAGTCATAGTATAGTATGTCGAAAAATTTCATGAAAAAAAAGTCATAGTATAGTATGTCGAAAAATTTCATGAAAAAAAAGTCATAGTATAGTATGTCTAAAAATTTCATGAAAAAAAAGTCATAGTATAGTATGTCGAAATATTTCATGAAAAAAAGTCATAGTATAGTATGTCGAAAAATTTCATGGAAAAAAAGTCATAGTATAGTATGTCAAAAAATGTCATGAAAAAAAGTCATAGTATAGTACGTCGAAAAATGTCATTAAAAAAAGTCATAGTATAGTATGTCGAAAAATTTCCTGAAAAAGAGTCATAGTATAGTATGTCGAAAAATGTATGAAAAAAAGTCATAGTATAGTATGTCGAAAAAAGTCATAGTATAGTATGTCAAAAAATTTCATAAAAAAAAGTCATAGTATAGTATGTCAAAAAATTTCATGAAAAAAAAGTCATAGTATAGTATGTCAAAAAATTTCGTAAAAAAAAGTCATAATATAGTATGTCGAAAAATTTCATGTAAAAAAGTCATAGTATAGTATGTCGAAAAATTTCATGAAAAAAAAGTCATAGTATAGTATGTCGAAAAATTTCATGAAAAAAAGTCATAGTATAGTATGTCGAAAAATTTCATGAAAAAAAAGTCATAGTATAGTATGTCAAAAAATTTCATGAAAAAAAAGTCATAGTATAGTATGTCGAAAAATTTCAGGAAAAAAAGTCTTAGTATAGTATGTCGAAAAATTTCCTGAAAAAAAAGTCATATTATAGTATGACGAAAAATGTATGAAAAAAATGTCATAGTATGTCGAAAAAAAGTCATAGTATAGTATGTCGAAAAATTTCATGAAAAAAAAGTCATGGTATAGTATGTCGAAAAATTTCATGGAAAAAAAGTCATAGCATAGTATGTCGAAAAATTTCATGAAAAAAAGTCATAGTATAGTATGTCGAAAAATTTCATGAAAAAAAAGTCATAGTATAGTATGTCAAAAAATTTCATGAAAAAAGTCATAGTATAGTATGTCGAAAAATTTCAGGAAAAAAAGTCATAGAATAGTATGTCGAAAAATTTATGAAAAAAATGTCATAGTATATCGAAAAAAGTCATAGTATAGTATGTCGAAAAATTTCATGAAAAAAAAGTCATGGTATAGTATGTCGAAAAATTTCATGGAAAAAAAGTCATAGTATAGTATGTCGAAAAATTTCATGGAAAAAAAGTCATAGTATAGTATGTTGAAAAATTTCATTAAAAAAAATCATTGTATAGTATGTCGAAAAATTTCATGAAAAAAAAGTCATAGTATAGTATGTCGAAAAATTTCATGAAAAAAAAGTCATAGTATAGTATGTCGAAAAATTTCATGAAAAAAAAGTCATAGTATAGTATGTCGAAAAATTTCATGAAAAAAAAGTCATGGTATAGTATGTCGAAAAATTTCATGAAAAAAAAGTCATAGTATAGTGTGTCGAAAAATTTCATTAAAAAAAAGTCATAGTATAGTATGTCGAAAAATTTCATGAAAATAAGTCAAAGTATAGTATGTCGAAAAATTTCATGAAAAAAAAGTCATAGTATAGTATGTCAAAAAATTTCTTGAAAAAAATGTCATAGTATAGTATGTCGAAAAATTTCATGAAAAAAAAGTCATAGTATAGTATGTCGAAAAAAGTCATAGTATAGTATGTCAAAAAATTTCGTAAAAAAAAGTCATAGTATAGTATGTCGAAAAATTTTGTGAAAAAAAAGTCATAGTATAGTATGTCGAAAAATTTCATGAAAAAAAAGTCATAGTATAGTATGTCAAAAAATTTCATGAAAAAAAAGTCATAGTATAGTATGTCGAAAAAAGTCATAGTATAGTATGTCAAAAAATTTCGTAAAAAAAAGTCATAGTATAGTATGTCGAAAAATTTTGTGAAAAAAAGTCATAGTATAGAATGTCGAAATATGTCATTAAAAAAAGTCATAGAATAGTATGTCGAAAAATGTCATTAAAAAAAAGTCATAGTATAGTATGTCGAAAAATTTCATTAAAAAAGTCATAGTATAGTATGTCGAAAAATTTCAGGAAAAAAAGTCATAGTATAGTAAGTCGAAAAATTTCATGAAAAAAAAGTCATAGAATAGTATCGAAAAATTTCATGAAAAAAAGTCATAGTATAGTATGTCAAAAAATTTCATGAAAAAAAACTCATAGTATAGTATGTCGAAAAATTTCAAGAAAAAAAGTCATAGTATAGTATGTCGAAAAATTTCCTGAAAAAAAAGTCATATTATAGTATGTCGAAAAATTTATGAAAAAAAAGTCATAGTATAGTATGTCGAAAAAAGTCAAAGTATAGTATGTCAAAAAATTTCATAAAAAAATGTCATAGTATAGTATGTAGAAAAATTTCATGAAAAAAAGTCATAGTATATTATGTCGAAAAATTTCATGAAAAAAAGTCATAGTATAGTATGTTGAAAAATTTCATGGAAAAAAAGTCATAGTATAGTATGTCGAAAAATTTCATGAAAAAAAAGTCATAGTATAGTACGTCGAAAAATTTCAGGAAAAAAAGTCATAGTATAGTATGTCGAAAAATTTCCTGAAAAAAAGTCATAGTATAGGATGTCGAAAAATTTATGAAAAAAAGTCATAGTATAGTATGTCGAAAAAAGTCATGGTATAGTATGTCGAAAAATTTCATGGAAAAAAGGTCATAGTATAGTATGTCGAAAAATTTCATGGAAAAAAAGTCATAGTATAGTGTGTCGAAAAATTTCATTAAAAAAAGTCATAGTATAGTATGTCGAAAAATTTCATGAAAAAAAAGTCATAGTATAGTATGTCGAAAAATTTCATGAAAAAAAAGTCATAGTATAGTATGTCGAAAAATTTAATTAAAAAAAAGTCATAGTATAGTACGTCGAAAAATTTCAGGAAAAAAAGTCATAGTATAGTATGTCGAAAAATTTCCTGAAAAAAAGTCATAGTATAGGATGTCGAAAAATTTATGAAAAAAAGTCATAGTATAGTATGTCGAAAAAAGTCAAGGTATAGAATGTCGAAAAATTTCATGGAAAAAAAGTCATAGTATAGTATGTCGAAAAATTTCATGGAAAAAAAGTCATAGTATAGTGTGTCGAAAAATTTCATTAAAAAAAGTCATAGTATAGTATGTCGAAAAATTTCATGAAAAAAAAGTCATAGTATAGTATGTCGAAAAATTTCATGAAAAAAAAGTCATAGTATAGTATGTCGAAAAATTTCATTAAAAAAAAGTCATAGTATAGTATGTCGAAAAATTTCATGAAAAAAAAGTCATGGTATAGTATATCGAAAAATTTCATGAAAAAAAAGTCATAGTATAGTATGTCGAAAAATTTCATAAAAAGAAATCGTATAGTATGTCGAAAAATTTCATGAAAAAAAGTCATAGTATAGTATGTCGAAAAATTTCATGAAAAAAAAGTCATAGTATAGTATGTCAAAAAATTTCATGAAAAAAAAGTCATAGTATAGTATGTCGAAAAATTTCATGAAAAAAAGTCATAGTATAGTATGTCGAAAAATTTCATGAAAAAAAAGTCATAGTATAGTATGTCAAAAAATTTCATGAAAAAAAAGTCATAGTATAGTATGTCGAAAAATTTCAGGAAAAAAAGTCATAGTATAGTATGTCGAAAAATTTATGAAAAAAATGTCATAGTATGTCGAAAAATTTATGAAAAAAATGTCATAGTATGTCGAAAAAAGTCATAGTATAGTATGTCGAAAAATTTCATGAAAAAAAAGTCATGGTATAGTATGTCGAAAAATTTCATGGAAAAAAAGTCATAGTATAGTATGTCGAAAAATTTCATGGAAAAAAGGTCATAGTATAGTATGTTGAAAAATTTCATTAAAAAAAATCATTGTATAGTATGTCGAAAAATTTCATGAAAAAAAAGTCATAGTATAGTATGTCGAAAAATTTCATGAAAAAAAGTCATAGTATAGTATGTCGAAAAATTTCATGGAAAAAAAGTCATAGTATAGTATGTCGAAAAATTTCCTGAAAAAAAGTCATAGTATAGTATATCGAAAAATTTATGAAAAAAAGTCATAGTATAGTATGTCGAAAAAAGTCATAGTATAGTTTGTCAAAAAATTTCATAAAAAAAAGTCATAGTATGGTATGTCGAAAAATTTCATGAAAAAAAATTATAGTATAGTATGTTGAAAAATTTCATGAAAAAAAGTCATAGTATAGTATGTCGAAAAATTTCATGGTAAAAAAGTCATAGTATAGTATGTCAAAAAATGTCATGAAAAAAAAGTCATAGTATAGTACGTCGAAAAATTTCATGAAAAAAAGTCATAGTATAGTATGTCGAAAAATTTCATGAAAAAAAAGTCATAGTATAGTATGTCAAAAAATTTCATGAAAAAAAAGTCATAGTATAGTATGTCGAAAAATTTCATGAAAAAAAGTCATAGTATAGTATGTCGAAAAATTTCATGAAAAAAAAGTCATAGTATAGTATGTCAAAAAATTTCATGAAAAAAAAGTCATAGTATAGTACGTCGAAAAATTTCAGGAAAAAAAGTCATAGTATAGTATGTCGAAAAATTTCCTGAAAAAAAGTCATAGTATAGTATATCGAAAAATTTATGAAAAAAAGTCATAGTATAGTATGTCGAAAAAAGTCATAGTATAGTATGTCAAAAAATTTCATAAAAAAAAGTCATAGTATAGTATGTCGAAAAATTTCATGAAAAAAAGTCATAGTATAGTATGTCGAAAAATTTCATGAAAAAAAGTCATAGTATAGTATGTCGAAAAATTTCATGAAAAAAAAGTCATAGTATAGTATGTCGAAAAATTTCATGAAAAAAAAGTCATAGTATAGTATGTCGAAAAATTCAGG